>OY288267.1:102174202-102602709 GCA_958450335.1 Hibiscus tridactylites | reverse complement strand
TCACTAAACATTATTAACGTTGAACACCGTTAAATATTATTAATATTAAATATTATTAAAATTATTAAATTGATTAATAAAAATTAAAAATTTCAAGGCTAAAAAATATATAATTATAAATTTTATTTAAAATTAATTAAATAATTATATATATAATATTTTTTAATTTTTAAAAATAGTTGGATCAAATATTAATCTTAATCAATTTAAAAAATAAAAACCCTAAACTCAAATCTTGAAACCCTACACCTTAAACTTTAAATTGTAAAACCATAAATCATATACTATAAGCTCAAAGCACAAAGCACAAAACTCAAACCATAAAACCAAAAATACTAAACCATAAACTCTAAATTCGAATATTAGATTTATGCTTTAGGTTTAGGTTTAGGTTGAGGGTTTATTATTCAAGGTTTTAGGTTATGGGTTTTTATTTTTTAAATTGACTAAAATTGGTATTTGATTTAATTATTTAAAAATAATTAAAAATATATAATATACATGGAAAATAATTTAATTGGAATCTTATTTTTAATAATTTATAATTATATGTTCAGTCCTGGATATTTTTAATCTTTAATAATTAATTTAATGGTGTTCAGCGATGTTCGGCGTTAGTTGTGTTCATCGAGCGTGGTAGACTCATCCTAATTTTTTTTATATTAATTAATGGAAGCTTTTGCATTTTTATTCTTGTCGACTTTTTTCTCTCACACAAATATGGCACAAGCAAATTTGTTTACACAAATATTGTAGGTTAAACAATAAAAATAAAGTCGATGTGCACTCAATCCGATTTCATTGTACATTTCATTTTTTTATTAAAAAATAATGAAGATAGACTGTGGGAATGCACTTTACATAGAAAACACTATTCAAAGTCAAATTGTAGGTGATATGACTTTAATTTTTTTATTCTAAAATATCGAAACATTGTTTAAAGGCGGTGTGTATTCTTATCGTCTTCACTGTGGCGAATGCAATATTTGTAAAAATAATCTGACTTGTGTCATATTTGTGGGGAAAATTAGGTGCAATGTTTGTGTAATTTTCGCTTAATTATGGGTTGGAAGTACGATGGATGTCTTGAATATAGAATAATTTTAGAACTTATCACCGACATTTACGGTTGATATGACATTAGAATAAAAAAGTAATTAAAATCACTCCAATAAATATAAGGGGTGTTTAAAAATATTTGACCCGTCGACCCAACCTTAAAAAATAAGGTAATTCTCTAAGAAAATTTGACCGAGCCAAGATTTTTCCGGGTAGTTCGGCTGGGCTGAGTTGATTTTTTTGTAACCTGATACACGAACCCACCCGGTACTTTTAATATATATATTTTTTACTTTTAAATTATATTTTATTTGAGGTTCCTTAATATTTTTACCCAAATTCAATTTAAATCTCTAAATTTTTTCTATGATTGTATTATGTACTTTTAAGTTTTAAATTTTTCAAAAATATTTGTATTAATTTGTTGATACAAGATTAGAAAGAAAAAAACTAGATTAATATTTTTAATGTCTTTTAGGTAATAAAATTTAATATATATATATATATATCCAAATATTTTTATTTTTAAAATCAACTTTAAATCACTAATTTTTATAAATAGACCATATATATAAATTTTTAAATTTTATGTGTTTACTATTTGTTTCAAGCCAAAAAATTTAATAACCAAATGCCGGTACCCAAGAATGAACACGTGCCAAATAATGTGGACACGTGTCAAATCCCAGAGGGTTGCTGCCTCATTCCAGTTTTATTGAGGACCCCACACTACAGTCTTGATATAATTATTCACGTGGGACCCGTTAACTCATGCGGCTCCACGGTGTAACACGTGTACGCCTCCCCCCACGTATTGTGATTGATTGACACGCTCCCGTTGAGTACGACAAAATCCAAAGCTTAGATTAGATGACACCAGAAAGCCGAAGCCCAAAAGCAAAAAAGTCTTCTTCTCTTTCAGGCACTGACAAAAAATACGTGATGTCACGCGCTTTCAACTCTCCCAGACGCACGCGCTACAGGATTTCGCACAGGCTTTGGGACAAAAACAGTTTTGTCGGAACCCTGTGTCGGCGTCGCCACTTGCTTGGCTACTCCCAGAAAATCTTCGTCTTCTTTTCTTTTGTTTTCAGCGAAGACCATTGCACCTATTGCCTAGGTTTTGGCTATTTCCAGAAATCATTTTTTAATTATTTACTAAAGTAGTTTTTATCATTTGTTAAAAGTATTTTAAAAATTTATTTGTAAAAACTATATAGGTTAATGGCTTAATGCTGTATTTTCTTTTATAATTTGGTTGAGTATTTTTTTTTGAAAATTTATTAAAAAAATATCTTATTTAGGCTATGTAAGGTGAAGTCGCGTTTTGCAAAACGTGATTTTGAAAGTTGTGTTTTATAAAACTCGATTTCCGTGTTGATTAGATAGGTAAGACAAAAAAAATAATTTGTCAAGATTTTAATACACAAAAGTTGTATTTTACAAAATACGACTTTAGAAATTGCATTTTACAAAACGCAACTTTGCCTTATGCAACCTGAATGGGAGTATTTTTTAAATGTTATCTAGATAGTGATATTTTCCCAATAAATTCCTAAAAGAAAATATTCAACCAAATTACCCTATTTTCTTCATATTGTTTAAAAAGGTAAACAATAATATTGGCCATTAAATTATTATCGTTTTCATGTTTTGGTCACTAAACAATTATTTTATACAAAATTATCACTAACGTTACGTTTTTTGTCACTAATTTTGCTTTTTTCCCCTGTTTTGGTCACCAATCTATTATTTTTTTCGCGAGTTTTTAACAGTGGGTGACCAGAATAGCAAAAAAAAAATATGATGTGTATAATGATTTTAACAAAAAAAATAGTTTAGTGACCAAAACAGAAAAAAATATGAATACTTTAGTGGGAATGACGTTGTTTACGGGCAGTTCTGCTGTGAGACGGTTAATATACGGCGTGACCGGTTAAATAGGGGATCGATTAAACATAACAAAATAGGTAAAATTACCTATTTTGTTGATAAGAATATCAACATATCCAGTAAAATTACCTATTTTGTTGATAAGAGTATCAATATATCAAGTAAAATTACCTATTTTGTTGATACTTTTGAGTAAATTACTTATTTTGTTAATACTTTTGAAAGTATCTACATTTTTCTAAAAGTATCGATACTTTTTTAAAAAGCAATGTGACCGATTGCAATGTGGCTCAAAAGTATCGATACTTTTAAAAAAGTATCAACAAAAAGTATCGATACTTTTTTTAAAAAAATTTGAATACTTTTAAAAAAAGTATAGATACTTTCGAAAGTTTCAACAAAATAAGTAATTTACTCAAAAAGTATAGATATTTTCCAAGGCCCCATCAGCTTAAAATAAGTAATTTACTAGATATGTTGATACTCTTATCAACAAAATAGATAATTTTACCTATTTTGTTATCGTCGGATTTCCAAGGCCCCATCAGCTTAAACTTTAATAACAAAAATAGGTAAAGCAGTACCGAATATGTTGATACTCTTATCAACAAAATAAGTAATTTTACTGATTTTATTATTGTGGGATTTCCAAGGCCCCATCAGCTTAAACTTTAATAACACAATAGGCGCTACCTAATATGTTGACACTCTTATCAACAAAATAAGTAAAAATTTACTTATTTTGTCATGTTTGTGTCGATATATACCGATAACTTAAGTTTGTCAGTTACCATTTTTTTTAATATTTTTCATGTTTTCTACTGGATACATTATTTTAAATCAACATATTCGGTAGCGCTTTACCTATTTTATTATTTATCTTATAATGTTTCCAGTAACGTCGTTTCTTAACCGTATATTAGTCCGTCTTTCATTAGAATTTCCCCGTTGTTTACCCTTTAAAGAAATAAGTATAAAGAAACGTGTACATTACAGAGAAAAAGATACTTTTTAAAATAAAATAATTTTTATATTTATTAAAAATACATACTTTTTAAAATAAAATAGTTTTTATATTTATTAAACATACCTTAAATAATATAACATCTATTTAAAATGGAATTTATATCCTATACACAGGTAGTGAAACTGAAAGTTTTTATAAGTGTCTTAGTTTTAGGGTGTAAGGTGTAGGGGTTTAAAATTCAGGGATGGTGGTTAGAATTTAGAGTCTAAGTTTAGAATTTAGTGTTTAGAGGTTGCGGTTTTATTTTTTAGGGTAATATAGTTATAATTTAGGTTTTAACTTAGAAACCCTAAACTACAAATTCTTACCATTATTCTTAAATTCTAAATCCTTACACCTAAACCCCTAAACCCTACATACCATAAACCCTAAAATTAAAGTGTTTGTGGAAACTTTAAATTTCCATTGTATAGGATAATAGTACTTTAAAATATAATGCGCCATATTCATCCGATTCATTATAATTTAGTTCAAATTATTGTATTTAACAATTTAACCAGTAAAAAAACATAAAATCATCACAGATTTCAATACAATAATTTGAGTTAAAGTATAACTTATAGTATATATGAATATACCACATAACTTAAAAAGGTAAGTCGTATTTTTAACTAAATTGTTTAATTGAACTCACCAACTACAATTAACATGCGGAGAATCATTGCATGTCGCCGCTTGAGTCCTGTCCAATCCCCTTTTGAAGCAGAAGCTCTTGCTGCCCTTTAAGGTCTCTAGTTCGCAAGTGATTTGGGACTTTTCGATTTTGTTGTCGAAGGAGACTCTAAATCGATTATTCAAAAGCTGAATGCTCCTTCTGTTGATGTCTTCGTTCTTCGGCCTCTTATTCAAGATACAAACAGCTGGCTCGCCATTTTCGGTCCTGTCGCTTCATCTTTACTAACCGGAATGGGAACCAATCTACACATGCAATGGCCTCCCTTGGCAGAAGAGACGTTGTACATCGTTATTGGGTCGACATGTCTTAATGGTTTATTTTCTCTGTTTGATTGATTCTTTCAATTTTATTCATAATACATATGACATAAAAATCATTAATAAGGCATATAGAACATCACAAAACAAAATGAGATATACAAATTCTATTCTAAAGTTTGCTAGTGTTTTGGATGAAAATTCTCTGCCCCTTTTCGATGCCCTTACTTATGCCCTCACACTTAAACTTAAGTTTAAGGTTTAAGGTTTAGAGAATTTAGAGTAAGTTATATTTTTTAGGGTATAAAGTTTAGGATTTAAAATTTAAAGTTATGGCATGAAATTTATTTTTTTAGTATTTTTTAATATTGAAGTATATATAGGGGCACTAAAAAAGGCAAAAAATTTCTATCCTTAGTGTTTTACTTAAAATCCAATCGAGATGCACTTCACCAGCCATGATGGAAATCGTCTACCCCTTAATTATGCCTTCATTGGTGTCTCCACTTTAAAATAGCGGGTTTAGGCTTTAAAGTTTAAGGTTGGGGCCTAGGGTTAGGGTGTAGAAAATTAGGGGCATGATGTAATTTTAGGGTTTAAGGTTTATGATTCAAGATATAAAATATAAGGTTAAGGCCAAGGGCAGAGCCACCCTTTAAACTGGGGTGTCTCGTGACACCAAAAATTATTGAGAAACTTGTTTTTCCTATATAATTTGTATAGAAAAAGTTAAAAATATGGACAAATGACACTTATTTTATGAATAAAATGACACTCATTTATAAATAATTAATCCTATTTAAATATCGTTTAAAAAATAACACCCCTTAAATATATTTTTAACTCCGCCCCTGGTTTAAGAAGTTTTTACTCTCAAGTCTGAACCACTCCTTTTTATTTTTTTTTTAACTAAAGAGAATTTTATTATGACATCAACCGGTAAGAAAACAAATAAAATAGAGAGAACAACAAGCAAACAGGAAAAACGGGTAAACAACCCAATAACAACATGAATGACATAAGTCCAACAATACAAATTAGAATACATGACAAAATTACTAATAAAAATTTGTACAATAATATTTCAATGAGAGATAAAGCGGATACAAATTATCTGTACTTTTTCGGTATCTTTTTTATATCTAACACTAAATAATGAAAAATTAAATTTCAAGTCTTAACTTTAAATTTTAAATCATTTACTCTAAAAAATATAACTTATATAAATTCTCTAAACCCTAACCACAAACCTCATCTTTAAAATTAAACTCTACACTTAATTTTTAATACAAGACATAAATAAAAACACCAAAAAGAAGGATGCAATTTTTATTCGAAAAATAAGACAGGGACGTAGGACCCACTCAAACAGTATGATAGGGCCACCCCGCTCTGTCCTCTCTTTTGTCTTCTTCGTCGCTTCTCTCCCTCTCCCCACCTTCCTTTTGACTCTCCATTAAACATTTCTACACATTCTCTCTCTCTATCAATATTTTATGTACTTCTTTCTTTAATATTATATATATATATATATATATATATATATATATATATATATATATATATATCTTCCCTTTCTATCTCTTTTCTTCCATCTTTTTTATTTCCGCTCTTTGAAGAAGCGTCCGAGGTCTTTCTCTTTTGTCCCTTTTTTTTATATTGGTGGTTCCTTGTTGCAGGAAGGAAGTGTCTCATCTTGTTCAGAGGGGGAAATTAAAAAAAAAAACCAGAACGAGGAATCAATCAGAAAGAAAAAGCGTGGAGGGTATAAACATAAAACATAAACCCCACTGTTGCTTTTGCCTGTTATTATTATGAAGCTCTTTGCATTTTCCTTCATGGGGTTTTAAACCATTGGAGGTTTCTTTTGAGTTTGGTCTGGTTAAGCCATGGCGGGTAGCAATGAAGTCAACCTCAATGAATCCAGGGTACTTTAACTGGTTCTTGTTTCTTTTTAGATGAACAAAGCTTCTAATTTTGCTTGTTTTTGTTTTGCAGAGGGTTGTTCCTTTGAATACATGGGTCCTCATTTCAAATTTCAAGGTAGCATACAATCTTCAACGCCGTCCAGATGGAACCTTCAACAGGGACTTATCGGAGTACCTTGACCGGAAAGTTCCCGCCAATGTCAACCCCGTGGATGGGGTGTTTTCCTTCGATCACGTCGACGGAGCCACCGGTCTTCTCAACCGGGTTTATCGACCATCGTGTCTGAGTGAAGTTCATTGGGGAATTGTGGACCTCGACAAGCCTTTGAGCGCCAACGAGATTGTCCCGGTCATAGTCTTCTTCCACGGTGGGAGTTTCACTCATTCCTCCGCCAATAGTGCCATCTACGACACCTTTTGCCGTCGCCTCGTCGGCATTTGTGAAGCAATCGTGGTGTCCGTGAATTATCGCCGATCACCCGAACATAGATACCCTTGTGCGTATGATGATGGCTGGGCAGCTCTAAAGTGGGTTAAATCAAGAACATGGCTTCAAAGCGGAAAAGACTCCGAAGTTCACGTTTACTTGGCCGGAGATAGTTCCGGCGGAAACATAGCTCACAATGTGGCCGTGAGAGCCGCCGAGGCAGGCGTCGAAGTATTAGGTAACATCCTTCTCCATCCAATGTTTGGCGGGCAAAGGAGAACGGAATCTGAAAAAAGATTGGACGGGAAGTACTTTGTCACATTGCAAGACCGTGATTGGTATTGGAAAGCTTATCTACCGGAAGGCGAAGATCGCGACCATCCGGCGTGTAATCCTTTCGGTCCCCGAGGCAGAACCCTCGCCGGACTCGAGTTCCCGAAGACTCTGGTGGTGGTGGCGGGTTTGGACCTGATTCAAGATTGGCAATTGGCATACGTTGAAGGACTTGAAAAATGTGGGCAACAAGTGAAACTTGTGTTCCTAGACAAGGCCACAATCGGGTTCTATTTCTTGCCTAATAACGACCATTTCTATTGCCTAATGGATGAGATTAAAAGCTTCATTAACTCTTGAAGACTGTTAATAATGGTATTTTGTAAACGTTAACCATATGTAGTCAGCATACGTAGCAACACTCGTGATGTTTTTAGTTAATTATAACATGTATTGTCTGAGTTCTTAACCTGTCTCAATGGGTCTAGAATGGAACTCGTGCTATATGTTCATACAAGTTGAAGTCTTTTGTTCTATGCTTTAGAGTTAAACTCTGCTTATGGGATCAAAAGTATGTTTTGATTTATAGACTTGTAGAATTGTTGTATTTTCGTATTTTATTCACATATTATATGCAACAGTTCGAATAAAATAAATATGTAAAATTTTAAAAATGTGTTATATTTTAAATTTGAATGTGAAATATGGATAACACTTCTATGATGGTAGGCGTAGGGTTTAAGGGGTCGTCAGAGTCTCTTCTCATTTTCTTCAACCATCCATCGCTGGTAATGAAAGGCGTGCCAATCGAACGTCGAACGATTGAAGCTTTTCGCGTTCATCGTTTGTCGTCCGATTGATGCGCCTCCCGCTAATTACTGACGATGGGTGGTTGGGAGAAATGCGCAGCAGACTTCGTTGACGGCAGTGGTGGGATACAATGAGGCTATCGGCGATGCAATGACGTCAATTTTGAGTTTTGAGATTTTAGGGATTTGAAATTGTTTTGTAATTTTTTAGAATTTAAAAAAAAAAATTAAATTTATTTTATTTTTAATTTGTTTTTAAAAATAAAAACCACTTGTCAAGCTCTAATTCAGTGATGAATTTTTCTTTGACAAATTTACTTTAAAACGGACAAAATAAAACATTAAGTATTTATTTCAGTAAAAAAATTATTTAAACATTTATTATAAAAAATATAAAGTTTGAACATTTATTTTATAGTTAAGCATATAAAATAACATGAGCATTTTTTTATTATTCCATCAATTAATTGATTCCATTAGTAAGTTGGAGACATTGAACTTGCTTGCCTCTTCAGATGCCTTAAGTTTGAGACAACGAACCCCAACCAATCAAAAGTATTTGAAGAAAAAAAAGAAAAGAAAAGAAAATGGATTAAAGTCCAAATCGTGGGTTACATCATATTTCCATCATTGATCTGATTGATTTGGGGTTTGGGGGACATCAGACATCTTGTCTGCTCTTACATGGGTGTTGTTCAGTTTGGAGTGTTGGGATAATTGCCCTAATGCAATGCAACACACTTTGGTTTTGTTTTGTTGATTGTCCTTGGGGTACATTGAAAGTGGACGTCCTACTTCTCAATTTTTATTAATAATATAAGTAATATTTTATTTTCTATATGCATCTAATTTGTAGGATATAAGATTTATAGTTAAAATTTTAGTGTTTGTAATTAAGTTTTGAAATTTAAAAATAACTTTTATAATTTAAAGTTTAGTATATAAAAACCCTAAAAATAATATGTGACAACACATCAAGTAATAACCCTACTTTTCTCCAAACTTATTTGGAGTATAATATAAGATAAATTATGCTTTGGCATTCTTTATATTTGAATGAAGTTTGGGATTTAGTGTTAGCATTTTTGTTAGGTTTTTATTTATACTTATTGGGTGTATAATATAAGTTTACAGGTAAAAGGCTCTTGAACTTTGGGGGAAAAAATTAAGTATTTAATTTTTTCCCACTCAACTAAGTCTTTTAATCAAGAAATTAAATTAATTAAGCTCTTTCACCAATAAATTTTGACAATTTTTCATTATATATTACTAGCACATGACACACTACAGTTTTATCATGTTGCATATATATATATATATATATTAAAATAATTTTATAAATTTTATAAGTGTTTTTAGATTTTTAGGTCATTTAAAGAATTTTCAAATAAAACAAAAAATTCTGGAAATGACAAGTGAAAATACTATGGCACGACATGCTACACCAACAAATCCAAAAACTGTCAAGATTTAATGGTCAAATTTGGTCAAAGTGTTTACCTGATAATATTTTCAAAACTTAATTTTTATTTTGATCATACTCGAAAAAACATTGAACTCTTATTTGATTTTTTTAAAATGTTAAACTCTTATGTGAGCTTTTCTTTAAAAAGTTAGGCTATTGTTTAAACATTTAGCCTAAACTCAATAAATATACTTGATTTGTAAATAAAGTTTAATAGAAGCTATTCACGGTGTTAACAAATGACAAAAATAAATTAGTAAAAAATAAGAAAATTTAATTTTTTTTAATTTCTCAAATATAAAACAAAATCATAAATTTCACTAAAATGAAGCAATGTGCAACATATTTGAAATTAATATATAACGTTGATATTATTATAATATTTTACTTTTAATAATGAAATAAGATTTACGGAAATTTTAGTTTGGGTTAAAGAGGCAAATGAAGTATATTTCTGGTTGACAAGGTTAAAATTAGACTCGTCAATTATGACACAAAATTAAAATTTTGATTTGATTTAATTTGATCATGAAAAGTTAATAACTCAAATTTACTTAATTTGAATTTGAAGCCGACACAAATTTGAAACTAACTGGAAAAAACTCATTCAAATTAAGTATACTTTTAAAATATATTTAAGTTTATAACCTGTAAATTGTAATGATCATTTTAATAACATAAAACATGCAATTTTAACTTGTACATTTTCTAAGAATAGAGCAGAATGTATGGTTGTTTATGAGTCAAGTTGGGTTTTATTTTATCTTTTGTTTATACTATATGTATTTTGTTTGATCCATTCCAAATGATTTCTTAAATTCATTAGTGATCCAATATTAAAAATAATATATATATTATTATCATATTATCATATTATTTTTTATGGATGTTATGGATGTTAAAAGCACAACAAGTGTTGGGTGCAATAGCAAAGTATATTGTTTTCTTAAGAAGAGGACTCAAATTTGAACCTTAGAAAAAACGTTGTTGGGAGGGAGAGCAACGAATCTCGAATCTGGACCATAAAATGGACATATAATTTACTAAAAAAGAAAGTTTAATCAAATTAACTTCAAATCAAAATTGTCTAAATCAAATTCTCTAAGTTTGATTGGTTAAATTAGTTATAACTTATAATTGGCCTTTTTTCTTCTGTATTAAGTTTTTGGTTAATTCTAAAATATGGGTGTTAGAAGTTTTTTTTCTTCACAAATCTTAATTCTAATTTAAATCTTTATCTAGGGAGAAGAACATAGACTCTAGGGAAAGAAAATGGGTGTTCTTATTGGATCTAAAATTCATGACTTAAAAAAATGAGTGAACAAAAAAAACAACTTGACAATACGGATAACTCTTTCGTTTTCAAGGGATGAGTGAACGCGCGGCCACGCGCCTCTTTCTCCCTTTCCTTTCTTACGTTTTCGAAGGACCTAAGCCTCAGGCGTTCGGGTGTATTTCTCTTTCCCGTCTGTTGAATGATCGGGCGGCGGGCAGTTATGCCTCCGTCCAGATCATCGGTTACCGGAAGTGGAGGAGTCGACGGCGGTTGGTGGTTCGCTTAGGGTATCTGAGACGCGGAAGAAGGAGAGTGAGGGGCCTCTCCCGGAAACGGTGTTTGCGTCGGCTCCATGCTGCCGGAGCAGTGTTCTCGACAAGCTTTTTTAGCTTCTACTTCGCCGGATCTGAAAATAACTTTCTTCTGTTGCTTTATTGGGATCGTGAGACTCACAGATCCTTCCCTTCGCCTGTGTCTTCGTGGCCGGCGTTGGAGCGAGAAATATGGGGCTACGACAGAGCCGCCACGGTTGGACCTGGGAAGCGTCAGATGAGTCGTGGGAGAAAGCGAGTGAGAGTTTGGCTGCGTGAGGCTCACTGGTTCTCCCCACTGCCTGGGCCAACTGTGCCGGCGTCGGGGTGGATAGTTTGGTGCTGGTTCAGAATCGCAGTGACTGGTTTTGGCAGTCAACAAAAAAAGCGAGATGCCCATCACTCTGCTGGACGGGGAGGCTTAAGGGGATTTACCAGCGTTGGTTTTGTGTTCACCGACAACCTAGTGGTGCTGTGTTTCTATGCTGGATTGAGTTACTGGCAAGGACTGGAGTTGGGTACTGAGTCCTTTTACGGAGCTACCCGGCTCGCCGGAAATAGGGACGGCGTTACTACGGCAGGGTTCCTCAGTGCTTGCCGGAAAGTGGTGGCTTGGGTAAGGGCAAGATGGTCCTTTACCATATTGACTAGACCTGTCAATTATGAGCTGTCCTTGTCCTGTCAAGATTATTTCCTTTTTAAGCACAGCATATCTGGTTTGGGTGGGATTCAATCCACTAATTTCTATTTTAAGTTATATCGTACCGGCTTTTTCGGATCTGGGCAGGGAATTGGGAAATGGAAATCGGGAAATTCAAGAAATGCAATTCTCATCAGGCTCAGATGGGATCCAGGCGGCCCATTTAATTTTTTCAAGCCCCGATTTTATCTTTTAGTAGTTTCGCTATCGAGTTCGGATGATCAGTGGTTACTTTTTTGTCGGTGTTTTTTCTTAGCCCGACCGGGCGGCAACGGTTTCGATGAACTAGGATTGGGAAAAAGATTAGTGAACTCAGACATTCTTCACATCTGGGATACAGTAGGTGATGCCTTGATAAGGATCAACGTTCTCGCGTTGGAAGCCTGCCTCTGGATAGAGCTCTCAGGCACGAATACTGTTCTATATCCTGGGAAGAGTTTATGGCTTCATCGTCTTTTCCAGTATCGTCCTGGTGATATCGATTTTGAAAACACTGTCCACGTTGTGATCGTTGGAAGTGTCTATCTTGATGACCCAGCTCATCTCTTGCTCTGGCTTGGAAGCGTTTCCGATTGGCCTGCTTTTATCTGTTGTTTGCTGTTGTCGCTTGTGCTATGGTTGATGGCGAGTCGGCTGTTAATTAAAACTTTTAGGTGTTGTGTTAGGCCATGTTTATGGGTCTCTTATCTTTTCCTCGATTGTAGGTCTATTTTTCTCTCTTGTTGGTTTACTGGTTGCCCTTATGGTGACTGGTTAGAGTTGTTTACGATTTATGAGTTTCGGTGTCGGCCTTGCATGGCCTTAGCACGGATGCATGGCTGGTTCGCATGCCTCTCACGTGCTTTTGTTGTTGATGACCTTTGTTACTGTGTACGGTTGTTTTTATTTTAATGGAAAGTTATGCTTTGATAAAAAAAAAACAACTTGACAAACCAGTTAAATTTATGATTTAAAAATTAAAAATATGGTTTGTGATTTTAAATATAAAATATGAATACATCATGTTATATATACAATATAGAATAATTTAATGTTTATAAAATTTATGGGCGCATAATATAATTATAAATATTACATATAATTAAATTTCCACTATCATATTATGACGAGATCAATGATTTTGTATATAGTTATTTACATGTTAAATCATAATTATTTACGTGTAAAAAATGTGATTCAATTCAAATAACTTTAACGATTGAATAAAAATTACACGAGTTAAAATTATAAATAACTTTAAATTTAATATTATCTGATTTAAAATATTTTTTTTAAATTTGTACAAATTAGACCTAAACCAAACTCGATTGTCTAATCGATTAAAGTTGAAATCTTTGTAACTTTGAGATGTGAGGTTGAAGTGACACCCTTTTTAAACCATATATAAGTTCTCTAATTAATTAAAGTTGATTATTCAATTAAATTCATACAAGTATTAATTGTAATTATTTTAAACCGATATAACCCATTGCTTTAGATGTTCATAAATATACTTAACCATTTGACAATACGTATATATCATGTAGACAAAGTGGTTTAAATCCGTATCATCTAAGATGAACATGGTCTGCTTTTTACTGTGATACTTATTGAGTTCTTAAATAATGTTTTTTAATGATCTAAAAGTGATTACAATGTAGTATCTGTTCATACATATTTTTAACCCTTTGACAATACATATACAGTTTGTAAACAGAGCGATTTAAACTCGTATCTCTTAAAATCAACATATAATTTTACTTTTAATTAGTGGCCACTACATAAATAAGATATGGTTGGCTAAGGACATTTGGACATGGAACCCTTTCTTTATTTTGACTTTTTAGGCACCTTGTGCCTTGTGGTTGGAACTTGGAATATATGCCTAGTCTTTGTGTCCCCCCGGTAAGTGTAACCATACTATTTTATTTTTTTTCTTCTAATTTTCTTATTCTTTATGTTCTTTTTCCTCTCTTATTAAATTTATGCCAACCTGCTCTTTTTCTGATTTAACTTAATAACCATTAGGAACAAAATCTTTAATTACTACCATTTACATTCCACCCTCATTGAATAGGAATATAATATGAATATTGAATAGGATGAGCTATCAAATGGAAAATATTTCAATGTAAAAAAAGTCTTTAGCTTTGAAGTTTGTATAAAGTCTTGAATTTTTTTTTGGGTTAACCATCAGTATTTGACTCATTAGTCGACTAATTTAAATCGTATTTTATATAAATTCAATATAAAAGTGACATTCTCAATTTAATTTTTTTCATTCACAACTTTAAGATTAAAATTACTAACTTTAGAAACCTAACGTCTAATCTTATTAGACCAACTGATTATTGGTAATATTATAACTTTAATTATAGTATAAATATACTACAAATACGATAGAATATATAGATTAATAAAGTTTACACATTTAAGATAATCAAAGAGCATAAACCACAAAAATAACCAATTACAATTCAAAATGAATCAACAAATTCTCATCTACCCATAAAAACAAATAAATAAATGAATGAAATTGAGTGTTGTTCCCAAAGTATCCCCACAAAACCTTACCCTTTCCATTCGTTACAGAGGGCAGTAGGTCTGGTCTTCTCCGTCTCGCCTTTCAACGGGCACGGCGTCTGTACGGGCGGCACCATGCAGTTATACTGAATACACACCGAACTGGTTTGAGGGATCTCCGCCGTCGGATTAATCTCGATTCCGGTCAAATAATTGTTCTGCAAATAAAGTGTTTGTAAGCTGGAGGCTAATAAACGGTCCACTAAGCTGACCGGGACCTGGCCAGTGAAAAGGTTGTGATTCAAGTAAAGGTTCTGGACGGTCGAGAACATTGGGGATATCTGACCGGAAAGCATGTTGTGGCTCAGATCAACGGTCGAGATTGTCACCAGATCAGATGGTTGGACTGGACCGTGGAACGAGTTTCTTTGCAAGTGAAGGTTTGTAATAGGAAATGAGAACAACCGGACGGGGATTGGACCGGTAAAACGGTTAAAACTCAAGTCCAGGAAGTTTAACTGGTCGAGCATGGATAGAACACCGTCCACCGGTCCAGTCAGCTGGTTCCAGGAGAGGGAGAGGAACTGGAGAGAAGGAGGGAAGGAGTCGGGAAGCGAACCGGTGAGCGCATTGCGTTTGAAGTCCAACCGGGTTAGGGCTTGGGAGAGAAACGGAGGGACCGAACCAGTGAGGTTGTTGTGGCAGAGAATAACATTGCTTAGCTCCGGCAAGGTTCCGATAGAACGAGGGAATTTTCCGGCGAGTCGATTGTAACTAAGATCAAGCGTTTTAAGGCTTCTCAATCGGCCGAGACTCGCCGGAATATTCCCGGAGATGAAATTCCGGGTAATCGCAAGAACCCGAAGGTTCTTCAACTGCGAGATTGAACGCGGCAACGACCCGAAAACACCACCAGGAACAATGGAAAACTCGGTAAGTGCGGAGAGCTTACCAATGGCCGGGTCTATCCTTCCGGTTAAACCCGGAAAACCAGCACGTTGGTCACCCAGATTAAGAGCTATTACCTTATCGGACTCACAGTAAACTCCGGTGAAGTTACAAGGATCGGAGGTGAAATCCCAGGAAGCAAGAAAATTAGAGCCCGGCAAATCATGAAGAGATTTTCTAATCAATTGTAAAGCTAAAAAATCAAGTGGGTCTAAAATTGCAAAAGCCAAGAATCTACACTGAAGCAGAGCAACTAAAAACAGAGCATGAGAAGAAACCACTCTCTTTCTTCCTTGTTCTCCCATTGAAGCAAAGATTTTTAGAGCGATTTACACAAGAAGATGACTCAAAACTCAACTGTGAAAGCTTTTAATGGCGAAAAAAATGAAATTGAAAGAACAAAGACTGGATTCTAGAAGGAGATGCAGATCTCTGAAGGCTTACTCCTAAGTCCTAAGAGTTAAGACAGATGAATGAAACTCGCAACGGCTCTAAAGGAGTGATTCGGACACGTATATTTTTGTTTATTTGCTTTGTCACTGTTCTTAAATTTTGTTTCTTTATTGGGATAGGTTCGGAGGCAAACGGTTGTCCGAGCCTACTCGTAAGGTAAAGATTTAGGTTCGGTCGAAGGCTAAAGCTGTAGAATTATGTTTTTTTATAGAAAGTAGTGTACGACAGTCGACAGAAGCAATTTACTTCTCGGAACGAGGCAATATCAGCCCCTCCCAAAGCGTGGAAATTTGTATATTTATATAAATATAATAATTTCAGTATTTATCATGTTGGCGTCATTTTTAATTTTTAAATACTAATATATTTATAAAAAGTAGTATATATATATTCATCATTTTTAATTTCGGTAAAAAATGAAACGGTGAGAGTTTGATTAAAAATGTGAACTAAATTGTCTATATAATTAAACAATGAAGATATATTTTTTTGACATTATACATGTTATAAATTAGTTAATATCTATATATTTTATTTACAACGTTTTTTTTTTCTGTGTCAAAACAAGGTATCTCTCAAAAACATATGAGAATTTCAAGCATGAAGTGAAGGTTATTGTTATGACCAATACCGTGGGGTCATCAATAGAGCAATCACCTGAGGAGAATTCTGAGCTGGCAGATCAACAACCCGAGGGGAATGCTGAGCTGGAGCAGTCTGTTGAGGAGGCTCAAGGATTACGCAGAGGAAGAAGGGAAAGGAGGGCCCCAAAGGCATTAACCGATTTTGTCCGGTTCTGAATGTTGGCTAATAAAACGTCTGCCTTGTAAATAGCTTAGGCATGAAAAAACTCTGAACAATTTCCTTCTCTGAATCTAAATTTCTTCCTTTCTCTGAATCTGAGATTCTGTCGCTATTTACTATTCTATTACTGATTTTTTCCCTGCAATATTTCCACTGAGTTGCTGAACGCAACAATTTGGCGCTTTCATTGATTTCACCATGGTTAACAACTCAGACGCAATCAAATCCTTGCAGGACGTTACCACTCGTCACGAGCAGTCTGTGACCACTCTGCAACAGTTTACCGAGAACCAGAGTCGTTGGAATGATACTACTCAGCGTACGCTCCAAGATATGGCTCAGCAACTAGCGGCGATTTTCGCAGTCCTGGGAGTCTCGGCTCAATCATCCCAAGCTGCAGAAACAGAAGCCATTTTGAACCGCGGCAAAGCCAAAGTGAAGGAGGAACCAGTTGACGCATTTCCGTTCGCCCCACGCCCGGTCCAAGTCGAGCTACCAATATTCACCGGCAAAGATCCTGAGGAATGGCTCGCTTCGACCAATGATTTTTTTGAATTCTATAACACTGAGGATCATCACCGGGTTACGATGGCATCCTTTCGGATGGAAGGAACGGCCAAGAAATGGTACCGTTGGATGCAACGTCAAAGGCAGTTGGCCGGTTGGAACCACTTGGTCGAAGCTATCCGTCGCCGATTCTCCACGATAGAGATCGAATCCCCGGAAGGGCAGTTAACAAAGTTGCTCCAGACATCGACGGTGGAAGACTATCAAACGCGGTTTGAGGACATGGCCTTACGCACGACGGCAAGCTTGACTGAAGGGTTTCTCACTCAATGCTTTATGTCGGGCCTACGTCCGGACTTGAAACATGAGGTGTTGGCCCAGCGGCCCACTACTATGTGTGAGGTTTTATCCCTGGCTCGTTTCCATGAAGCAAAACTGAATGAAGCAAAAAAAATTTTGGGTCGTACTACCGGATCTAAATCACCTCCTCTCTTGCCTACTCCGTCCCAACCACCATCGGGACCTAAATCTATGCCCGGTCGACCTCCACCCATTGATGCCCCTTCTTATCGTGCTCACCCTAATTCCCCTCGCAGATTGACCACCGCTGAAGTTCAAGCACGTAGAGAGAAGGGTCTTTGTTATTATTGTGATGAGAAATTTGTGCCTGGCCACAAGTGTAAGGAACCGCAACTGTTTTTGTTGGATGATGAAGCTTTCGATTCTAAGGTGTTCCGAATGAGCCGTTCGTTGAGAATGCCCATGACAGTCACGACCTTTCTGGAGAAGATAAGCGCGAGCCCTGTTTGGTGTCGTTCAACGCTTTGGCTGGGTGCATCACTCCTAATACTCTCCGAGTGCGAGGTGAAATTCAAGGTCGGATTATCAGTATTCTTATTGATGGTGGTAGCACGCACAATTTCGTGCAAGCAAGAACTGCCAAATTTTTGGGTCTCCCTATCACCGCTGCTCCTAATTTTCGGGTTTTGGTGGGAAATGGTGAGCGATTGCGCAACGAGGGTTGTGTTCGAGATCTTCGACTCAGGATACAAGGTACAGAGATCAAGACTGATTTTTATGTTCTGCCCTTAGAGGGAACCGAAATGGTGCTGGGTGTTGCGTGGATGGCCACGCTTGGACCGGTAACGATGGATTTCACCAAGTTACACTTTCAATTTCGCCAAGATGGAACTGACTATTTGTGGCAAGGGGAAGCCGGCACCGAACCACAATTGGCTTGTTTGCAAACTCTGCGTCGATTGGTTGAAACGAAAGCTGTGGCTGAATATTTTTGTTTGCAGTGGGATGAGAAATCAAAGCCAAGTGGGAGTGTTGAGCAAGGGGATATGCGTACTTTATTGGATGAATTTGCGGATGTGTTTGAACCACCAACGGGTCTGCCACCGTCGCGAGAGCACGACCATACCATTCATTTAGATCCCTCGAGCAAACCGGTAAATGTTAAGCCCTACCGCTACCCCCATTACCAGAAGCAAGAAATTGAACGTCATATTCAACAATTGTTAGAGCATCAACTGATCCAGAAGAGTCACAGTCCCTTTTCCTCTCCAGTTTTGTTGGTTAAAAAAAAAGATGGCACATGGCGATTTTGTATTGATTACAGGGCTTTGAATGCCATTACTGTGAAAGACAAATTTCCGATTCCAACAGCGGAAGAGTTGTTTAATGAATTAGGGGGGTCACAGTATTTTTCGAAGCTTGATTTGTTGGCCGGGTATCATCAGATTAGGGTCCGAGCCGAGGATGTGCCGAAAACTGCCTTTCGCACACATGAAGGCCATTACGAATTCCTTGTAATGCCGTTTGGCCTCACCAACGCCCCATCAACATTTCAATCCACCATGAATGCCGTGTTTCGCTCTTATCTCCGTAAGTTTGTTTTGGTTTTTCTCGATGACATATTGATTTACAGTCACACTTGGCAGGATCATCTTCATCATGTTCGACTAGTGTTACAAGAGTTGAGAAAGAATGGTTTGGTGGCAAAGCCTTCAAAATGTGCATTCGGTCAGATTCACATTGATTATCTAGGCCATGTTGTTTCAAGGGAGGGATTGGCAGTAGACCCTGCGAAGGTTGAGGCTATTCGCTCTTGGCCACGACCCACCACTGTGAAGGGAGTCAGGGGGTTCTTGGGTATTGCTGGGTATTATCGGAAGTTCATCAAGGGGTTTGCCACTCTTGCATCTCCATTGTCCGATCTTTTGCGTAAGGGGGAGGCATTCGAGTGGTCTGCATCGGCTCAACAAGCTTTCGACCACCTTAAACAGTGTTTGTGTTCTGCTCCAGTCTTAGGCTTGCCAAATTTCGACAAGGACTTTATTGTGGAAACCGATGCCTCGGGGGTCGGAATAGGAGCAGTTTTGCATCAAGGGGAGAAACCGTTGGCGTTTTATAGTCAGAAATTGAGCCCGCAGATGCAGAGTGCATCTACTTATCATCGTGAGATGTACGCAATTACTCAAGCGGTGGGCAAATGGCGGCAATATTTATTAGGACGACGGTTCATCATTGTTACAGACTAGAGGTCACTCCGCGAATTAAATCAGCAAACAATCCAAACACCAGAACAACAAAAATGGTTAGCCAAGTTGATCGACTATGATTTTGATATTCGATATCGACCCGGAAAACTAAATGATGTGGCTGATGCTTTGTCACGGGAAGGAGCAGCGAGTTGTATGGCTATTTCGCGACCACTTTTTGGGGTATTGGATGACATAAGAATGGCCAGCACTCAAGATCCGCATATTCAAGCTATACGCCAACAAATTCGCGACACAAATTCAGAATGCTTCGATTATGTTGATCATGAAGGGCTCATTTTATTTCAAGGCAGAATTCGGGTGCCTAATGAGGTGGCGCTGAGATCCCTACTACTCCGGGAGTTTCATGAATCCAAACTAGGAGGCCATTCCGGAATTAACAGAACCTATAGGCGACTGTCTGCGAATTTTTATTGGCAATCCATGAGACAAGATGTCCGACACTATGTGAGAAATTGCCAGATCTGTCAGAGGATGAAGAGCGAAAGCTTACGGCCAGCTGGACTCCTTCAACCCTTACCGATTCCAGTCCAGGTTTTTGAAGATTTAGCACTTGATTTTATTGTTGGGTTGCCCAAGTCGAATGGTAAGGAAGCTATATTAGTGGTGGTCGATAGGCTTACGAAGTACGGACATTTTTTTGCCCTCCCAAAGAAGTTTGACAGTAAACTAGTGGCCAAAATCTTAGTCCAGGGTATTATTAAATTGCATGGAATTACTAAGTCCTTAGTAAGTGATCGGGATAGAATTTTCATTAGTGCAGTTTGGACAGAGATGGCTAAGTTGCAGGGCACTGAGCTGTGCATTAGTTCCGCTTATCACCCTCAAACGGATGGCCAAACGGAAGCACTCAACCGCTGTCTTGAGATGTATTTGCGGTGCATGGCTTACGATGATCCGAGTAAATGGGAACAATATTTGCCGTGGGCAGAATACTGGTACAATACAGCTTATCAAAACTCAGCAGGCATGACCCCTTTTAAGGCCTTATACGGCCGCGATCCTCCAGCCATGGTTGACTACCTTGAAGGCAGTGCAAAAAATGACCGAGTGCGTCAAGAACTTCAGGAGCGCAATGAAATTCTTCGACTGTTGAAGCATAACTTATGGCAAGCACAAGTTCGCATGAAAAACCAAGCGGATAAACACCGTAGGGAACTTGAATTGGCGGTCGGCAGTTGGGTTTACGTTAAGTTGCAACCATACAGACAGCTTTCCATTCGACTACAATAACAACAAAAATTGAGTCCTCGTTTCTTTGGTCCTTACCAAGTGGAGCAACGAGTAGGAGTTGTGGCTTATAGGCTGAAGTTGCCGAATAATGCTCGGATTCATCCTGTATTCCACATTTCGCAGCTGAAACCATGCCGTGGACAACCTACACAGCAGATCACTCCCTTTCCATTGTTGCAGGACACCCTTCCAGCAACCACTGCGGTCGACAACCTTGAGGACAAGGTTCATTTGGATCAAGGGGGTAATGTTATGACCAATACCGTGGGGTCATCAATAGAGCAATCACCTGAGGAGAATTCTGAGCTGGCAGATCAACAACCCGAGGGGAATGCTGAGCTGGAGCAGTCTGTTGAGGAGGCTCAAGGATTACGCAGAGGAAGAAGGGAAAGGAGGGCCCCAAAGGCATTAACCGATTTTGTCCGGTTTTGAATGTTGGCTAATAAAACGTCTGCCTTGTAAATAACTTAGGCATGAAAAAACTCTGAACAATTTCCTTCTCTGAATCTAAATTTCTTCCTTTCTCTGAATCTGAGATTCTGTCGCTATTTACTATTCTATTACTGATTTTTCCCTGCAATATTTCCACTGAGTTGCTGAACGCAACAATTATTGTAATAAAATATGAAGAAAAAAAACTCGAAAAAGCACAAAACTAAAGCAACCGGATCATTTTAAATAGGGTAAACTATAGGGGTGGGCATTGTCGGGTACCCAGTTTCCGGGTACCCGAAAAACTGGGTACTCGGTTCATCCGGGTACCTTATTAAGCGGCTCGTGTCCCGACCCGTTATATTCGGGTACCCGGTTCTTTTTTTTAATTCTAAAATTAAAAGAATCACATGATAAACACAAAAATATTTAAAAAAATTAAACTTAAAACTTAAAAGAAAATAATACAAACATAGAAAAAAATGTATGGATTTAAACTTAATTTTAGAGTGAAAATATTAAGAAACATAAAATAAAAACATAATTTTAAATATAAAAAAATATATATTAATTTTTATCGGGTCAGGTCGAGTACCTGGCCCAGTCGGGTATTTTTTCCGGGAATTAACCGACAATTTAAGTTCGGGTCGTCGGGTTTTCGGGTCGGATCAATCGGGTCGGGTATTTTTGCCCACCCCTAGTAAACTATACTAATGACCATCGAACTATGGGGTTGCCGTCGATTTGACCATTATATTTTTAATTGTGTTAAATATACCACATAACTATTTTATTGGTTCCAATGTTGCCACATGCCATTAAAAAAACAAAAAAGTTAACACGACTGTTAAAATAATTGATATAATTACACATTTAGTCCCCTATATTTATACAATCATTCAATTTAGTCCTAATTTTAATCTAATAAAATAAATTAATTATTTAATTAGGTGGTAACACGTGTCACCACCTTAGGAAAATAAAGCAACGCTATTGCCACTAGGGTAAGCATGTTTCTAGTATATAGAATACCAAATATAATATATGTGGATATGTATTATCCGATTGGAGAAAGAAAATTAAAAACCATGTAATTACTAATGGTGGGATTTGAACTTGGGAATCCTTGGTGGAAGTGTCAAAGGTTTACCACTAGGCCAAACATGAACTTGTGTTATGTAATACTACCTATAATATATGAGTTATTCCATTGTAATGGTTATAAAAGAGAAATAAATGTGATTTTAAGGGATTCGAACATGACACACTTATTTAGCATAAAAACATATAACCCAATTAAATATAATTTTAAAATTTTATTTTTTAATATAACCATATATAATAATTTAATTAATTTTTAAAAAATATTAAATTTATTAATTAAGTTAAAAAAATTAATTCAAGGAAATTTTTTAATAATTACTAATTAAATTAAAAGAATAACGAACATAATATAATAAAAGATAATTATAAAATTATATTTAATTGGGTTATATGTTTTTATGCATCATAAGTGTGTCATGTTCGAGCCCTTAAAATCACATTTATTTCTCTTTTATAATCATTACAATGAAATAACTCATATATTATAGGTAGTATTTCATAACACAAATTCATGTCTAGCTTAGTGATAAACCTTTGCCACTTCCACCAAGGATTACCAGGTTCAAATCCTACCATTACCATTACATGGCTTTTAATTTTCTTTCTCCAATCGGATAACACATATACCACATATATTATATTTGATATTCTATATACCAGAAACATGCTTAGCCTAGTGGTAATAGCGTTGCTTTTTTCCCTAATGACCTAGGTTTGATTTCCTTTGGGGCCAGTTTCTACTATTTTATTTTTCTTACTCCAACCTTATTTGAGGGATTTATCTATTTTATTAGATTTATTATATTTATTTTCCTTCCCCAATCAGATGGTGACACGTGTCACCACCTTATTGAATAATTAATTTATTTTATTAGATTAAAATTAGGATTAAATTGAATGATTGTATAAATAAAGGGGACTAAATGTGTAATTATACCAATTATTTTAACAGTCCTGTTAACTTTTTCGTTTTTTTAACGGCATGTGGCTACATTGGAACCAATTAAATAATTATGTGATATATTTAACACAATTAAAAATATAGTGGTCAAATCGAAACCAACCTCATAGTTCGGTGGTCATTAGTATAATTTACCCTTTTAAATATGATAGTATACTAATATGTATTTTCCAATACTCATATAAAATAAGACAAATCTATGCTCTTCAAAGCTCATTAAAGCACACAAAGATCTTAATCTAAGGTTATATTCACAAGAACATATTCTTCCAAAACACCAACAATGCTAGGGTTTGTTATAATCTTAGGTGGCTTATATTGACTAGCTGGAGTTCCATTCTCTATTGCTAATTTTAGTAACCTATCAAAACTACTACATTTCATAATGGATAGTGATAAAGGGCTTATCTCACCTTTGTTCCTCTACACCTTATAAATACTTCCTAAACCGTCTTCGAGAGCGGCACACCATTCTTTAAAGAGTAACATTGATTCCTGCAACTTGTTTTGTAAACTTGTGTTACTGTCTTTAAGTTCAATAAAGATTTTGTCTCTTTAGACTCGAACCAAAGTCGACGGAACTCGTAAAATCTATAATCTCTATTTCCATGCCCATGGCATTTCTCAATACAAGTTGAAAAGTTTCCATGACATCCATTAAATCTCCCTCGGTGACTATCTCGTATGAAGTTTTAGGTGCACACATCACAAACTCCAGCAATAGAGATGAGTTATAGAAACTGACAACTCTTACAATGTCACCAAGACGATATCTATAAAACCCTCTACAAGTAGTCACAACAACTTCGTACATCTTCCCTACTTCAACACCACACACGTCCACAGTTTCTTCGCCAACAACATTGTTATCAGTTGAATCAAATGAAAGAAACTCGAAATATGCTATAGTTGGAAGCATAACGAATCTAGTATGATATGGTGGTTGCTTGATATCCAAGTTAATGGCCACACAACACTCCGATGAAAAGTAATCTCCACCTACCGAGGTACCTCCCCTGCATAGTATTTAAGTTTGGAATAATACTGCTGTGAGAAAGACGGCATGGTCGCCGGTGATGAGTTAAACGGAGGTGGAGAAGTTAGGAAGGTGAAGAGAGTCGGTAGTTATGGATTTTAGGAAAAATACAGAGAAAATGTGATATTCTGGTTTTTTTATTAAAATTAAAAATATCTGACTGTCTATTTCCCATTACATACGTTTGGCTTATATAGCCCAAGTATAATAGCTAACCCAACATTCCTAACAGGCTAATAACACTAATTACAGTTCTAACATTCACCCTACTTTCTAATTTTTTCTAAATTTTAACATTGTTCAGTGAAATGAGTCAATTAGATGAGTGAATGAAATCGTGAACTGCTGGGATCTCTGAACTTCTTCAAATTGAGCTGCTTAGAAACAAACATGAACTGAAAAATGCTTTCTTCCTTCAATCATCATTCTTACTTAATATCTAATCTTCTAACATTCACCCTACTTTATAATCTTCTTCCTTTTGCCTCTGAATTTGAGCTGCATTGTGAGCTGAAAAATTACACACCAAACTTAGAATACTTTGAGCTGATTCTTGTTGCAGGAAAATAAACACTTCTTTTCTTCATTACACACCAAAACTTCCTTGGTTAGAGCTGAAAAATTATAAGTGCACAGAGAGCTGAAAATATAAGTGGACAGTGAGCTGGTTCACAAATTGGTAACCTACTTCACTCATTCTTACTTAGGTGAGACATGAATCGAAAGTATTCTTTATTCTTACTTTCATTCTTCTTCATACACCTTTTTCGTCTTCGAATTTTCACATGTTCAGTTTCCATCCATACTGATCTTCTTCTCACTTATTCGGACTATCTTTTTGTTGGAAGCACGACAGTTAAGCTACATGCTCCCGAGTACAATCCGAAGCCTCTCTTGGGCAAGAGAACACTCTCTTTTGTTTGGTTAATAGAAAGCGAGGCTGTTAAACACTCAACTCTCCCAGAGATTTTCTTCCACGAATCTTGGCGATCAATTCTTAAGTGTCATGCACAACTTGCGGAAGAAGCAAACAATATGAGAAGAATTCCAAAGTGATCTCTTGAGAAAATGAACCAACTCAATAAACTTTCAGCACTAATACACACAATATCCAAACTTGAGCATATATCAGCTTGTAACCAATAAGTAGATAATTCGGCAGTAACACATCTTCAACTTTCAGAGAATTGACATCAACAAACAGCTATTAATTTATTCTCGAATCTCGATTGGTTATTAATGAATTTCAGCTGATTTAAAAAAACAAAAAATAATCTGAAAGAGTCAAAGTAAACATCAGATTACTTTCACCAGAACTTGGATCGAACAACTTGGTTGGTCCCAACCATATATCCATCATCAGTACTCCTCCCGAATATTAAGAGCAGAGATCCACACAAGCACAATATAGCAGCAAGATCAAGACATATGTTGGTTAAGCAAACCATAATGGCTCAGTTCAAGAATCCAGAACATTAGAGACAATAATCAATTTTTTTATGAATCAATCAAACTCAGATTTAGCAGCCAACAACGGAGCAAGATGATAAAATATCAGCAAGAAAGATTAAGATCGCAGCAAAATCACAATAAGAAATCGAGACAAACCAAGTCACGAAGATTTGAGATCCAAAACTTTTGTCAATAACGATGGTGATATCAGAATTAGTCGCATGCATATGTGGAAACGACCAGAGGTGGAAAAAAATGAACACGGTTCCAGATCTGAAGATTGTTGGTGACGATCCTACAAAGAACGAACTGCTAATGATAACCAGATCTGAGCTTTGTAAAAGAAAGCGTTGGTGACGGCGGAATCATAAGAGAACAACGATTGTTGCAAAAGAAGAGAGATTATTGAAGGAATCAAAATCAACGACCGAGCGATGTTGAATCGATGAAAGAAAATTACAGCGACGACGTTGACGGAGGCTTCACAGAACGGATCGATAGGCTCATATACCATGTGAGAAAGACGGCATGGTCGCCGATGATGAGTTAAACGGAGGTGGAGAAGTTAGGAAGGTGAAGAGAGTTGGTAGTTATGGATTTTAGAAAAAATACAGAGAAAATGTGATATTCTGGTTTTTTTATTTAAATTGAAAATATCTGGCTGCCTATATCCCATTACATACGTTTGGCTTATATAGCCCAAGTATAATAGCTAACCCAACATACCTAACAGGCTAATAACACTAATTATAGTTCTAACACTTCATACTCCCGGTTGTAACACATTTAATATATCGAACATTCGACCATAACTTTTGCAAGATCCTACTCCAATCATTCTTTTCAAATATCAATCGAAATCTATTCGACATATCTGATTGTGGTCCATCGAGAACCTCAACAACGAAATCTCTCATTTGGACATCCTTAATCTCCACGCACAGAAACCCTTTTTCGATATCGCCACATAATTGCTCCCACTTGGATTCCAATACCCTGAGAGCTTGAGTCAATCCTAATGCATATAGAGCGTGAATAACATCTACAGAATCAAAATTTCTAAGACCACAGAGACGATGACAGTACATTTGGTGCTCAACATTTGATCCAAGAATCACCTCCGCAGGGCTAGTGAGAGACATAAACATAGAGCGATTCACATTACGGCTTCTGCTATGCAAAGGGAATGAAGAAGCAACCATTACCTTGAAACTGCCTTTTGTAGTCGTAATGTTATCAGCATATATAAAAGCCAGTCTCTTACACACTTCAGGCCTCAGAGAGTGTCATCCTGGTGACGGGAGAAAGCCTTCGTTGACTCATCTATTTGCTTCAATAATGCATCGTCTGCCATATTTGTCCAAGTCGATTTCATCTCGACCGATATATATTGTTTCTTTGAAAAATTCATCATGGATTGGAGTTGGTATCGATTGTTTTGAGTTGGGTACTATCGAAAATCTGTAAGTCTTGTATGCGTCTGAACTCAAGTCATAATCAGCTTTAGAAGTCGGTTACGTATAGAGAAAGTTAAAGTACTTCACATCTTCAAAATTGACATGTAAAGGTTGTGTTGTCCAAAATGGTACAAATACACGGTAAATAACACTATGTAGAACTAATGTTTTGATATAATAATTGAAAAATAATTTGGACTGATTTAAAAAGTATTTAAAACATTTCCAAAGTCCAAACATGTTTAGGGATGTCTTTAAAAAAGGTTTTTCATGTTTTCAAAGGCCAATTTTCACAAAACTGACCATGTGTTTCGAAACACCTTAGGGCGTTTCGAAACAGGTGCCTCCAGTGGCTAAAACGTTTCGATACGAGTATCGAAACGGGCCTTAGCGTTTTGAAACGGCTAGGCCGTTCCGATACGCCCACGTGGCACTGACCACAACGGTCATAAACCCCAACGGCTCTTTCCCAACTAACTTTTGAATGCAGGTCGTTTCGATACGGGCTTATAGCGTTCCGATACGCGTTCCGAAACGGCAAGTGGGTGTTCTGAAACGGGTGCCCTGACAGATTGCAACGACTCTTTCTATATTAAGGGCGTTTCGAAACGGCTTCGAGCGTTTTGAAACGGGGAGCTGCAGAACTGCATTTATGGAGGGAATTAAAGGCTCCAACGACTCTATTTCAACTCCAACGGTCCTAAACGGTTATAAACTCAATTGGGAGTATAAAAGGGACCTCCAAGCATCAAGAGAAGGCTAATGCTTCAATTGTCAATCAACAAATGATCAAGAATTGTCTTTGTACTTAAATTGTCATTTCTTTGTATAGACAAACACTAGTGAGCCAAAATTGTCAAATTTTCTCAAGTGTTTTAGGTTTTGGGTGAGTGCTTCATTGTGCAAACAAACACCTATTAGAGGGTTTAAGTTTGCTTTATTTATCTCTTTGTAAAAGAGGGTTTTGATCAAGGCTTGGGTAGAAGCTTGATCGGTTGTAAGGGTTTCCTCCTAATCCTAGAAAAGGGGACGAATTAATTAGTGGATTGATTGTGAAATCCTTAGTGGGGAGCTAAGGTAGTGGATGTAGGTGCTTGTTAGAAGGCCGAACCACTATAAATCATTGTGTCTTTTTACATTCTAGCTTCCACAACCCTTCCACCCAAAAATCCACCTCTCCACCACTTGGTGAGCAAAATCGGTTGAACGAATCGAGCCCCACACAACCCAACAATTGGTATCAGAGCTTGGCTCAATCGGTGAGGATTAACATCCTATTGAGAAGATCCGGCAAGCTCGATCACTTTTTCATCAACCGGCTCAATGGCACAATCAATCGACAAACCGCCCTTCTTTGACGGAGCTCATTATGCCCATTGGAAGACAAAGATGAAGTTCTTCATCAAATCAAAAGATTACAAGCTATGGGATGTAGTTGAAGATGGTCCGTTCGTGCCTCAAAGAAGTAAAGCGGAGTGGAGTGCCGACGATCGCAAGAAGATGGAGCTAAATTGCAAAGCCTTGCACATTCTATTTTGTGCATTTGGTCCATCCATCTATGAGAAGATGTCTTCTTGTGAGAGTGCCAAGGAGGTATGGGACAAGCTTGAAGTCACATACGAGGGGACAAATGAAGTCAAGGAGACCAAGATTGGGCTCCTAACCTTGGAGTATGAGAACTTCAAAATGGATCCGGAAGAGAACATCGAGAAGATGTTTGATCGGTTCTCCACCATCACAAATGGTCTTAAAGGCTATGGAGAAGCCATCTCGGAGGAGAAGCTTGTTCGAAAGCTCATCTACTCACTTCCCGAGTCTTGGGACTCAAAGAGGACCGCCATCATCGAAGCCAAAAATTTGAAGACTTTGAAGCTTGATGAACTCATGGGGTCTCTCCTTACTCATCAAATCATGAAGAAGAACAAGGAAGATGAGAAGAAGAGGGAAGAAATAAGAGCTATGGGAGAGAAGAAAATCAAAGGGCTTGACATCAATGCTAGTGCCATGGCTCTCAAATCCTCCACTTGCCATCATGTCTACTCAAGTGAAGAGGAGGATGAAGATGAAGAGATAGTTCATCTCTTCAAGAAGTGTGCCCCTTTCATGAAGAAAGCCTTGAGAGAGCTTGAACGAGAACCTAAAAGAAAGGAGAGGGCAAGCACTTCAAGCCATAAGAAGAAGGCATATGTGGCTACTTGGAGTGATGAAGACTCCACCGACGATGAACAAGCCAACCTTTGCCTTATGGCCATCGAAGAAGATTCAAGGGTAACTTCTAATTCATCTACTTCATGTTCTTATTCCTTTGATGAATTACAAGATGCCTATGATGATTTGGTTTTAGATTTTAAAAGCCACATTTTGAAAAACAATAAATTGATTTCAAAGTTAAAAATTCAAAATGATTTGCTTTCTAAAACCAAACTTGAACTTGAAGCAAAACTTGAAGAGTTTGAGTTAAAATGTCTTGATTTACAAAAATTGCTTCAAAATGTTCAAGTAGAAAAAGATTTGATTTCCAAAGAGCTTGAAAAGAAAAACAATTTTGGAAAATCAAATTTTTATGTTAGACAATCTAGTGCCCCTAGATTTATAAATGGTAAATGTTTTAGAAGTGTTTGGGTCCCAAAAGGACTTAATACTTCAATTAAAAAGGATGAAATTGAAAAATGGATTCCTAAGGGGACTAAATTTTGTGCAACTAACGTTTATGGATCCAAAGCAATTTGGATACCAAAAGTTACTTGATTGTCTATTGTAGGTGTGATGGAGATGTTCAACAAGTCAAACATTGAGGGGGAGCTCCATACACACAAGGAAGAACACTTGAAGAAGGAAGGTTTCACATCCTCCCTTGGGTTCAAGTGTTGGTAAAATTTCTAGTTGTTTTTGAATTTATTTGTCTTATTTTCTATTTAATTCAACTAGATGATCATATATGTTGGACTAACATTTCAATGATGCTTTGAGTAAGAGGGAGCCATTTTAAAACCAAATTTTCATTTTTATCAAAATTTTTACCTCTATTGTTATTTTTGAACTTCATGTTTTAAATTCTTTTTGATATAACAAAAAGGGGGAGAAATGGTTTGAAAAATTGATTTTTCAAATGAATAAGGGGGAGCTTTATTTGAATTAAAACTTTTAATCTCTTATTCACATTTTTAAAGTTAAAGGGGGAGAATCCCAAACAATTTTTCAAGTAGTTTTATTATATCAAAAAGGGGGAGATTGTAGAACTAATGCTTTGATATAATAATTGAAAAATAATTTGGACTGATTTAAAAAGTATTTAAAACATTTCCAAAGTCCAAACATGTTTAGGGATGTCTTTAAAAAAGGTTTTTCATGTTTTCAAAGGCCAATTTTCACAAAACTGACCATGTGTTTCGAAACACCTTAGGGCGTTTCGAAACAGGTGCCTCCAGTGGCTAAAACGTTTCGATACGAGTATCGAAACGGGCCTTAGCGTTTCGAAACGGCTAGGCCGTTTCGATACGCCCACGTGGCACTGACCACAACGGTCATAAACCCCAATGGCTCTTTCCCAACTAACTTTTGAATGCAGGTCGTTTCGATACGGGCTTATAGCGTTCCGATACGCGTTCCGAAACGGCAAGTGGGTGTTCCGAAACGGGTGCCCTGACAGACTGCAACGGCTCTTTCTATATTAAGGGCGTTTCGAAACGGCTTCGAGCGTTTCGAAACGGGGAGCTGCAAAACTGCATTTATGGAGGGAATTAAAGGCTCCAACGACTCTATTTCAACTCCAACGGTCCTAAACGGCTATAAACTCAATTGGGAGTATAAAAGGGATCTCCAAGCATCAAGAGAAGGCTAATGCTTCAATTGTCAATCAACAAATGATCAAGAGTTGTCTTTGTACTTAAATTGTCATTTCTTTGTATAGACAAACACTAGTGAGCCAAAATTGTCAAATTTGCTCAAGTGTTTTAGGTTTTGGGTGAGTGCTTCATTGTGCAAACAAACACCTATTAGAGGGTTTAAGTTTGCTTTATTTATCTCTTTGTAAAAGAGGGTTTTGATCAAGGCTTGGGTAGAAGCTTGATCGGTTGTAAGGGTTTCCTCCTAATCCTAGAAAAGGGGACGAATCAATTAGTGGATTGATTGTGAAATCCTTAGTGGGGAGCTAAGGTAGTGGATGTAGGTGCTTGTTAGAAGGCCGAACCACTATAAATCATTGTGTCTTTTTACATTCTAGCTTCCACAACCCTTCCACCCAAAAATCCACCTCTCCACCACTTGGTGAGCAAAATCGGTTGAACGAATCGAGCCCCACACAACCCAACACACTAGTATTGTAATAATAAAGATATGAGAATAGAACAAGATAATGAATAAAATAAAAAACTAAAAAACAAACTTTAAAAAGTATTAAAATTTCAAAATTATTTTTTTTGATCAGAAAATGTATGCTATTATTGATTAAGTACGGGCATACATTCACCTTCCGGCCTCATTAAAAACCTCCCTACACCTAACGGAGGAAAAGAGTGCCGAAAGGATTTGTAAAAAGTAAGATTACACCTGACATAGCTTGAGATAACGAACCAAACAAAACCTTTTGGAGAAATTATCCAGAAGCCTCCATACCTTGCACGCATGAAAAAATTCATCCAAATCACCTTTTACCCAATACCAGCTTTAGCCAAAGAATCTGCCGCGATGTTGGCTACTCGCTTGATGAGTCGGACACAACATCCGTTGAAACTGCAAAACCTCACTATTTCTTGAATTGGAACTTTGAACACTGCAGGACATGAGGAAGGATCACGGATCCAGTCCGACACCAATTTGCTGTCTGTTTCAATAATAAGCTTGTGAGGATTTCCTTCAAAAAACTCCTCAAACATTTTTATACCCCGAGCCATAGCTTCAATCTCCGTTAGAATGGGAATAGCTGCCCCGCACTGCTCTGAAAAAGAAGCCAGGACTACACCCTGCTGATTCCTAAGAACGCCACCTATACCACCCTTCCCGCTAGCTCTTGAGACCGCCCCATCCACATTCAATTTGACGAAACCTGGAGGGGGGGAGACCATGCTGGACCAGTCGACTTCATATCTCCTCTTATCGTTAAGTAAGAAGTGATTGCTGGGTTGCAGATCAGATCATCCATAGAACATAGAGAATCCTGGTTACGAGCCAAATACCAGACCGCCAATCTATATTTCGTTACAAACAATAAGCTGCAAAAGTCCAATTTTGCCTTATTGAATACAACTTCATTCCTCGTTCGCCAAATCGACCACCAAATTGCGTAGGGAACCAATTTCCATATTTCCTCCTTCGCCCGCGGAGGTTTAGCTGCTTGCCATTCTATCAAAACTTTCTCAGCATCGTTTTGAAAGGTCCACGAAAGGTCCCAAAACCTGGCCATGCACATCCATAACTTCCAAGCAACGTTACAAGAAAGAAATAGGTGTTGTATCGTCTCAACATTGGAACCACACAACGGACAATTGATATCTTGTATGGAGTTAATTCCCCTCCTCGTTAAAACTTGTTTAACCGGTAATCGATTGCTGCACAGCTGCCACATAAAGAATTCAATCCTGGGAGGAGCAAGACCCTGCCATACCACAGATTTCCAGAAGGAGGACTCAACATTAGCTGGGAATAAGGAGTTGTGACAATCTTTGGTCGAGAAGCACCCATCCCCTGTGGTTTTCCAAAGCAAGCAATCCGACCCCAAATTGCTACTACGAAACCCATTCAATAAGTTCATCAACGTCTCCCATTGATTTTTTTCCCAGTCAAAAAGTCTTCTTCGAAGCTCAATCTTCCAAGACCAACCGCAAGCTTGTTTTGATCCAAAATCGGCAATGGAACCACTCATATTTTTTGACAATGCATGAATCCGCGGAAAAAGTGATAATAACGGACCCTCCCCAATCCACCATTCCGACCAAAATAAAATTGTTTTTCCATCTCCAACTTGGAGCCGTAAGCCACTCCTCAAAGCAATTCCAAAATCATCATTACTGTAAAATGATTTTAAAATACCCTTCCATACCCAACTACTCTTTGTATTGCAAGAGTCCTCCGGTAATAGAGACCGAGAGCTCAAACTGTTTTTTGCAACAACAACCCGTTTCCAGAGACTGTCTTTTTCCATAGCAAATTTCCAAACCCATTTGCTAAGAAGAATGCGATTATGGATATTAATATTTCGGATGCCCAGCCCTCCAAGGTATATAGGCCGACAAATTGCTTCCACTCGCGCCCAATGGATTTTCTTCTGATCTAAGGAATCACCCCACAGGAACTTTGCCATAATCCGGTTAAAAAATTTAACAACAGAAATAGGAGCAGGGAATAACGACATAAAATAAATAGGGATAGAAGACAGAACCGCCTTAATCATCACCAGTCTTCCACTAATCGATAGGTTGCTGGATTTCCAGGAAGCCAACGCCTCATGCAATCTACTCACAATCGGTTCCCACAAAGCAGCTGAGTTCCTCTTTGGACCCAAGGGTAAACCCAAATATTCCGACGGTAGTGTACCAACCGAACAACCAACTTCATTCGCCCATCCTCTTAAAGAAACTTCATCGGTATTAATACCAAAGAGCCTACATTTGTTCAGATTGATCTTAAGTCCAGAGGCAATCTCAAACAAACGCAAGACTCGTTTGACATTCCTAATTTCACCGGACGCAGCACTACAAAACATCAGTAGGTCGTCCGCAAATTGTAGATGTGAAATTGCCACCTTTCCCTCGTCCTTTCCCACTGAGAAGCCATTGAATAGGCCATTTTCACACGCCTTGTTAATTAGAAGATGGAGTGCCTCCCCGACTACATTGAATAACAATGGAGACAAGGAACACCCTTGTCGCAACCCTCTAGCCAATCCGAAGCACTGAGTCGGGGAGCCGTTTACTAACACCGAAATAGAGGCTGAAGATATACATTTTGAGATCTATCCAATCCATCTCTCCCCGAAACCCATCTCCTTCAAAACCCTCAATAAAAAATTCCAATGCACTGTATCATACGCCCTTCTAAAGTCAACTTTAAACACCAAACCTTTCAAACCTCTTTTCTGCATCGAGTCAATATATTCGTTGGCAATAAAGGAGCAGTCCAGAATACTTCTCCCCGGAATAAAAGCAAACTGCTGCTCGCTTATCACAAGATCCGCGCATGGTCTCATCCTTCTTGCCAATACTTTGGATAGAATTTTGTACATTGAACCCACAAGACTTATAGGTCTAAAGTCGTCCAACGTGTTAGCTCCCTTCTTCTTCGGAATTAGTGTAATGAACGAATGGTTAACGCCACGGTTCCATTCCCTACCATGATAAAAATCCTCAAAGAAGTTCATAACAGTAGACTTGAGAGAAGGCCAGAATTTTTTAAAGAATTCCATGGAAAAACCATCCGGACCCGGCGCTTTGTCACATTTGAAGGAACTGATGGCTTCCCACACCTCATCCACGGTAAACTTCTGTTCTAATCCTTCTTTATATGACAGCGGCAAAGTATTGAAATCGAGGTCCAAGCAATCAACCTCCAGCGCTGTACATGTATTATAAGCTTCGGAAAAGAATTCATAAACACTGTTACGGATTTCCGTTGGATTTGCAACAACCCTCCCTTTATAAACTAACGAATGAATGCTGTTAATTCTCCTTCTATTTGAAGCCACAGAATGGAAATATTTGGAATTCCTATCACCTTCCATTAACCATCTCGACCGAGACTTCTGCGCCCAAACTCTTTCATCCGTTCTAAGAGTATCCCATAATTGCTTCTTCAGACTTGCCAGCTCAGGAAACTTGTTCGATGACATTGCCCCCTTCTGCATATCAAGTTCAATCTTTGAAATCCTGCCTTCAAGTTCTTTTACTAACGCTGTTGAAGGAATAATAATATCTCTAGACCAATCCTTAATAGCGAGCTTCTATTTCTTCAGAATGCTATACAAATCCAAATTTGGATTAAGCTTCAAAGCTCCATCGATCTCCCCCATCACCATCTCTTGGAATTTCTCCCCCTCCAGCATATAATTAAAAAGTTTGAAAGGACGAGGCCCCCAATCAATCTTTGGATCCTCCAGACATATCGCGTTGTGGTCCGAAACTGAGTTCGGAAGTAAAAGCTGCCTTAAATCACTGAATAAGCTAAGAAAAGACTGATTCACCAACCCCCGATCCAAGCGAACAAAGGTGGGAGGGTCTCTTCTATTAGACCACGTAAAGGCTCCACCATGCATAGGAAGGTCTACCAGACTCGCATTTTGTATGAAGGTTCTGAACATTTCGGCCAAATGACAATTAAAGTTCATACCCAATTTTTCTTCCCTACAAATAATCGCGTTGAAATCTCCTATTAGACACCAAGGCACTGGCTTGCTGGACATAAATTCCAGCAGCTCATCAAAGAGCTGTTGTTTTTCCGCATCAATTGTAGGTCCGTAGATGTTAATGAAACCTACACCTTGATCGACACCCGCTAAAAAACCATAACACGCCACGAAGTTCTTGTGAATGAAAGACTCATCACACTTGAAAAAAGATGTATTCCAAACCGATAGGAGCCCTCCTGCAGCACCCATTGAGGGCGAAAAAACAAACTCCATAGACTGACTACCACAGATATTCCGAACCAATGAAGGGATAATGACCTCCTTTTTGGTTTCTTGCAAAAACATAAAGATAGGTCTTCGACTCTGTACAAGTAAGCGAATTGCTCTATGTTTCACTGGGTTTCCCAGACCCCTTATATTCCAAGATATAATCGACAGCGGCATTGAAACTACCGTGATACCTATATAAACTCTGGACAACCGAAGTTTTAACAATCTCTTTCTAACTCCACCACCTTTTCCATCAAAGCTTCCTTCCCCCCTCTAAAAGAAATTCTTAACAGGTTGCTAACTCCCCAGATGGCCAACGCTTCTTCAATATGACTTAGATGCACATAATTGCTAGAATCGGCCTCAGCGCCCATCGGATCTGGGAACTCAGCTAGATCAATCGATTCCCGAACTTGTCTTCTAACCATCTTCCTTTGAGCAGGTTCTAGAAAACCATTCACCAAGTATTGAGAAATAGAGAATTGCTCAATTTCATTTAAAGTAATAGGGTTGTTCCTGTCCATTCTCCTAAACGAAATGGACTCAAGACTAGCAGGCTTCAATTCAGAGAATATAGGAATATCTTTCTGTAGTGACATTGAGTTCGGAACAAAGCTTTGACAAGAATCAGCTTGGTTTTGGTCAAGCGAATCTCTAATTATGATATCCAATAACTCCTGATTTTGTGTGCTTAGGGAATTAATTTCAACCCTAATTTGGGGCCCATTATTAAGGCTTGAAAAGCCTACGTTGTGGTTCAACGTATCTGCATGGCCATTTAATTCCGCCCCAGACACATCATTATTGGGCATAGGTTCCATTTCCAGGTTAGCCGACTAAACAACAAGGGGACCCACAGCTTGATTGTTCTCAATAACCCCTTCATCGTTGAAACCGTCGTTTCCAAAGCCAAACTTCTGAACCGTCTCATTGGGAGCATTTCCGACCTCGGGCTCAGGGATGTCAACAGCCCCAAAAACCACATTTTTCGCGCCCACCACTCTTGATTGAGGTTGAGTCCCGACCTTTGGATTACCCTCCGGCGCCACCTCGTCCGCCACCAGATCTTCCAAGGCATCATCGTTGAACGCTTGCATCGGCTCCACCACCTGATCAGCCCACACGTCCGCAAAGGGAACCTCCTCCTCCGGCATAGAATCAATCCCTTCCACAAACTCCTCTTCAGTTTTAATCAAGACTGTATATAATCTGCCTTTCGACTTTAGAGTAATTGAACCTGGAATATCATGCGGACTAGGAACTCTCAGTAACAGCTTCGCTTTCGAAAAATCTTTCTTACCAGAAGTATCACCATGAATCCTGATTATAGTTCCCCACCGAGACGCCAAGCTTTTGAAGAATCCATCGTACCAACATTGGAGAGGCACCCCTACTAGGGACACAACACAAAAGCACCATGGAATACCTTCCACTAACACATCAAAATCTAGGTGCTCAAACCAAAAACCAAGTTCATCTAGCTTATTCTTCCATGTTGCATCTTTCACTGAATAGGAAGGGAAAGTGATAACGCAGAAATTATTCTGAGAACCCCACTTTGCAATACGAACCTGAATCCCATCACTAAGAAGTGCCTTTTCCACAAAGTCAATTTCATAAGCTGGTTTAATCACTCCAACTATGGAGTTTTTCAACCAGTCATTTTCTGAAACTAGAATACCGACATCCAATAGGTTGGCCTTCTCTTTAAAATTACCCGTCCTCTCTTTATCAACTCCCCCACTTCGATCATTCCTAGCATCAGCCCTTCCATTATCTGCTAATACTTCCTTAAAGGAACGATTGTCTCGAAAAGCCGGACCCCCCGGTTTCCTATTTTCCACCTGTTGACTATATTCTCCCGCCCTCCGGCCTTCAAAGTTAGGCATGGACGAACGATAGCTCCTTTTAGCCTCAACATGAGATGTCCTTTGATCCGGGAATCTAGCTTTGAAAACTCCTACTCTTCTACCATCAATGAAAGAGTTGTGAACTTTGTTTATCACCTTTAACATTGCCTCTTCGCTCCCCATGTGGATCAAAGCGAAAGTGCTGTATTTGTACCTAGGTTTGTTGTTATTCAAAGGAATAAAGACCTTGAGAACTTCAGCATGGAAGTTGAAAAGTTCCCTGAGAGCACCCCTCGAGACTCTTTTGCTGAGATTATCCACGAAAACTACCCAACTTCCATTTCGATTACTCCCCTCCGGAACCGACGATCTGTCCCCCGACTTCCCTCCATAACCCGCCTCCTTGCTAAATCTATCTCTCATGTCGACTGAAATACCTTGGTTGAAAGACGACGCCCCTCCAAGCCGCTGTGAAAACCCCCCTCTCCTCTCCATGGCCACAAGTTGCATCTTTGATTTTCAAAATTATTAAATAACACGATTTGTGTAGTTTCGAAACTTATGCACATGAAATATATTTAATGCACTAGAATTCATTACCAAACAGTTAAAAATGACTATAGACTTATTTTTGTTGAGTTGTGAGGAGCTCGATTCGTTCAACCGATGTGGCTAACCAAGTAGTGGAGAGGTGGATTTTTGGGTGGAAGGGTTGTGGAAGCTAAAGCTAGGTGACACAATGATTTATAGTGGTTCAACCTTCTAACCAAGGTCTACATCCACTACCTTAGCTCCCCACTAAGGATCTCCAATCAATCCACTATTGATTCGTCCCCTTTTCTAGGCTTAGGAGGTAACCCTAATACATAATCAAGCTTTCTACCCAAAGCCTTGATTGAAACCCTCTCTTACAAAGAGAAACAAGAAGCAAACTTAAAACCCTCTAATAGGTGTTTGTTTGCACAATTAAGCACTCACCCAAAACCTAAAACACTTGAGCAAATTTGACAATTTTGGCTCACTAGTGTTTGTCTATACAATAAATGACAATTTAAGCTCTAAGACAATTCTTGATCATTTGAGGTTTGACAATATGAGCATTAATCTTTACATGATGCTTGAAGGTCCCTTTTATACTCCTTGATGAGTTTATAGCCGTTGCTAGCCATTGGGATTGAATTGGAGCCGTTGAGGACTTTAATTCCCACCATAAATGCAGTTCTGTAGCTCCCCGTTTCGAAACGCTCGAACTCGTTTCGAAACACCCTTTAAGTAGAAAGAGCCGTTGCAATCTGACAAGGCACCCGTTTCAGAACGCTCCCTGGCCGTTTCAGAACACGTATCGAAATGCCTAGACCCGTATCGAAACGCCCTGCATTTAAATGTTAGTTGGGAAATAGCTGTTGGGGTTTATGACCGTTGTGGTCCATGCCACGTAGGCATATCGAAACGGCAAAGCCCGTTTCGAAACGCTGGGCAAAATCCTCATCCAGGGAAAGCCCGTTTCGATACTCATATCGAAACGTTTTTGCTACTGGAAACCCCTGTTTCGAAACACCTTAGGGCGTTTCGAAACGCTTGGACGGTTTTGTGAAGTTTGGCTTTGAAAAACATGTAAAACCCTTTTAAAAACTTTCCTAAACATAATTTCAAGTTGTTTGGACTTTGGAAATGTTTTAAATACTTTTTAAATCAGTCCAAAACATTTTTCAATTATTATATCAAAAATTAGTTCTACAATCTCCCCCTTTTTGATATAATAAAACTCACTTGAAAAATTGTTTGGGATTCTCCCCCTTTAACTTTAAAAATGTGAATAAGAGATTAAGGATATGAAATTAAATAAAGCTCCCCTTATTCATTTGAAAATTCAATTTTTCAAACCATTCTCCCCCTTTTTGTTATATCAAAAAGAACTTAAAACATTAAGTTCAAAATAACAATAGAGGTAAAAATTGACAAAAATAAGAATTTGGTTTTAAAATTGCTCTCCTTACTCAAAGCATCATTAAAAATGTTAGTCCAACATATATGATCATCTAGTTGACATAAATAAAAATAAATCAAATAAAATCAAAATCAACTAGATTTTTACCAACACTTGAACCTAAGGGAGGATGTGAAGCCTTCCTTCTTCAAGTGTTCTTTCTTGTGTGCATGGAGCTCCCCCTCAATGTTTGACTTGTTGAACATCTCCATCACACCTGGCAAAAGACAATCAAGTAATTTTTGGTATCCAAATTGCTTTGGATCCATAAACATTAGTAGCACAAATTTTAGTCCCCTTAGGAATCCATTTTTCAATGTCATTCTTTTTAATTGAAGTGGTTAGTCTTTTTGGGACCCAAACACTTCTAAAACATTTTCCTTTCACAAATCTAGGGGCACTAGATTGTCTTACATAAAAATTTGATTTCCAACATTGTTTTTCTTTTCAAGCACTTTGGAAATCAAATCCTTTTCTTCTTGAACTTTTTGAAGCAAATTTTGTAAATCAAAACATTTTAATCCAAACTCTTCGAGTTTTGCTTCAAGTTCAAGTTTGGTTTTAGAAATCAAATCATTTTGAATTTTTAATTTTGAAATCAATTTATTGTTTTTCAAAATGTGATTTTTAAACTCTAAAACCAAATCATCATAGGCATCTTGTAATTCATCAAAAGAGTAAGAACATGAAGTAAATGAATTAGAAGTTACCCTTGAATCTTCTTCGATGGCCATAAGGCAAAGGTTGACTTGTTCATCGTCGGTGGAGTCCTCATCACTCCAAGTAGCCACATGTGCCTTCTTCTTATGGCTTGAAGTGTTTGCCCTCTCCTTTTTCTTGGAATCTCGTTCAAGCTCTCTCAAAGCTTTCTTCATGAACGGGGCACACTTCTTGAAGAGATGAACTATCTCTTCTTCTTCATCCTCCTCTTCACTTGAGTAGACATGATGGCAAGCGGAAGATTTGAGAGCCATGACACTTGCATTGATGCCTAGCCCTTTGATTTTCTTCTCTCCCATAACTCTAATTTCTTCCCTCTTCTTCTCATCTTCTTTATTCTTCTTCATAATTTGATGAGTAAGGAGTGACCCCATGAGTTCATCAAGCTTCAAGGTCTTCAAATTCTTGGCTTCGATGATGGCGGTCCTCTTTGAGTCCCAAGACACAGAAAGTGAGTAGATGAGCTTTCGAACAAGCTTTTCCTCCGGGATGGCTTCTCCATAGCCTTTGAGACCATTGGTGATAGTGGAGAACCTATCAAACTTCTTCTCGATGTTCTCTTCCGGATCCATTTTGAAGTTCTCATACTCTAAGGTTAGGAGCCCAATCTTGATCTCCTTGACTTCATCGGTCCCCTCGTATGTGACTTCAAGCTTGTCCCATACCTCCTTGGCACTCTCACAAGAAGACATCTTCTCATAGATAGTTGGGCCAAAAGCACAAAACAAGATGTGTAAGGCCTTGCAATTAAGCTCCATCTTCTTGCGATCGTCGGCACTCCACTCCGCTTTGCTTCTTTGAGGCACGAACGGACCATCTTCAACTATATCCCATAGCTTGTAATCTCTTGATTTGATGAAGAACTTCATCTTTGTCTTCCAATGAGCATAGTGGGTTCCGTCAAAGAAAAGCGGTTTGTCGATTGATTGTGCCATTTGAGCCGGTTGATGAAATAGTGATCGAGCTTGCCGGATCTTCTCAATAGGATGTGAATTCTCCTCAATTGAGCCAAGCTCTGATACCAATTTTTGAGTTATGAGGAGCTCGATTCGTTCAACCGATGTGGCTCACCAAGTGGTGGAGAGGTGGATTTTTGGGTGGAAGGGGTGTGGAAGCTAAAAAGCTAAGTGACACAATAATTTATAGTGGTTCAACCTTCTAACCAAGGTCTACATCCACTACCTTAGCTCTCCACTAAGGATTTTCAATCAATCCATTATTGATTCGTCCCCTTTTCTAGGCTTAGGAGGTAACCCTTTTACACAATCAAGTTTTCTACCCAAAGCCTTGATTGAAACCCTCTTTTACAAAGAGAAACAAGAAGCAAACTTAAAACCCTCTAATAGGTGTTTGTTTGCACAATTAAGCACTCACCCAAAACCTAAAACACTTGAGCAAATTTGACAATTTTGGCTCACTAGTGTTTGTCTATACAATAAATGACAATTTAAGCTCTAAGACAATTCTTGATCATTTGATGTTTGACAATATGAGCATTAACCTTTACTTGATGCTTGAAGGTCCCTTTTATACTCCTTGATGAGTTTATAGCCGTTGCTAGCCATTGGGATTGAATTGGAGCCGTTGAGGACTTTAATTCCCACCATAAATGCAGTTTTGCGAACTGCAGCTCCCCGTTTCGAAACGCTCGAACCCGTTTCGAAACACCCTTTAAGTAGAAAGAGTCGTTGCAGTCTGACAAGGCACCCGTTTCGGAACGCTCCCTGGCCGTTTCGGAACACGTATCGAAACGCCTAGACCCGTATCGAAACACCCTGCATTTAAATGTTAGTTGGGAAATAGCCGTTGGGGTTTATGACCGTTGTGGTCCATGCCACGTAGGCGTATCGAAACAGCAGAGCCCGTTTCGAAACGCTGGGCAAAATCCTCATCCGGGGAAAGCCCGTTTTGATACGAGTATCGAAACGTTTTTGCTACTAGAAACCCCTGTTTCGAAACACCTTAGGGCGTTTCGAAACGCCTGGACGGTTTGTGAAGCTTGGCTTTGAAAAACATGTAAAACCCTTTTAAAAGCTTCTCTAAACATAATTTCAAGTTGTTTGGACTTTGGAAATGTTTTAAATATTTTTTAAATCAGTCCAAAACATTTTTCAATTATTATATCAAAACATTAGTTCTAGAATTTCACAGTGTAAAAATACATCAAGAACACTTTAAGAAAGTTACAACACCTATACAAACTTAAAGATCAAGAAAAAAGGTTTTCAATTCTTTATTCCTTCATTTTTCTTGTAAATATTTGTAGAGTCCATTATATTATATCTTTCCATTTTATTCTTTATAAGGTTAATCTTTGTAAACATTCACTTAGAGAGATACCTTTTATTTACCCAAATTAAACCATCTCCCTAGCCTTTAATCATGTGTTGGCCCAAAAACTGATCGCATAGAACAATCTTCGCTCGAATCAAATGATGTACATTATTCAAACTAAAAAAAGCAAAAGTTGAGAAAAAAAGCCATAATTAATCAATGTAGCTCCAAGATAGGGATAACCTTTATCACTTATCTTTCTAATCTCCTTAAAAAATGGACAAGCTTATTCTTGTAATACGACACATATCATAGGATGAGCAAAACTCAACTCGACTCGAAAAAACCGAATAACTCGACTCGACTTAAAATTTCATAAGCTCGAATGACTCGAAATATTTTTAAATAAAGTTTGAGTTGTAAAATTGAAATTCGAATAACTCCAAAATTTTTAGTAATTAGTGAATTTATTTTTAAGTTCGAGACAAATCCCTCAATTTTTATGATATATACATACCGATATATAAAAATATGAAGAAATATTGTCACATGTGAAAAGATATGAAGAAATATATATGTGCATATCTTATATGATTAGAGAAAATCGTTTAAATTAGAATCAAATCGTACTATAACATGCTAAATAATTACAATTAAATTTTTATAGCAACTCGAAAACTCGACTCCACTCGATTCGAAGCGAAAAAATTTCAAATAAAGTTTGAGTTGTAAAATGTGACGCGTCAACTCGAATAACTTAAAATTTTTTACAAACAATTATGAGCTCACACCGTGCACGATTATGATACATATATACGCGTTTTAAGAAAAGCTGATAAGGATCTCATAAATATATAGGAAATAAAACAAACAATATAGAAAATGTAAAGAACAAAACGTAAACGTGTATTGATTAATATTTGGGTTTAGCATATCACTAATCATGGTAGGTCCTTACGATTCACTATATGTGTTTTCAGTTCTAAACAATGAAATGAATAGTCATTACTAACGTCTGCTAAAGCTAGTAAGACCCTCGATCCTCACCTATTATGATTCATATAGACCAAGTTCAATACGAGTGAATGCATTTCTTTATGACTACACATGACTTTATCTCACGAATTCATAAAACATATACACTCTGAAAGCAACTATTATTTTGCACAAAAATTAACCTCATGAAGGAACAACGATTTGTCCCACTTAAACGAGAAAAAAGTCGGATAAAAAGCTCATAGAATGACAACATATAAAACAACATGCGTAAGATTACCCATACCTTCTATTTCTTGTGATCACTCATAAATCAAAACCCCTAGACAAGATGTACCTTTTTATGTGGCTTGTCTCTCTTAATTGTCTCGACGGAGTTGTTAAGCATTCGACGTTGTTTTCGTCCGGGCCGAAATATATCGGCCATTTGAAAAGTTTATTATGGTTAAAGTCGACATCGATCATTTTGGGTTGAGTATGACTGAAATCAAATAATTCTGATATGCATTTGAACCAAAGTAATGATTCAATTCATGAGTCGGTTATGTGTGGAGAAAATTAGAGCATCCCATGTCACTCAAAATTACTATCTAAAGGTGTTGTGTTGTTAAAAAAAGTCTACAAATGCAAAATTAATATCACTATTATTGTAAAAATAAAAACATGAGAATGAAATAAGATGATAAAATAAAATTAAAACAATATGCTTCACAATACTAAAAGGCACTCAAACATTGAATATTAAAATTTTAACCAATATTTAAGCTAAATTGGCATTACTCTCAAAATTTTAAGACCGAATTAGAATTAAACTTGATTTTAGTAATAGATTAAATCAATTAATAATTATAAATATAAATTAATTAATCAAAAAATTATCTAAATGAATTACTAAACCTTAATTTGGGAGAATTAAACATAGAATAATAAACCTAACTCTTAGAAATTAATCACTCTTAATTACTAACTTTATTTGAGGTTAATTTTAATTAAATATGACTTAAATACGAATTAAGCACAACTATTATAAAAAGTAAAATTATGAAAATGAAACAATATAACGAATAAAACAACAACATGATTTAAAATATTAAAGGTTAAAATTGTAACTGTGAACAAAACTTGACTCGAAAAAATAAATTTTTTAATTTTAAATTAGTTGAGTCGAATTATTTGAGTTAATCGAGTCAACTCGAATAAATCATAAAAAATTTGAGCTCAAGTCGAGTTCGATTTTGCCAAACTCGAAAACTAAAAAACCGAATTTTATAGTTTTGCGATTTTGTCATTGATTTCATTTTTGTTGAGATATTTATTTTGATGTAACAAAGTGAAAAAAAATAGACTTGAAAAAATATTGTAAAAATAATTCAGAGTCCATTTAACTTGAAAAATGTTTGAAAGCTTTTTAAAGTGTTTTTGACTTGAATAAACATTTTTAAAATGGTTTAAGTGTCAAAAACATGCATTCGATAGCGGTACGATACGAAGCTGCCCGTACTATACGACAATGCCTTGTACCAATACTCTTTTATTTTTAAGATTCTAGAGAGCACTTTGTGTACTGATATGGAAGCCTCCGTACCAATACGGATATATCGTGTACCAGTACGCTCTGCATTTTTGTGCAACAACTCTTTCTTGTTTTGGTAGGTATTGATACCTGCTTTCGAATATTGATACTCAAGGTTGTAAAAATTTATTTATGGCTGGAATTAAAGTCCCCAACAACTATAATTCGTCTCTAACGGCTATAAACGACCAATTTTTCATTTCACTCTATTAATACAAGTCAAAGACACTTGAAGAATAAGAGGATGGACATCCAAACTTAAAGATCAAGAGAGTAGAGTTTTTCATTGTTTATTTCTTTGTAATCTCTTGTAACTCTTTAATTCAATTCTATTGAGCCAAAAAGTGCAAACACGCACCTAGAGAAGCATATTGTTTACAAATGTCAAGACATCGTAATTGAGAAATATGTTCTAGTTGAGCCTTATAAAAACTAGGAAGATGTTCTATTTTAGCCTTTGAAAAGATAGTGATGTAAAGGCTATCTCTTTTGAGCCTGTAAAAGGGAAAGAATTCAAGAATAAATTGGGAAATATTTAGTGTGGATGCAAAGGCGGTGGATTTAGACCTTGGTTGAGAAGGTCGAAACACTCTAAAATCAAACGTGTCAAATTATCATTTTTTTCCTTTCGGTTTTTGCTTCCCAACTCCACAAGAGATCTTTACACCTTTCATTGGCGATTCGGTTGAAGAATATCGAGTCTATCAATTGGTATCAAAGTGAAGTTCAAATCGTCAGTCAAACGACCTTTGAAAAGATCCTAATAGTGCTCGATCCATTTCTACATTCAACCGACCTTGAAGAGCTAACTTCGTCGACATCAAAGCTCAAGGATTCAAGATGAACCATCATTCCTCCTCTCAAATGTAAGGTGGCATGCTCACACGTAAAAGATTGATATTCAATTATATAATTCGATTATAGAAGTTTAAAAATTTTAATTTCAAAAGAAAAGGGGAACTTAAATTATTTTTCTAAAATTATCTATTTTTCTAAAATTATTTTTCAAATGGGAGAAAAACTAGAGTTAAAATTTTAAACAAATATTTTTCTTAAAACTTAAAACAAATGTGTTTAAAATTTAATTTTCAAATATTTTATAAAAACATTTACTAAGGGAGGGTCTAAGTGGGAGATTTATAAGTTTGAAATTTTTTCAAAAATATTTTTTTACCAAAAGTTTTGTTATACCAAAAAGGGAGATTATTAAACTTATATTGATTTTGATATAATTTAAATTTAATTTTCAAGAACTAGTTTATAAAAATTTATAAATTCGATTTCTCAAAATAAATTTGTCAAAAACTCGTTTCAAATTTGTTAAAATGAATTATAAAATACTTGACTTTACACTTATATCAAATATACATTTAAAAGTCATCACTTAACCAAAAATTAGGTTTTAAGTGATGGTTTTTAAACCTTCCCTAAAAGGTCTCGAAACCTTTCGAGCAAAATGGTCTACAATTGAAACCTTAGAAAAGATTTTGAAACCATGGCCCTGTAACGACTGGATTTTACAAATCTCACCTCAAAGTTTCGAAATCTCTATGCATATGAGCATTTAATGTTCTGTTTTAATGACTTCCAACAGCTCTAAGGTTCCTCTAAAATCTCCCTACAATTAGAAAAGAGTAAGAGAATATAAAAAAGATCTCCAAACAGTAATGAGACATCAAGAAAGCTTATCCAAATATTTAGACAATCAAAATTTAATTTGTGCTCAAACTTTTCATCTTTCTTGTGAGCATTAGTGTTGTTTTTCATTGTAATTTATTTGCTAGTGTTTCTTGTGTGTGTGAGAGAGCTTAAACATGCAAATACATTTATTGTAAGGAATTTCAAAATTTTCTTCTTTGTACTTATTTTTAGAAAAAAGAATAAGTAGACTTCGGATATATATTTATTTAATTGTGTAAGATTACTTGTTGCTTGTAAATTTTATTGAAAGAGTTAAACCACTATAAACCTCCTTAAAATTTTCTTTATTTGCAATTAATTTCCAATTTTTTAAAAATCCCCATTCACCCTTCTTAACTATATATGATTGATTGCTACACTCGAACATTTTTTCTTCAATTCCTCATTTTATTCTTTTTAAAAAATAAAATTGTAATTAAATTAAACTAAATTAAGGCCCGAATGAAAAGCTATTAAAGGCGGTCACTAGAGATGTGCACAGTTAACCATAATTGCTAACCGTTAATCGTTGTATTTTATAGGTTAATTAATCAAACCGTTAAGGTTAAACGAGATCGATTAACTGAATCGTTAAAAATAATAGATAATGGTTACGGTTACAAATTTTGACAAATAATTAACCTATAGATTAATCGTTTTTAAATTATTTACACATATATAAATCGGTGAAGATATTGAGTGATTTGAAAAGTTTTTGATTAGAGAGATAGTTTTATTATTCTAAAAAATTTAATAGGTTATGGTTAACAAAATTAAATAATCGTTATAATGGTTAACCAACCGCTTAGGCTAAACGATACAATTAATCGATCATGAACACCCTAGTTGCCAGACTAAAGATGTAACACCCGGGTTTAGGGGCCAGGTGAAAATAATATTAAAATATTATTCGGGTCCGGTTTTTTAATTTAAATAAATTAAATAATGATTCAGGTTTCGTTTTCAAATTAATTAATTTGATGTTGACTATGCTTTGGGATTAAACCTCAAATGGCCATGGATTATATACCCTTGTGAATATTCTATTTCATTAAGGGCAAAATGGTCTTTGGGCCTTTAAATTTAAAACAAAATAAAACACCTCTCTCTTACTATTCATTCTCTTCTTCAAAGAGAAAGCAACGGGTTGAAGAGCTCTTCCTCCTCTATCACTATTTCATCTCATTTCTCTTCCATTTCAACTCCATTTTGAAAGGTAATTACGTTTTTGACTTCCCCTCAACTCCCTCTCTTTAAAAGTACCACTTATTTTGATTTTCATGGAAGTTTTGGAAAATAGAGTTTTGAAAGATTTTGATTAAAAATGGAAACTTTGTGTTGTTAAGCCTAATGTTTTGATTTAATATGGTTAGTTGTGATGTATAGAAGTTAAATGGTATAACATATGTGAATTTTGAATGATTTTGAGCAATTTTTGGATTTGGGTAAACATGAGGTTTTTGGAGGGTTTTGGGTGAGTTGTGGGGGTTGTTTTAGGTGGGTTTTGATAGGCTATTGTTAGTACTATGGATAGGGGTTGATTTGGGATCGATTGTGGATGTAATGGAGGTTGGAAACATGGCTTTTGGGCATGGTTTTGGGGCTGTCCGAATTGGTTAAAAATGGGATATGTTCATAGCTTGCAACATGGTAAATTGTGATTGAATTGTATTCCGGGTTGGTCTTTTGATGTTGGGCTGATTGGAATTGTTTGAAATGTGTTTGAGGTTGTCTAAAAGCGGTAATTGGTGTTGGAGAAGCTTCGCGAGGAAATCCGGGTTTGTGGGAATGGTTGCTTGCTTGGCTTGGAGCTTGGAAGCTTAGGTGAGTGGTTAATGCTTTAATTTGATTTTCTAAGGTTGGTCCGAGTACGTGGATGTGGAAATGGTTTTCAAGAATAGTTTTGGTTCAAAGGTGATTTTGAAAGTGGTTTAGATTAGGCCTTGAAAATGATTTTAACTCAAAGAGTAAGTTGATGTGAATGCCTCTTTAATTTCCCTTTTTATCATTGTTTTCATTTCTTGAGATGATGGTTTGTTAAGTATGAAATTTAAATACTTGAGTAGAAGCATATTGCCTATTTCTATATCGTTAATGACGCACGATGGTGATAATGGTGACGTTGTTATACCTTGTAAGATGTGTGTAAGTTGGTGCAGGTTGTGCATGAAAATGGTGTGTGAGACCATTGCGATTGGTAAGCTTGTAAGTAGTAAGTGATGCCTATTTGTGTATATTGTTGCAATTTGGTTTGGTTGTGCATGATATAGTGAGTACATGTCGCATGATTGTGATTGTATGTTGTGTTGCATGGTTGGTGTCGAACCTCACGTGATGGTTGTCGTTGCTCCGGTGATGTGTAGTCCCGCCGGTAGCGAGTGGTGTAAGACTCCGGTGATGTGTAGTCCCGCCGGTAGTGACTAGTAGAAGAGTACTTTGATATGTAGTCTCATTGGAAAACTACTAGTCGAAACGGTGATGTGTAGTCCCACCGTGTGTGTTTTGGTTATGCTTGTGCATGCCATATAATGTTCATGTTGTATCTCACTATATCATTGTCTTCTTATTGTTTTGCTTTAATCTAGGATTATGTCCTCATGCATACCATAAAGTGTAATGCTATGTTAAATGCCTATATTGTTGAATTGTGGTTGAACTTGTATGTTAGTAGAAGGATTAGGTCGTTGGATGATTTGTATGCATTGACCTTTATTTTAAAGAAAGCTTTGAACCTTGCATTGTCGTAGTTATGTTTTAGAGCTCCGCTCACTAAGCTTTATGCTTACGCTCTCCTTTTTCCGACAATGCAGATCTTTAGCTTGGAGTTAGCAAGGAGCAAGAAAGGGCGTCCAAGCGTATGGTAATTGCTCAAGTATGGTTTATTAAATAATGTAATAGTCTAGCAATGGGAAATGCTACGTGTTTTAGGAGCTTGTATCTAGACTCCTTTGTGTTGGCCACATGTTGTTAATGCCTCATGTTGATGCTTTGGATTGATTATGGTTTGTAATGCATGAATGCTATGATGAATGTTTGGGTATGGTGGCATGCCTTTAGATGTTTAGATTGCCTTGTCATGGTGCAAATCTCATGTGCTTTCCTTATGCCCTTTATGGCTTTGAGTTCCATGTAATGCTTGTATGTCCATATATGCATGAATTGCTTTTTGTATGAATGTTAAGTATGGATGCCTTGATTCATGTTAATTGCTATGTATGGCTCATGTATGGTTGTTTAAATGATAGTATGTGCAAGTCTTATGGGTGTTAATTCATGCCTTTGGTCCTTTTTAAGCCTCTATTTGTGTCTATGCTTGATCTTGGTGTTTTTCAAAGTTAGGAAGTCCTTAGGTTGGGCAGTAAGTGATCCCCTGCACTAAGGTTTCGAAACCATGGGTAAAGTTTCGAAACCTTTGGTGAAAATTTGGTTCCAGGGGTCACTGCCAGCCAAAGTTTCGAAACCTTTGGGGTAGGTTTCGAAACTATGGTCAAAGGTTCTGAAACCTTCCCCAAGGTTTCGAAACCTTTGGTGAAAACTTGGTCCCAGGGCATTCTGCCAACCAAAGTTTCGAGACCTTTGGGCAAGGTTTCGAAACTAAGGTCCAAGGTTTCGAAACCTTCCCCAAGGTTTCGAAACTTTGGGTGAGATTTGGGTTCCAGACCTTACTGCCAGTCTAAGTTTCGAAACCTTTTGGGGAGGTTTCGAAACCTTTGCTTAAAACTGCACTGTTTTGTCTTGTTGGCCTTTTTTAAAGGGGTAAACACATAGGAATTAATATACTTCTAGTCAAGATTAAAAATTGGGTGTTTGAATGTGGTTTGGGGTTCGAATGTGACAAGATTAAAATGAAAAAAAATTTAGGGTTGCTAACCGAGGAGGAACCCTTTGGGTTTCGCTTCGGTTTTCCCCGTGTGGCCCACTCGGACCGGTCGTCCGGCCAGACCGGGATGAGGGGGTTACATTTATTGGTATCAGAGCCTGAGGTTTCCGAGACCTCGGGTAGGTAAGTGAGGTAAGTTTGATGTGTTATGTTGTTGTTATGTCTCGGTGAATGTTTTACTATGTATGCTTAATGTTTGCTTGTTAGTACGGTGTTTGAGAGCATGTGTTAGCATGATGCTTGTGTTGAAGCGTAGTGTCGAGTTCCCATTGCTACTATTACTTATTTAAAAAGATTTTTGTAAAGGAATATACTTGAGCACCTTGGACCCTTGCTCTTGCTAACCCTAAATAATCTTGCTTGTGTGTTTTGTTTATTATTGCATTGTTGTCTTTGGTAAGTTTGAGGCCGAGGCGTGGGCCTAGTGCTGGAAATCGTGAACCTGAGGTTTTAGAGGATGTGAACGATGATTGAGCTCATCGCTGTAGTTCAGGGTAGTATGACCGTACCAGAGTTGGGAGTGCAGTTTGTTTGTTTGGGGCAACGTGTATATGAGTTGGTTTCTGTTAAGGGAGAACAATGTGACCGATCTTGATATGAGTGATGATAGAAGTGAAAACTTAAGAGTTGGCTTCGGAAGGATGTCGATGCTATAGCAAGTAATTCCTCGATAAAGTCATTGGGCTTGTTTTCTGATTAATTCTGGATCTACGTGTCCGTGCATTTTGAGTGAGTTTGCGAAGCTGTGGAAATCCACCTTGAGAAGTACTAGAGGTAGGTGTTAGTGTTACTAGCTCCTTCGGGGATACAGTCGTGGTCAGAAAGTTGTACAAGAAATGTTCGTTGATGGTTCAGTGGCACGTGTTTTCAGTTGATGCGATGGAATTGCCTTTTTCGGTCTTGACGTGAAGCTATGCATGGTTTGGCTAAAAGAACATAGAGTTAGGGTAGACTTTGAGACAATGAGAGTTTTCTTAAAGCTACGGATGACTATGAGATTGTAAGGATAGGTAGGAATGTGGATTTTGTATCGAATGTTGATCCAGCGTTAGCGGTCAAAGACTGATTGAGTTAGTTGACAGACCTGCCTAGCCAATGTTATGGGTTTGATTTTTGAATGGGGATTAGACCGTGGACTGTTAGAAAAGTTGTGTTTCCTAAAAGTGTTTGGAAGAACTTCCCGGTTTGTCTCCTGTTAGAGAAGAAGAGTTTGTTTTTGAGATCGTCTTTGAGTTTACTCGTGTTTTGGTTGCTCTGTACCTTATGATTCTCGACCGACTTGAGAGTGTTGAAGAATCAACTACGAGTTTGTTGGACCTTAGATTCATTAGGCCTAGTACATCATCTTAGAGTATGACAGTACAATTGGTGAAGAAGAAAGAGTGACAGTACGAGAATGTGTTTAGAATTCAGACAGTTGAAACCAGTGACAATGAATAATTAGTATCTGTTTTCGAGTGTCAGTGGTTTGTTGGTCAGTTAGTGTGTGCTTCAGTTTATTTGAAGATTAATTTGAGATCCGATTACTACCAGTTGAAAGTGAGAAAAGCTGAAGTACCGAAGACAGCTTTAGGGGAAGGATGTGATCACCTTGAGCTTTGAGTTATGCCGTTTGATTGACTAGTGTGTTAGTTACTTTCAGAGAGATGTTGAGCCGAATGTTTTCCTAAGTCCTTGATCAGCTTGTAGTAGCTCTCATAGATGATACGTGGGTATATTCATGTACCGAAGATGACCATGACAAGCTTTGAAGTAGAGTTGTAGATTCTATTAGAAAATCAGTTGTATGCTAAGTTGTGCAAGCGTGAGCTCCGAGTTAAGGAATATGTTCTCCTAGGACATGTGGTTCAGCCGAGTGTGTTAGCGAAAATCCCAAGTAGTCAGAAGAAGATGTGAGTTGGAAGAAATTTGAAGACTGTGACAAGTAACTATAGTTCCTAGGTCTAGCATTGTTACTTTCAGAGAATTGTAAATAATCAGTTGAAGATAGTTGCTCCATTGATAGATTGCTACAGAAAAATGTTCAGTTTGTGTGGTTAGATGCGAGACAATGAGCCCTTGAGAAACCGAAAGAAACCTTGAAGGGAACTTCGACCTTGAATCAGCTTATGTCAGAGGAAGAGTTTGTGAACCATAGTGATGTGTCACATTGTAGAGTTAGGTTGTGTGCTTATGCAATGCAGAAGATTCCGGCTTGTTCATCAAGATAGTTGGAAGACTGTGAGAAGAGTTATCTGATATGAGACATAGAGTTAATTACAGTTGTATTTGCTTCGAAGACTTAGAGATAAAGCTTGTATAGTAAGAAATGCACAGTGTATATGTACGTGTCATCAGAACTTGAAATATTTGAAGACTTAGGAAGGGTTGAAACTTGAACAGCATAAGTGTTAGAAACGCTTGAAGACTGTAATATCAAGATTGAGTACCATCCGAAGATAACCAACGTAGCAACCGATGTTCAGAGTTGTAATTGTTGTTAGGTTAGTAGTCGAGTTGCGAGTTGTAATTGCCGCATTTCATGTTGAACCTACATTGAGTCAGAATGTTTGAAGAGAAACAGTTGCAAGATAGATTCTTGGCACCTCACGTGCAAGGCATATCAGAAAGAAAACCTTCAGAGTACAGTTCAGAGATGATAGAATTTGTATTGTTAGAGACAGAATTGTTGTACCGATTGACATAGTGTTTTGAGACGTATTGTGTTGGCCGAAGCATACGGCAGTTTATTTGCAGTGCATATGAGTAGTATGAAGACGTATTGTGGGTTGAAGATGAGTACTTCCGGATTGAGTCGATGAATGATGTGGTTTAGTATGAGAGTAAGTGTGTAATTTGCCAGCGTGTCAAGACCGAGCTTCAGTTTTCTTCTAGCTTGTTACATCTGTGGGAGATCCGTATTAGAAGTGAGTAATAGATTCGAGAGATCTTGTGTCTGATCCGCCTTCGATTTCCTCAGTGAGAGCTTAGTTGGGTAATCAATGTTAGTTGCACTGTATGTGGCCTTTTATACACGTTTACGTTACTTGTACCTTGTGTAAGATGGCGGAATTGTGCCTTAGCAAGAGGGTGAGTTGTATAGTGTCTTGAGATCGATAGTGGCCGATAGAGATTCGAGTTTTCTGCTAGATTTTTGAAGACGTCTGCATAGTGTTTGATTACTCGTTGAAGACAGAGGATCAGTTAGAGAAAGTTATGAGTCAAGTGTTCAAAACAATGCCGTATGAGTTTGTGAATCGGGCTAGTTCTGTTGTTTGTTTGTTCCAGTTACCACCAGAGTTAGAAAGGGGTTTGTGATGTGATTTGTGTATCTATGATTCGGGAATGTGAGTCAGATCTGTGTCGTGCTATGTTGTTGAAGAGATTGAGTTGAGTTTGAAATTGCGTGCAACGAAGAATCAGTTGAGATCTTAGCATCAAATATCTATTGTTGTGTGGTAAGTCCACCGAGATTGGTTAGTGTGTTGTGGTGTGAAAGAAAGTGGATTCATGTCCGATAAATTTCGGGGACGAAATTTCCTTAAGTAGGGGAGAGTTGTAACACCCGGGTTTAGGGGCCGGGTGAAAATAATATTAAAATATTATTCGGGTCCGGTTTTTTAATTTAAATAAATTAAATAATGGTTCGGGTTTCGTTTTCAAATTAATTAATTTGATGTTGACTATGCTTTAGGATTAAACCCCAAATGGCCATGGATTATATACCCTTGTGAATATTCTATTTCATTAAGGGCAAAATGGTCTTTGGGCCTTTAAATTTAAAACAAAATAAAACACCTCTCTCTTACTATTCATTCTCTTCTTCAAAGAGAAAGCAACGGGTTGAAGAGCTCTTCCTCCTCTATCACTATTTCATCTCATTTCTCTTCCATTTCAACTCCATTTTGAAAGGTAATTACGTTTTTGACTTCCCCTCAACTCCCTCTCTTTAAAAGTACCACTTATTTTGATTTTCATGGAAGTTTTGGAAAATAGAGTTTTGAAAGATTTTGATTAAAAATGGAAACTTTGTGTTGTTAAGCCTAATGTTTTGATTTAATATGGTTAGTTGTGATGTATAGAAGTTAAATGGTATAACATATGTGAATTTTGAATGATTTTGAGCAATTTTCGGATTTGGGTAAACATGAGGTTTTTGGAGGGTTTTGGGTGAGTTGTGGGGGTTGTTTTAGGTGGGTTTTGATAGGCTATTGTTAGTACTATGGATAGGGGTTGAATTGGGATCGATTGTGGATGTAATGGAGGTTGGAAACATGGCTTTTGGGCATGGTTTTGGGGCTGTCCGAATTGGTTAAAAATGGGATATGTTCATAGCTTGCAACATGGTAAATTGTGATTGAATTGTATTCCGGGTTGGTCTTTTGATGTTGGGCTGATTGGAATTGTTTGAAATGTGTTTGAGGTTGTCTAAAAGCGGTAATTGGTGTTGGAGAAGCTTCGCGAGGAAATCCGGGTTTGTGGGAATGGTTGCTTGCTTGGCTTGGAGCTTGGAAGCTTAGGTGAGTGGTTAATGCTTTAATTTGATTTTCTAAGGTTGGTCCGAGTACGTAGATGTGGAAATGGTTTTCAAGAATAGTTTTGGTTCAAAGGTGATTTTGAAAGTGGTTTAGATTAGGCCTTGAAAATGATTTTAACTCAAAGAGTAAGTTGATGTGAATGCCTCTTTAATTTCCCTTTTTATCATTGTTTTCATTTCTTGAGATGATGGTTTGTTAAGTATGAAATTTAAATACTTGAGTAGAAGCATATTGCCTATTTCTATATCGTTAATGACGCACGATGGTGATAATGGTGACGTTGTTATACCTTGTAAGATGTGTGTAAGTTGGTGCAGGTTGTGCATGAAAATGGTGTGTGAGACCATTGCGATTGGTAAGCTTGTAAGTAGTAAGTGATGTCTATTTGTGTATATTGTTGCAATTTGGTTTGGTTGTGCATGATATAGTGAGTACATGTCGCATGATTGTGATTGTATGTTGTGTTGCATGGTTGGTGTCGAACCTCACGTGATGGTTGTCGTTGTTCCGGTGATGTGTAGTCCCGTCGGTAGCGAGTGGTGTAAGACTCCGGTGATGTGTAGTCCCGCCGGTAGTGACTAGTAGAAGAGTACTTTGATGTGTAGTCCCATTGGAAAACTACTAGTCGAAACGGTGATGTGTAGTCCCACCGTGTGTGTTTTGGTTATGCTTGTGCATGCCATGTAACGTTCATGTTGTATCTCACTATATCATTGTCTTCTTATTGTTTTGCTTTAGTCTAGGATTATGTCCTCATGCATACCATAAAGTGTAATGCTATGTTAAATGCCTATATTGTTGAATTGTGGTTGAACTTGTATGTTAGTAGAAGGATTAGGTCGTTGGATGATTTGTATGCATTGACCTTTATTTTAAAGAAAGCTTTGAACCCTGCATTGTCGTAGTTATGTTTTAGAGCTCCGCTCACTAAGCTTTATGCTTACGCTCTCCTTTTTCCGACAATGCAGATCTTTAGCTTGGAGTTAGCAAGGAGCAAGAAAGGGCGTCCAAGCGTATGGTAATTGCTCAAGTATGGTTTATTAAATAATGTAGTAGTCTAGCAATGGGAAATGCTACGTGTTTTAGGAGCTTGTATCTAGACTCCTTTGTGTTGGTCACATGTTGTTAATGCCTCATGTTGATGCTTTGGATTGATTATGGTTTGTAATGCATGAATGCTATGATGAATGTTTGGGTATGGTGGCATGCCTTTAGATGTTTAGATTGCCTTGTCATGGTGCAAATCCCATGTGCTTTCCTTGTGCCCTTTATGGCCTTTGAGTTCCATGTAATGCTTGTATGTCCATATATGCATGAATTGCTTTTTGTATGAATGTTAAGTATGGATGCCTTGATTCATGTTAATTGCTATGTATGGCTCATGTATGGTTGTTTAAATGATAGTATGTGCAAGTCTTATGGGTGTTAATTCATGCCTTTGGTCCTTTTTAAGCCTCTATTTGTGTCTATGCTTGATCTTGGTGTTTTTCAAAGTTAGGAAGTCCTTAGGTTGGGCAGTAAGTGATCCCCTGCACTAAGGTTTCGAAACCATGGGTAAAGTTTCGAAACCTTTGGTGAAAATTTGGTTCCAGGGGTCACTGCCAGCCAAAGTTTCGAAACCTTTGGGGTAGGTTTCGAAACTATGGTCAAAGGTTCTGAAACCTTCCCCAAGGTTTCGAAACCTTTGGTGAAAACTTGGTCCAGGGCATTCTGCCAACCAAAGTTTCGAGACCTTTGGGCAAGGTTTCGAAACTAAGGTCCAAGGTTTCGAAACCTTCCCCAAGGTTTCGAAACTTTGGGTGAGATTTGGGTTCCAGACCTTACTGCCAGTCTAAGTTTTGAAACCTTTTGGGGAGGTTTCGAAACCTTTGCTTAAAACTGCACTGTTTTGTCTTATTGGCCTTTTTGGAAGGGGTAAACACATAGGAATTAATATACTTCTAGTCAAGATTAAAAATTGGGTGTTTGAATGTGGTTTGGGGTTCGAATGTGACAAGATTAAAATGAAAAAAAAAAATTTAGGGTTGCTAACCGAGGAGGAACCCTTTGAGTTTCGCTTCGGTTTTCCCCGTGTGGCCCACTCGGACCGGTCGTCCGGCCAGACCGGGACGAGGGGGTTACAAAAGAGTAATTAACCCAAAACTAAAAATAAAAAGTGAATTTTCGAGCGGACACAGGTCGAGTATGATTGGAAAGTGCAGTGGAAAAGCTAGTTTAAAAAATAATTTTTAAAAGTGCTTCTGGATTTTTGAGTTTAAAATTTAAGCGTTTAGTATTACTGTCAAAAAAGTGCATTTAAAAAGATAAATGATCATTTTGAACACGATAATGTAAGATATATATATATATATATATATATTATGATATTCAAATTTTTAATGTTATAATATATCAGCTTAAATTATTATAAAAATATTTTTATTAATAAATACATTTTTAACAGTTGTACGCGTTCCATGAAAAATTAATAAATTTTAAATATTTTATTAAAAAAACTTAGAATGAATAATTATATATTATTTTTAAACTAAAAAATAATTATTAATTATATCTTCGTAAAAATTATAAATTTATAAATTATAAATAAATACAATAACAAATGAAGGTTAAAATTATAATTTAACTCTCAAAAGTACTTTTATAACCGCAAAAGTTAAATTTAAATTTTATGTTAGAGTTAAAAAATACTTTTCGAATACAATTTTTTCTTCAAAATTTAGTTGTTTAGTATTGCTTTGCCCTCCAAACTAGTTTTTAGCGCCAAAAATTATATTTTTGTTTAAAAAGCAATACTAAACTAAACAGAGCCTAAGAAATCTCTTCTTCCTCATGGGTTTCCGGCCACCGTCCATATCACTTGTCAGTAGTCAGTCATGTCGGTCAACGACTAACGGTTCCGGCTACTGCCTCAGCCGCCGCCTATGGTGGTCAGAAAACTCATAAAACCCCTAGTCTACCACTTTTCCCTCCTGAAGCGAAACCTTTGGTTAGATTTACCGAAATCCCAGTCAATCGAAGTAGATCTGAAAAATAAAGTTTCGATTTTACCCTTTTCAAAGTTCAAAACCAGCAATCAGATTGAACCGCTTTCGGAATATGTCACTTCTAACGTCGCTGCTGGCTTTTTCACCGTTCAAATTTCGCTAATGGCGCTCCGCCCGCCGTAAATTAAGAGGTAACCGTTCAGCTTTTTTCCTCCTTGCTTTTCCGCTTTCACTCAATGGTTTCTACTGATATTGCTTGTGTAGCCGATTATTTCTGTGGCTTTTTCTCTTAAACCGAACCCTCGTTTATAGGGGAAAGTGAAGAGTCCTCTGGCCGTTTGAAACTCGAAGACCCCCGGATTCTTTTGCGTTTGATAACTGGGTTCACTAACTGGATAAATTGGCGGTGGCGGTAGCCGGAGGCAGAGGAAGAGGAAGACGGAGCGGGCAGGCGTATTTTAATAAAAAAATAAAAAGAACGGAAATAAGAATGACGCGCCAAAAATATGAATAAGAGTTATAAATTATAATCTTTAGACTGACAGTTTTCTTTCAAGAACTATACAAATAAATCCCAAACCAGATATGAACCCAAATAGTTTCTATTTAAGCCAATTATTTACAAACCAACACAAGATATAGATCCAAAATCATCTGCAAAATGTTAAAAAAAAATCCCTCATGAATGTGTTTTCCATATGCTTTTCGACGGAGAACTGCCCGTAATCTTCACAACTTTCTGTTTCGGTTTCGTTTGCTGTCGTCGCTTTCTACTCCCATTTTCTTCAGCATGTTCATCTACTTTTACTATATCCACTTTCACTATATGATGATCCGATGTCCCTTTCGAAGACAATACCGAATACGAGCCCGAAACGAACTTATACGGTGAATCTGGTGATGCCAGTATGTAATCAACCCGAGTCCCATACTTGCATGTCCCCTGCACACCTGCAGCATCAAAAAATGAAGGCATGGATGTTAATCAAACTGTTAGGGTGCAATGTTCAAAGGGGAATGAGTTGTTTATTTACTTTGTCCTTTGGCAATCACGACAACCGGCTCGCATTCCCCGGCGAAGTCCTTGGCGTCGATGTACTGTTTATTCTTCAGGTACTTCATAACTTCAACCTTTGGTGTTGGTTTCCCCATTTCTTCATAGTACTGTTAAGTGTTAAGACACAAAGTTCATTTACAGAAATGTTACTTTCAAAATTGGGTAATGAAAGCTGATGTTACCTTAACAATATCTGTCCACCTCTCTGTGGAATAATCTGTTTCCTCCAAGGAATTGAGGCCTCCAGCTAAGATGTGTGGACCATCATTGGATTGAATTATTGCATTTATTTGCTTCATGCGCCAGTTCTCGTCGAGATGGTCAAGGTGTGTGCAGTGGAAGTCGATTTCGCCGGTCCCCGGCACATCAATGGTTGCCTTTAGCACATTCCTGTCGTCAATAATACTAAAGGGCTCATCAGAAGTTTCTAAGTTCCAATTCCTGTCATGGTTCGAGCCATTGGTTTCGGTTTACCGGAGACGAACCTCCGTGTCCGAACATGAGTATATTGAAAATATTTAACATATTCGTAGCTGACACTCCCGAACCATGAGTAGAAAAGGCTCATATTAAAGAAAGATTTAGGATTCCTTTAAAGCTTCAATCATCCAATGTTTAGAAATAGCTAGGAAGGTGAGGTAATTTTCTTATAATTTTGGAACTTTTGCTTTTGGCTGCATTAGGGAAATGATTGACAAATGCATAATGGGACGATCAGAAAATTACACATTCAAGAAATGGGTGCAAGTTCTTATGCTGTCAACTGCATACAGCTGTTATGACAGATAATTGTTGTATGAGATTCTGTCTTGTAATCAAGATGAAGAAGAAAAAATAATGCAAATTTGAATTCAAAATTATTTGATACTTGACCCGGCAGAGTTCAAGGAACAATGGATAAACTAAATTTTGTTCGAATTAGACTTATGTTCGAATATGTGTATGAACAACATGAACACTATGGTTACATATGAAACATTTCAATAAAAATACTGTAGAAGGTTAAGACTCACCTGAAATCTGTGTCATCAAAGATCTTCTGCACTTTCCACCGCTTAATCGGCCACTTCGAGAGCACGGCGTTGCCGTACTCCGGCGCCCAGCTCTCAGCAAACACATAGTTCATCCCCAAAGCAGCGGCTAAATCAGACAGAGGTTTCATTGCTTTCTCTTCCTCTGCTTTCACATCTTGCAGAGCTAATATATCAGCATCCAACTCTTTCAACACTTCAAACACTGTTTTTCTACTTCTATAACTCCCACAATCATCAACCCAATTTCCCATATTCGCTGAAAAACTCCTTGTTGATCTCACCCGAGCCTTCCCCATACTCGAACAACCCTCCTTTTCATGCTCCGAAAAGCTCAATTGTCGACTCCGCAGTAACGAAATCTCGTTATCCGGTAAATTGATCGACACTCTTAGCTTCGATCTCACGAATCTTTGTTGTTTCGAGAGATTCTCCTTCCCGTTCATGGAATTCGGATGCAAGGGAGATTGCTTTAGTATACTTTTCGGCCGATCAGACTTCGTAAGGCCTTCATTTTCGTAGTCGAAACTCGAAGACTTGCTTGCTCTAGGCATTGCAGGGGCCATAGAAAACATGGCAGCATTGAAACTCGCTATACGAATAGGCTTCACCGAGTTTAGACTGCTCAATTCGCCGTCACCGTTGACAATAGTGTCATCTTTATTATCACCATGAAGGCTGGACTTCGGTTTACCATACACTTTTATGACAATTTTGGACCTTGAACGGCACCGGACCGGCCACCGGAGGTGAGTAAAGAGGCGTTTGATTCTTTTGTTAAGGACTTTGATCATAGTGGAGATATGGGTGTTGAACAAAATAGGATCTAAAGCTCTTGATGATTGCATCAGATGAGAAATTTAAAGGAAAAACAGAGTTGCAGTTGCAGGTAAAGAGCTATTTTTTAGAGTTAGAACTCTGTTTAGAGGTGGAACAGAGGAGGAATTGTAAAGATTGAATCTTTTTCAAAAGGAAAATGAAATTTTGTGGGGATTAAGATAATGGGAAGAGCTAACAACTCCAACTAATATGTATTTAATCAATTGACATATTCAAATCTTTTTAAGTAAGATTCTTATCCTGCTTGCAAAATTCCCATGCAGTTTTTCAGTTGGAGCCTACCAATTGGAATGATAGATCAAGATTGGCAAAGGCAAAGACTTTGTTTCATACCCAAAGATGAGTTGTTGTGGGGGGTTCTTCAGCCTATAAAATATCTGGTCAAATTTTATAAACCATGTTAGATTATTTGGCAGAATCAATGAAATACTTTGAAAAATAAATACGTTTAAAAAGCATTTTTATATTGTTTGGTTTAAAATGAGTGTTGTCAAATTTACCGTTTATGTTTGGGGTGTGTAGCTGCCCCTCGGTCTCTCCCAACAATGTTATCTCCAAGGATTGAACTCGGATCTCCTCTTTAAGATGCAATGCGTCTTACTAATTCACATAACACTTATTGGTAAATATAGATTCTTTTTAAAAATATAAAAAAAAATTGATGATATAAACGAAAATAAATGAATAATTTGTTTAAAAGTACCTTTAGAAAAAGTTAAAATCTATAAATTTCAACTTTTAAAACAATTTTTAAATTAAATTAAAAAATATTTTTGACATGAAAAATAATATACTTCATAATACTTTCGGTCTCGAAAGCACTTTTAACCCCAAAAATCACATTACAAATAATTTAACAGCTTTAAAGCAATATCCTCTCTCCATCTGCTCTTTGATCCATCTCATTCATGCAATTAAGAAACTGTGAATATGAAGCTTCCATTTTTTGAGGTCCAAACAACAGCTTTATGAAGAGATAAATACATACCATACAATGGAAGATCATATAAAGATTTCAAAATATACAAACAGAATATTCAACCTATTAGTTAACTAATATGGATCGAAAACTGCAAATGTTCATTGTTCGGTTTAACCTAATTTGTTTTATTTACAATGTCAGAATCTGAATTTTTGACCTTGCTTAAGGGGTTTAATTTTATCCCATTAAACCAACAATGATTGTTGTTGATAAGATGTGATTTTTTAAGCTTTGGATTTAAATATTTTTCATATGTATAGGCTATATTAATTATTGGGTCCTCACCAAAGGTCCTTGTATGGCCTACATCACGCAAAATTTAAAAAAGAAGAAGAAGAAACATAAATAAATTGTGACCCAAAATGTGTATAGGCGACAAAATGGCATCCACTAAAAGTATGGTTATGAGAGAATGAATAAATGGAATATATAGTTTATGAGGGTTAGGTGGGGAATGATTTGTATTTAAAGGAGATTAAATAGTGTGGGTCTTAGCTGAGATTTGCTGTATCAAGAAGATGCCAAATGCATGAGTTTGTACAACTTTCTTCTTAGGAAAGCAATTCAAATAAATTTCATGCTTTTTCCATGAAGCTTCAAAAAAGTTGTTTAGCTTGATCATATTGTGAAATATATAGGGATAGGATCCAGTTACATAGGCTCTGTTTGGTAAAGAGAGTTTTGGACAAAAATTAGAGGTTTGATGCATAATTAAAAGTTTGATCAGTCAAATCCGCTAATATTGTTGTTTGATAAATAGAGGATTGAAAGAGCGGATTGGGGTGAAACCGCAAATTTTGAAAAAGCTCATAATAAGAGCTTTTTGAGATTATAGGTTTGATATTAGAGTTGTAAAGACTCTTTTACCCTTACCAGTTACTAAAAATCTCAAAATAACCTAAATTAAATATTTTCTCACCCTATTTATAAGATAATTCTATTTACTTTTTTCTTTTTATTATCACATATTTATATGTGTATTTAAATTTATTAATTAATTAAATTATATTAAAATAATTATATAAATAATAAATTAATATATAAATAATTTGAATATGTTTAGAAAAGTTATATTAAAAATAATTTTATAGATCTAATTAATAATAATTAGATACAAAATATTGATAACTAATAAACTATTCAAACAAGTCTTGAATATAAACATGTCCTTATATGTCATTTTACTAATTTTACCAAACACTTTTATACAATCAGCTAATACAATCTGCTAGTCAAATCAGCTAATGCAACCAGCTATCAGCTAATGCAATCCGCTATCCGTTAATTGGCAAACAGGGCCATAGTATAAAATTCTTTAAGTTTTACACGTTTTTGGATCGTTGGATGGGTGAAACAGATGGATGAGATTAACAGTAGAATATGTGAAGATTATCACTTGAGAAAAAAAATAAGGAGTTAATCTCAACCATCCATTTCCCCATCCAACGACCCAAAAACGTGTAAAACTTAAAGAATTTTACACTATGGCCATGTTTGGCAATTAGCGGATAGCGGATTGCATTAGCTTATAGCTGATTGCATTAGCTGATTTGACTAGCGGATTTTATTAGCTGATAGTTGATTGCATTAGCTGATTTGACTAATGGATGGTTGAGATTAACTCCTTACTTTTTTTCCTCAAGTGATAATCTTCACATATTCTACTGTTAATCTCATCTATCTGTTTCACTCATCCAACGATAAAAAAACGTGTAAAACTTAAAGAGTTTTACACTGTGTAACTGGATCCTATCCTTATAATATATATATATATATATATATATATATAATATTATAGGGTTATGATCAACTTACACTGTGTAAAACTCATTTAGTTTTACACAGTTATTGGACCGTTGGATAATGATAATTAATGACCCAAATTATTTTCTTATCTTTTTTTTCCAAGTGATAATCTTCACATTTTTTACTGTTAATCTCATCCATACATTTCACTCATCCAATGGTCCTAGATTAGTGTAAAACTAAATGAGTTTTATACCATGTAACTTGATCTCATTCCTATATATATAATATGGGTTAGAATCAACTTACACAGTGTAAAACTCTTTAAGTTTTACACGTTTTTTGGATCGTTGGGAAAATAGATGGCTGAGATTAACTCTTTACTTTTTCCCAATTAATAATCTTCACATATTCTACTATTAATTTCATCCATCCGTTTCACCCATCCAACGATCCAAAAAACGTGTAAATTTTAGAGAGTTTTACATTGTATAACGATCCTAACCCATATATATATATATATATATATATATATATATATATATATATATATATATTAGTTTGATTGAGTCTTAACACGATTGTTTAGTTTCATATTGTATGATAGTTTAACAAAAGAGTAATAAATCTCACTCAAATATATATTAAAATTTGACAAAAATATAGATGTTCCCACTATCTTTTGCCTACGAGATATCTTTTGTGATCGAAACGGTAAAACTTAATGTGCTAAAATAGAAAAAAATACATGTTTGCAAAGTGTGTGATCCCCAACTACAAAAGCACATGTATAACATTGTGTTGTCGTTCCACGTACTCGATATGTTTTTGTATTAAAAATACAATTTGGTACCTGTCAGCACATTCCATGTTCAAGGAGTAGGACTAAAATCATTTAAGGGGTAGCACATTCCACTAACAAGGACGGTTGTCTTTAGATTTACATGCATACCCAAAATCATTTATGAGTTAATACCCTTTGAATCTCCATCAATTAAATAAGATTAACTCAACGCACCACGAGTTTTTCTTTTAACTGGTGCTTAAGGTTTCGACAGAACAAACTTCTATCTAAAGGGTAAATTTTATATTTATGCCTTTTTATTTTTAAAAAATTCTATTATTATTTCTGTTTTATTATTTTATAACATAAATATAATTGTAATTACCATTTAATATCAGTTAAATAATTTTATTTTTTATATTAAGTACGGCTCATATACTGTTAAAGGACATATGCTAGAGCGAAAATGGAGTGAGCGAACAGAGCAAGAGCATCTGTCTCATAAAGGAATTCTCGAGTTAGTCTGCGGGCTTCGCCCCCGCGGTACGGTACAGGGTATCTTGGTAATTGTATCGTGGAGGGTTACTTATATATATGCCTATTATTTGTAACCTAATTGGATTGATTGAATCAATAAGAAAAATAGCCGCTCTTGCTCTGATGACATAAGCACATTGTTGAACCTCGTTAATTTCTTGTGTTCTTGATTGTTTATTTTCTTATTCGTTTGCCTTATTTCTGTTGGTAAAATTAACTGCAAAAAAGCTGTTAGCACTGACTGGAAACTATAAGCAAAAACAGAACATAAAATGGTAGACCGTGTCGTGGTATGGTGGCCACTGCCTTAGAAACAAAACTGCCCCGAACAGTGTAGTCGCTTCACGGGCAGGCTGTCCCTCGAGGTGCACACGGACGCTCCTGGAATCGGACACTCGATTCTCGGAGTGAACAACAGTGGAATTGCTCGAACAAGTGGAGAAAACAGAGAGAAAAGCTGGAATGCTTTGTGAATGTGTTTGATGATCTGAAATGCTGCATGCAACATCTCTATTTATAGGCTGTAAAACATGTCTATAAATGACATTTCACATGCACAATAATTACAGAAATTAATCTGTATAACAGCCATCTTAAATCTGCTGTAACAGACTTTCATAAAACACCATTTTAATTCTGTAATTATCATGCCATTACAGTGCTGTTACTGTTACACCTTGAATTTGACTGTATATATTCGAATTAATTCGAATAAACTGCACTGTTCTGAACGTTCGAATTAAATCGAATCAATTCAAACAGTTTTATCAAGCCTATAAATAAGAAAAAAATTCTTTCAAATATAATCTTTTATTCATAAGAAAAATTCCTACGAATTTTCTCCAAAAAGAATATATACGCGCGTACGTGTCGAGGACACATGTTACCCGAACCCGAACCCGAGCCGGACGGCGGCGGCGGCGGTGCGCGAGGACTTCCCTTGTTCTTTCCCACTCAACAAGGGAGGGAGGAAGCATGGGTATAAATACCCTTTCCTAGCTATTTTCCCAACCAATGTGGGATATAGCTTTGCCTTTGGTAACTTCTTGAAGCATTACCAACATTCCCCCACTAATGCGAAAGAATTCATCTGTATCTCAAACACAGCCCTCCTCAGACGAGCAGTTGCGGAATTAGTTGCTTAAGCACTAGTGAACGTATCTTGAACTAGTACATAGTGATAATGAGCGATCCTTCTCGTAGATAAGTGAAACTAGTCTTGAACTTTCTAAGATAGGGGTAAACTCATAACACACAACTAACTCCTTCATCCACCGAAGTTCTCGATGTGTAAGATATATATACACAAGTGTATATTTGGCCATCTTACCCTCAGGATTCTAGTAAGTGTTTTAGAAAAACGGCCCAACGTTTTTCACAGAAGGTGGCTAATCCTTCTCACTTACATAGGTTATTTCATCAGGTTTATCTCAATATAAACCACCCTGAATCTGGGCTATGAAATAATTAAGAACCATTTGTAATGATTCAACCTCTTATAGACTTATGGTGATTTCTTCAAGTCCATTTAAAATGAACCACCCAGTATTGGGATAAGAAATCATTAAGAATAAATATTCAACCTCATTGTCGGTGAATTCAAAAATGTCCTTCTCAATAGGATCATTTAAACTTTGAATTCATTAAGAGTTTCTCGAAACTCAACCTTTCTGGCGGTAAGTCCATATTGTCCTTCTCAATAGGACAACACATTCATACTTGTGTTATGAACTTATTAAGAATAAGTATTCAACCATGATTCGGTAAATTCATCAAGTCTTTCTCACAAAGACCACCCAAAATCTGGGCTATGAATTTATTAAGAGTAATAGTACTCAACCTGGGCATGTACATTATTCGTCATAGGGATAGGCAGTGAGAAATGTACACTATGAGTCTTTCCATGGTTTCGTTTGACCACATTGAACTTAGATAACTAAGTTGGGTATCCACCATGAATTCCTCAACCAATGGGCTTTAAACCCATCCCCCTCGACGAATCAAGGACCAATTTCCGACTTAACCCTTTGGTAAGCAGATCTGCTAGGTTTCTTTCCGACTTCACATACTCTAAAGAGAGTACTCCATTCCTTATTAAGTGTCTAACAGATTCATGCCTTATGCGAATGTGTCTCTTTTTGCCATTGTAAACATGACTCTTGGCAACACAAATCGCTGCTTGTGAATCACACAACAAGGAAACAGGAGGAGTCGGAGTTCCCCACAACGGAATATCGGCTAACAAACTCCTTAGCCACTCAGCTTCTTGCCCAGCTAAGTCAAGAGCTATAAACTCTGACTCCATAGTAGAGCGAGCAATACAAGTCTGTTTTGAAGACTTCCAAGAAATTGCTGCTCCTCCCAAAGTAAATACATACCCACTCGTAGAGCTTACTTCATCACTATCGGAAACCTAGTTGGCGTCACAATATCCTTCTAATGTAGCAGGAAAGCCAACATACTCAAGTCTCCAGTCCATAGTACCCTTAAGGTACTTAAGTAAGCGTCTAAGAGCAACCCAGTGCTCACCACTAGGGTTATGAGTGTATCTACTGAGTCTGCTAACAGCATAGGCAATATCTGGCCGAGTACAGTTCATTAAGAACATCAGACTGCCAATTATTTTGGCATATTCTGTTTGAGAAACGCTACTTCCTTCATTCTTAAAGAGATGTATGCTAGAGTCATAAGGAGTTCGAACAGGGACGACATCAAAACTGTCAAATTTCTTTAACACTTTCTCAGTATAGTGTGTCTGGCTTAAAGAAAATCCCTTTTCAGATTTGATTACTTTGACTCCTAAGATTACATCGACTTCTCCCAAGTCAGTCATCTCAAACTTAGAGGACAAGAAATTTTTCGTTTTGTTAATGGGCTCAATGTTAGTACTGAAAATCAGCATGTCGTCGACATACAAGCTTATGATGACACAATCAGTACCAAACATCCTCGAATACACGCATGCATCCGAACCATTCACAAAAAAACCAAAACTAAGAATAGTTTTGTGAAATTTCTCATACCACTGTTTAGGAGCTTGCTTCAGGCCATAAAGTGACTTTTTAAGTCTACATACTTTGCCTTCCATACCAGGCGCCTCGAAGCCAAGAGGTTGCTCCATATAGATCTCCTCATCTAGATCCCCATTCAAAAATGCAGTCTTTACATCCATTTGATGTACTTGCAACTTGTGAATGGAGGCTAGTGCAAACAATGTACGGATCGTTGAGATTTTTGTGACGGGAGAGTAAGTATCAAAGAAGTCTTGACCAAACCTTTGAGTGAACCCTTTGACTACTAGCCTTGCCTTATACCTTTGGATAGAACCATCTGGTCTAAGTTTCTTTCGAAAGACCCACTTACTGTTAATGGTTTTAAATCCTCTAGGCAAGTCAACTAATTCCCAAGTATGATTAGACATTATTGATTCTAGTTCATCTTTTATAGCGCTTTTCCAGAAACTAGCATCAATAGATCGTATAGCTTCTTCGTAAGTTTTAGGATCCTCATCTAACAGATAAGCTTGAGCTATAGGATCAGAAAGAGAGTCTAAGTCATTTATCTCAGAAATGAAGGAAGTTATGAAGTCTGGTCCAAAAGAGGTTTCAACTCTTTGTCTCTTACTTCTTCTAGGCTCAAATTCAATCTCTTGAGAAGACCTAGCAGGCACACCAGAAAAAGTGGATGGCAAGTTTTCTATTTGTGTTTCAACATTTAATCTAGGTTTCTTGAGAGGAAAGATTTCTTCAAAGAAAACAGCATCCCTAGATTCACAAATAGAGAAGTCTTGTAGAGTCATGAATCTGTATGCGGCACTGTTAGAAGCATAGCCTATAAACACTGCATCAACGGTCTTAGGTCCAATGGTGGACTTCTTAAAGTCTGGCAACCCCACTTTTGCTAGACACACCCACACTTTCAGGTATTGTAGATTTGGGGCATACCCTTTCCATAATTCGTAAGGGGTAGAATCAATTTTCTTATGAGGTACTCGGTTCAGAATATGATTAGCCGATAGAATGGCTTCCCCCCACATGTTGTCAGACAACCCAGAACTTATCAACAATGAGTTCATCATCTCTTTTAAAGTTCTGTTTTTCCTCTCGGCTATACCGTTCGTTGAGGAAAATAAGGGGCTGAAGTTTCATGTATTATGTCATTCGTCTCACAAACCTCTTTTAGAAAATTAGATCCATATTCACCACCTCTATCAGACCTAACACGTTTTATTCTCCTATCTAACTGATTTTCAACTTCTGCCTTATAAATAAGAAAGAAATTTTCAGCTTCATCTTTAGTTCTTAGGAGATAAACTTTTGTATACCTAGAGAAGTCATCTACAAAAGTTATGTAGTAGTGTTTTCCTCCTTTACTTTCAGTGTTTCTAAAGTCTGCTAGATCAGTATGAATAAGTTCTAACAGTTCAGTCTTTCTTTTAGAAACATTTTTAAAGGTAGGTTTTGCATGCTTTGCTTCTACACAAACTTCACATTTATTATAGTTTGTTATGTCTAGTTTAGGCAAAATATTCATATTCATCATTTTCTTTAGGGATTGAATATTTACGTGTCCTAATCTAGCATGCCACATATCAATAGACTCAACAATATAAGCAGAAGTGGTAGCTTTATTATTTTCATTAAGTTGAGTTTCTATGACAAATAAACCTTCGCTTAAAAAACCTTTCCCGACATAATCACCGTTACGGGAAAGTACAAGTTTATCTACCTCAAAAACTAACTTAATGCCTGCCTTATTTAAGAGGCCACCACTAATCAAATTTCTACGCAGGGCAGGCACATATAGGACATTGTTAAGGGCCAAAGTTTTACCAGAAGTCAGCTTGAGTAAAACCTTGCCTTTGCCCACCACTTGAGAGCTGCTGGAGTTCCCCATGTACACGCGTTCACCATTTTTCACGTCCTCGAATTCGATGAAGAACTCCTTCTTTGCGCAGAAGTGTCTAGAAGCTCCGGTGTCTACGACCCACTCGGTGTTCTTCTCTACGAGGTTGACCTCTGAAACCACCGCGGCTATGACATCATCATCCATGTTCTCCGTCACATGCATGCGTGGTCTAGTCTCATTCTGGCGGTCTGAACGGTGCTGACATTGGTACGCCTTGTGACCAGCTTGTCCACACACGTAGCACTTCATGGTTTTCACGTCGGGCTTAGCCTTCATGGGTTTCTTGAAATTGGTAGTCTTTTGTGGTTTGGGCCTTTTGCTCGGAGGGCCTTTCTTAAAGGGCTTTTTGGACCCTGAAGCACCACCAGACTCAACAATATTAGTTTTAAAAGATAAGTGACTAAAATTGTTCGTAACCTTATCTTTCAAACGGTTGGCCTCCTCGATTTTCATGTGACCGATCAGCTCCTGAAGTGGTATGTCCCTTTTCTTGTGCTTGAGGGAGTTGCGGTAATCGGACCATGATTTTGGCAACTTCTCGATAAGGACGTTTGCTTGCAAAACTTCACACATTTGCATGCCTTCCGCTATGATGTCCGAGACAAGATTCTCATAGTCATGGACTTGGTCCATGATGGTCTTGTTGTCGGTCATCTGGAACTTCAACCATTCGCCCACGACATATTTTTTGATCCCCGCATCATCGGTGCCATACTTGGTGTCCAAGGAATCCCAAATCGCCTTTGCACTCCTCTCCTTTAGATACATGTCAAATAATTTGTTGGACATGTGACTAAGGAGATGTCCACGGACCGTCTTGTTGTCCTTCTCATATTTGGCAAAGGTGGCAGCAGCAAGGGCATCGGCGGCAGCATCGGTTTGGCTTTGATTATCGACAGGAACAGCAACGGTAGGTGGTGCAACTGGTGGTTCGTTGAGCAACACATAATCGAGGTCTAATTGCTCAAAGAAGATAAGTATACGTTGGGACCACCTTCGATAATTGAAGCCATCTAAAGCATCGAGCTTGGAAAGGTCGGGAATAAGTTTGCTTTGTAATTCGGATGAAGCAGCCATTTTGCAGAATCGGAGATAGTTTTGTTTCTAAATTGTTGGTAAAATTAACTGCAAAAAAGCTGTTAGCACTGACTGGAAACTATAAGCAAAAACAGAACATAAAATGGTAGACCGTGTCGTGGTATGGTGGCCACTGCCTTAGAAACAAAACTGCCCCGAACAGTGTAGTCGCTTCACGGGCAGGCTGTCCCCCGAGGTGCACACGGACGCTCCTGGAATCGTACACTTGACTCTCGGAGTGAACAACAGTGGAACTGCTCGAACAAGTGGAGAAAACAGAGAGAAAAGCTGGAATGCTTTGTGAATGTGTTTGATGATCTGAAATGCTGCATGCAGCATCTCTATTTATAGGCTGTAAAACATGTCTATAAATGACATTTCACATGCACAATAATTACAGAAATTAATCTGTATAACAACCATCTTAAATCTGCTGTAACAGACTCTCATAAAACACCATTTTAATTCTGTAATTATCATGCCATTACAGTGCTGTTACACCTTGAATTTGACTGAAAAACAGTCTAAATTCATCCACTGAACAGACTGTATATATTCGAATTAATTCGAATAAACTGCACTGTTCTGAACGTTCAAATTAAATCAAATAAAATTCTGAACGTTCGAATCAATTCAAATAGTTTTATCAAGCCTATAAATAAGAAAAAAATTCTTTCAAATATAATCTTTTATTCATAAGAAAAATTCCTACGAATTTTCTCCAAAAAGAATATATACGCGCGTACGTGTCGAGGACACATGTTACCCGAACCCGAACCCGAGCCGGACAGCGGCGGCGGCGGTGCGCGAGGACTTCCCTTGTTCTTTCCCACTCAACAAGGGAGGGAGGAAGCATGGGTATAAATACCCTTTCCTAGCTATTTTCCCAACCAATGTGGAATATAGCTTTGCCTTTGGTAACTTCTTGAATCATTACCAACAATTTCACATCATTTTATTCATAGAAAATTATTATTTTTTATTTTCAACTATTATTTTGAACTACTATAATTTCTTAATATAAACAAAATTTCAAATTATATATACATATATATGGGTTAGGATCAACTTACACAATGTAAAACTCTTTAAGTTTTACACGTTTTTTAGATCGTTGGATGGGGAAAATGAATGGATGAGATTAACTCCTTACTTTTTTTCCCAAGTGATAATCTTCACATATTCTACTGTTAACCTCAGCCATCCGTTTCACTCATCCAACGATCCAAAAAATGTGCAAAATTTGAAAGAGTTTTACAATATATATATATATATATATATATATATATATATATATATATATATATATATATATATATATATGCCTCTTACTTCATAGTAGGGTCGAATTACTAGATATAGTCGAAAGGAAAATGTTAATTTAGTTAACTGTAGATTCTGAAAGCGTTGCTTACTTGGGATTTTATAATTGTTAGATGGGGTGTGGACAGGAGAATTATAGGTCACCTAACTTTGGCCTCTAAAATGTTTGATTCTCTAAAACAATCATCAGATCCAGGCCGTTGTCTGAGTTTTCAATTATGTTATTGCAAGGAGCATCAGCATAAAAATGTCTCAACTGTAAACGGCTGTTCCATTGTTTTGTGAGTGGAAGTAATGCCAAACCATAGCCAGTTTTGCCATTTTTGTTTGCTTTTTCTTCTTGTTTATACAAGGCCCTTTTTGAGATTTTGATGGCCAAATGACAAAATTAAAAATTAGGCCTCTAATAATATGTATTGAAAAATAAATTTTAAGAGTAAGTCATAATAAAATATATTAGAAAAAACGGGGCTTTAATAACAAATATTAGAAAAATATTAAATTTTAATAGTATGTATCTAATAACAAATATTGAAAAAAAAATAGATTCAAATAACAAGTGTTGGAAAATTAGACCTCTAAGAATAAATATTGAAAAAAGTACATTTTTAGAATAGATCTCTAATAACAAGTATTAGAAAAAAAATAGGCTCGTAATAACAAGTATTACAAGAAATTGGACTCATAATAAAAAAATATTAAAAAATTGAATTTTAAGAGTATGCCTAATAACACATATTAAAAAAATCAGGTCCTTTATAATAAGTATTAAAAAATAACTCATAATAACAACTATTGTAAAATAATAAAGTTTAGTACTAAACTTTTAACAGCAAGTCTTGAAAAAATTAAACCCTAATAATAAATATTGGAAAAATATGAGTTGTGAGCCCTTGACATGGATGAGCCTTGGGCCATCGCCTTTATAGCCACCCTTAAAGACGGTACTGGTTTGTACACCCTGAGCCTGAAGTGCTAGAGAATTTCTTTTGCCACATCAGCCACAGGAATTACATTGTTAGTTACTACTTCCTAAATACGGGTGAGTAAAACTCGATTCGACTCGAAAAAAACTGAATAAATCGACTCGACTCGAGGTAAAATTATTCGACTCGTCTTGACTCGACTCGAAATTTCATAAACTCGAATAACTCGAAAAAATTTCTAATAAAGTTTTAGTTGTAAAATGAAAATTCGAATAACTCGAAATTTTTAATAATTAGTGGATTTATTTTTAAGTTCGAGACGAGTCCCTCTATTTTTTATGATATATACACACTGATATATAAAAATATGAAGAAATATTGTCACATGTGAAAAAAATATATATATATGTGCATATCTTATATGATTAGAGAAAGGAGTTTAAATTGGAATCAAACCCTACTATAACATGATAAATAATTAAAGTTAAATTTTTATAGGAACTCGAAAACTCGACTCAACTTGAATTTCTTAAACTCGACTCGAATAAAAAAATCAAATAAAGTTTGAGTTGTAAAATATGACTCGTCAACTCGAATAACTCGAATTTTTTGACTCGACTCGATCGAACGTTCACCCCTATTCCTAAATCATGCCTTGAACTTTGTCTTCCAGTATGGTCTAAACAATCGTTACAGATAAAATTATGTTCGTTTTTGATATTTTAATGATCTAAGGGCGAAATTAAAAAATAGGTTCTTAATAACACGTATTAGAAAATAAATTTTAAGAGTAGGTTAATAATAAAATGTATTATAAAAAAACGGGGCTTTAATAATAAGTATTAGAAAAATATTAAACTTTAATAGTATGTACACAATAACAAATATTAGAAAAAAAATTAAACTTTGATAATAAGTATTGAAAAAATTAAACCTCTAATAATAAATATTGAAAAAGTATATTTTTAGAGTAGACCTCTAATAACAAGTATTAGAAAAAAAATAAGTTCGTAATAACAAGTATTGCAAGAAATTGAACTCGTAATAAAAAATATTAAAAAATTTAAATTTTAAGAGTATGCCTAACAATACATATTGAAAAAAAATTAAGACCCTAATAATATGTATTGAAAAAAATTAGACTCTAATAATAAATATTAGAGAAATATGAGCTTTGGGCCCTTGACATAGATGGGCCTTAGGTCATCGCCCTTATGGTCCACCCTCAGGGACGGGCCTGAATACAATAACACCGATAAATACTATGGTTTACTAAACCAAGCACTACCAATCTTTAAAAAAAAGAATGAGTTGTTACCAATTCGAAAAAGTTATATCATTCGATAGAAGAAAGTCGGTTGTGTCGGAAAGTTGACGAAAAGAGAATCGAGTCTGAATAAAAGGCCAGGAAAGGGAGACGAGGGGTGGAGATGGTTGAAAATGGGGAGAGAAAGATGGAGGAGGAAATGGAGAAAGGTTGATGGAAGAGAGAAAATGTAAATATCTTCTGTAACACCTTGAGTTTGGCAAAAAAAAAATGAAAATGATATATGTGCTGTCATGGCGTATTGAACCTCTAAGCTTGTGTATGTAAACCAAATACCTTAACCAACTGAGCTAAGCCATCTTTTAATCCATGTTCCACCAATTTTTTTATTTAGGTTGTGATTAAGTGTGTATACAAAATAATAAAATAAATAAAATATCCTACCTACCCCCATTTATGACTATTATTTCAGATCTATTTCCCCTCAAAAGTGAATCTGCCAACCATTCATCTCCCACGAACACAAGCCCTCCCCACCGTTCATCTTCCCCGATCCCCCTCATCGTGCCGCCGTAGCCACCACCGCCCTCACCAGCACAACCATCACACCGTCCCGACCATGGCCACAGCCCCCACGTGCGAAATCACCCGTCGTTCACCGTGAAAAAGGCATTGAAGTTTCGGCAAGAAACCCTAAATGTCACCCCTCTTTTCTTTCGTTTTCCAGCCACCTCAGTCAACGGCGTGGCGCGTCAACGGCCTAGGCGTGCTCACCGTGTGGAGGGGAACAAAACCCCCCTTATCCGACTGTTCGTTCGACGCCGACAAGGCCCTCATCGGGGCATCGTCGTTCTTGCGTCGTTTAACCCCGAAATGGGTAAGTTGGGTAAGTTTTGATCGATTTCTGTGTAATAGATATGTTAATGGGATGAATCGATTTGAAAACATGCACTTTGGGCCATTTTTCGGCCATTTTAGGCTGCGCGTGGGCCTCACGCGCCGTCCGGGGTAATTTCCGGCCGCCCTGGACGGTGGCCGTTGAACCGACCGGCTCAAACTGGTCTGACCCGTTGACCGACCGGCTCAAACCGGCCTGACCCGTTGACCGACCCGACCCGACTCGTTGACCCGACCCGTGACGTCAGCATGACGTTAACATGACGTCAGCATGGACTTTAACTGCCGACGTCAGCGCTGCCCGTTGACCTGCCCGTTGACCGTTGACTTTGACCAAAAAGTCAAATTTTCCGAAAAGTCCTATTTTATGTTTTTCGACGTCCTGAGTCCGATTTTGAAGCCCGTTTCGCGAAATTCTAACCCGAAAGCCTCCGAATTGGACCTTGAACTCGAGTCCACTTATGTATTTTAATAGTCAATTATGAGTATGGTGTTTAAATACTGAAAGTGGAATATTTTTATTGAAGGTATTCAAAGTTCCTTGTATTCGGGATGTTGAGGATGTCGCATTCGAGTTCGAGAGTGATCGAATGGAGTATCATGGTTGACCGATATAGCAAGTAATAAAGGTAATACACTACTACCTCTTGTATGCTTTGAGAATATGTTGGTATTTGTTAATGCATGCATGAAAATGATAAAGAGTACTGTTAGCCCTACTTAAGTCAAGCTAAATATGAAATTGAGTATGATAATTTAGATAAGACCGAAATGTTCAAACGATGAAGCTAATAAATCTGAAGTATCTAAAGTTCATTAAGTAATTAATGAGGCATCTAGTATCCATTTCCGAGCATTAGTGTGAAATGTTTAAATGTGAAAGATACCTAGACATGAAATTACGAAAATGCCCTCAAGGTATGAGAATGACTTAAATACCTTTGAAATTGGAAGCGATCTAGAAATCTACGCTAGATATGGTAAAACAACCTGATTCATTTGAAAACCTCGAACTATTTGGAAAGCCATGGTAACAGGATTTAAACCTTCGTGATTGTAAGGTGTTAGGTCTCCTTGGATTTGGAATGAATCTCCGATTATAGAATCAGGGGAATCTATACATACCCCTAAATTAAGCAAGTGGCTCAAAATACTGAATTGATCATAATGACTAAAAGTATTGGAAATACTGTTACGATTAAATTAATCGGAATGATCGCATTGACTAAAAAGGGCTGACGTATCCTCGGACATCGAGGTTTACAAATTAACTGGAAGGATAGATAAACCCTTGAGTTCTGTAATGAATAAAGTGGTTGGAAGTACCGAAATTCTTGAAATAACTGGAATACCCCCATTGACTGGTATAAGTGAATTGTCTTGATAAAATTCTAGAAATGCCGATAAAGCTGAAAATGACCGAAATGCCCTCAAAGGTTAAAGCATGACTTGCGTACGTCAATCACTCTTGATATTAATGTAAGGCTGGAAGTTTCTCCGCACAGAGTATAAGTTTGACTACTTTGTGGAAAATCTTGTGGTGAAATATGAAAGCAGCCGTTCAGATATACGATACAGTTGGATGCATCAGAAGCGTTGATTAGTACTGCAAGGTTGGAATATGTTAGTTCGAATGGTTTTGGAGGCCCGATAAACTTCTGGGAATCTTAAATATTGCAAATCGTCATTTAATCATTATTGGGCTAAATTACAAATCACCCCTAATAGTTGAATGACCAAAATGCCCTCGTTGGCCCAAGTAATCAAAATAACCCTGAATGTATCTTATATCACGAAAGATCTTGACGTAGAAATCCCTAAATGCCTGGCTGGAAACTGAATGAGCAAAATAGAATTTTTGAGCCACTATTTACGCCATGTTGGTATAAATTACCAAAATGCCGTGTATGATAAAATGACCATAATGCCTCTGGTAGGCTTAAATGGCTAAATCACTCATGATATGCCTAAACTCTCAAGATCTTGATGTATCATCTCCTGACTATCTGGTTTGAATCGTTAGTACAAACCCCTCTTTTAATATGGGCCTTGTTTCAAAGATCCGCTCAACTGTCAAAAGTTAATATGTTCTCTTCCGTAAATGTCAAGTATCTCTAAGGAAATAAACTATTCCACTTAGTGTGTTCCATGTGTGCTACACGACTGTTTTTGCATACTGATTTACATGTTATAATACTGATTTTGTGCACATAATAGAATACTTGAACTCACATAAACATGATCGTACTGTATTTTTGATATATGCATATGTACCTGATATGACAACATGCTATATTGATAATGCATTACTAAAAATATAGCTATTAATTAACCGAACCGTTACATAGATTGTTACTGGGGTACTTGGGACAAAATATGAAGTGACCGCAGGTTCAGCTCTGATCCAGCTGGTAATTCCTTTACCGTTACAGGTTCCTATGCTTCGGCTAGGGTAATACCTACCATACCGTACCGTACTGTTCCTAAGGTAATCCCTTAGGATGGCACCTATGCCCAATGGGCACTGGTTAACGCCTTTGACGGAGTTTTGGGGAACTGCCTCTTGGAGTGTGGTTGGAGGGTAGATAAAAAATTAAATTGTACCGTATTGTTACTTGTACTTTATGTTTTTAAACTGAAAATGTATATTATACTATTGTTGTACATCTTTTACTTACACTGTTGGAACACACTAGGAACCGAACTCTCTAATTCCACCTCCGTACATTAATAGCCTATAATTCCCGTCTAATTCTCGATGATTGAATAAAGAACAAGTACCGTTATTCTCAATTTATAACGTTACCCTGAAACATCAAAAAAAAAGAAAGGAAGACTGTTACTGCGCAGAACATCATGGAAATGTTATGCCTACCATATATCTGCATGAGCTTATAGCATCTTTTGGTAGTTTTGTATTACTGAGCTTTTCCAAGCTCACGTTGTTTTTACCATCGCAGGTTAAAGGAATATATCATGGTATAACGTTTGACATCAGTGTTCGGAGTTCTCTCGGCGTTGCTTTTGGAGTACGGTACCAACATAGTTAGTGGGCATGCATATCATTATTGTTTCATGATAGTGTCTGTAAAACGTTTTCTGAAATCCTGTTATATGTTTATATGATTTTATGAAAGAGTATTTTCAACAAAAGTTACCGTTATAATTTAATATGTGTCTTTCAGAGGAAATGTTTTATGCGGATTTTTACGGTGGGTCGCTCTTGTGACCCTAATGTGACTTCCTAGGATCCGTGAAACGCATAGGCGGGTCTAGGGGGTTACATCTTCTATCATTATTATGTACTTGGTGAAATGAAATTGAAGTAGCTGCGTTTCATTCATTTTCAAGGGTACCGTTTTATTGAAAGACTATGGTTGCATTTTATGTTCAAAATTTATGATTGTTTTTTTTTCTAATAATATTATTTTAAATATTTAAATTTATAATATTTATTTGGAAGTACACCACTGCACTAAAATGTTGCCTAATTTTTTTGTTATCAATTTGTAGCTGCGTAGACACGGTGGGTAGCTAGGATTATGGGTGATAATGAGATTTATCGGCTCGCGAGCTATTCGGGTTCGGTTCAGTCAAAGTTTGGTTCGAGTGAATTCGATTCTGGCTCGGAATTGGCTCGAAACCTTAACAAGTCGAGTCGAGTCTACTGAGGCTCGGCTCGAAAAACTCGTGAACAGACTTGGATTCTATATATGCACTAAAAGTAATATGTTTAGCAAAAGAAACACAATAAAATAAATTAGAAAAAATCTACTAAAAGTAAATTAACTAAAATAAATTCGGCATTTTATTTAGTTAGTTGTTGTTTGATTTTGTATTTTATTTAATTATGTGTTTGTATTATAAGAATATTTATTAGTTATTTGGATTAATCTAATTTTGACATTTTCGCCCCTTTTCGGTCATTGAATTTCGTTTCAGTGTTGGTTACGAAAGAGACTTTCAACGAATCTTTTATATAAAAAATGATAGCAAAATTTTTCATTTCGAGCCGAGCCCGAGCCAAGCCTGACGAGCTTTTAGCCCGAACCAAACTCAATAGTATTATTTCCGAGCCGAGCTCAACGAGCCTCGAACCCGAACCGAGCCCAATTACACTATCTCCGAGTTGAATCGAGCCGAGCCTGGCCATGCTCAAGCTCAGCTCGGCTCGTTATTACCCCTAGCTAGGATTTTCAGGAAGCTGATCCTCGCTCGACTTTAATCTCAAAAGTAAATGCATGTAATTCAGACAAGAGAACGAAGAATGTGTGAATATGTGATAGGACAGGATGGTTGGGAGTTTTAAGTAAGGCTTTAAATTCCAATGTCATAGTTAGGACTTCTTGGAGTTTTTTTTTTTGTTACCCATTGCTATTCAACTCATTAATCTAACTCAGATTAAATTTTATAAAAAATTATTATAGAATGATTTTTTTGATTAATAATATTATAGAATAGTTTTTTAAATTTAATTTTTTATTTACAACGTTAAAATTTAAATATCAACCTTTAGACCACTTAAATGTTGGTTTTTAACGGCCATAGAGAGCAGTGCATAGCAGCGTGACTGTTTTGTGATAGGAAATCTATGAGGAAGGCCGTACAGTGTACGTTCCCGAAACCCACCCACCTAAACTTGGTTCATTCATTATTTGCATTCAGGTGGACCAAAAGGGCTATTTTTCAGGCAATGCTACATCTATTCAGTTGATAGATTATTGAGCTGATGTAGCATATAATTTGTTAATTAACTATTAAATGTAATATAATATATATTTTAATAAGTAATAAATGCAGTGTAATTAATACCACTTTTAAGTTTTATTAATAAATAATTTTAAAAATTATAATTACAATACAATTAATATATTTTTATCCCATAAAAAAATTTTATAACTATAAACGTAATATAATTAATATTTTTATTTTTTAATGAAATATTTTAATTTTTTAATATAATAAGAAGAGAAATTAAGCTAACAAAAAAAATATTTTGACTCGTCATATTTTTACCCCATAAAAATATTTTGCTTCAAATAATAGCTCTTGAAGAAATATAATATTTCGAAATCAAGATGAAATAGTTAATTTTTGTTATTTTAGAACAAAAAAACAATAGTTCGTGTATTCTATTTTGATAGTTTCGATCCGTGTATTTTACGGACAAAGCTGCTCGAACCTCGGTCCCTTAAGATAAGCATAATATAATCTCTCTTTCCACTAACACCACTCGTTTTAATTTTTAAAATTTCAATTCACTCATAATACCAAGACATTATAACTAAATCATATAACTTAAATTTATCAAATTGGAGAATGAGATCACTGGTTGGGTTCGATTCATGTACTTTTTAAGTTTAGAAGTTCTAATTGGCTCATAATACCAAGACAATATAACTAAATTATATAACTTAAAATTATTAAATTAGAGAACGGGAACTAATCTTTAAGTAACATATAATATATGAAACATTATAATTTAATAGATTTTATAATTATTGTATAATAAAAATAAAAAAGTATATTTTATTAAATGTAAATAGGGCATAATGTTAAAAAGAAAACCTAACTAATTAAAGTTATGTGGCAATAATCCGTGAACGGGACAATGAATAGGATAGAAAGTGAGGGTGTACGAATTCCTTTTGTTAGAGGTGAGCAAAACTCGATTCGACTCCAAAAATTTTCAAATAAAGTTTGAGTTGTAAAATGGAATTCGAATAACTCCAAATTTTTAATAATTACTTGATTGATTTTTAAGTTCGAGTCAACTTACTCAAATTAGAATCAAATATATATGCATATCTTATATGGTTAGAGAAATATGAAGAAATATGTGACACATATGAACAAATACGATGAAATATATATGCATATCTTATATGATTAGAGAAAGTCGTTTAAATCATATTCAAATCGTACTATAATATGATAGATAATTACAATTAAATTTGTATAGAAACTCGAAAACTTGACTCGAATTTCATAAACTCGACTTGAATCGTAAAAATTTAAAATAGTTTGAGTTATAAATATGACGCATCGACTCGAATAACTTGAAAATTTTTTACTCGACTCGATCAAACGCTCGCCCCTACCTTTTGTATATACATGTAAGAGTATTTGATTTTTTTTCTAGACAATAATTTTGTCTAAATATAAAAAAATTATATAATCATCTATGAAAACAAAATATTTTTTAATAATTTAAAAATAAATAAACGTAAAAAATAAGACTGCGAGTATTTCCTAGAATTTATATCATATAAATAAAAAATAATTGAAAACATTATTGAAAATGTCTGAATTGACAAAAAATAAACATTAACTAACACATTAATTAGCATGCATATTTTTTATAAAACCATTAAATAAATTTAAGTGGGTAGATTACCCACTGGGTAGAGAAAGTTTTCTCCGTATTTTTCTACATAACCATTAATGAAATAATTTTTCAATTATTTTCCTAAAAGTCAGTTCTGTGTAAAAAATTATAAATTAATTTTTTTTCATTTTTCACTTACATACTCAACACATAACTTGCGTTTAGCTAAAAGCGAGTTTACTTTACATGAACTGAAAGAAGGTATTTTTCTACATAACTATTAATGGGGTAGTTTTTTAATTATTTACCTATAAGTAAATATTCTCTCAATTCGGTTTCAGCCCACGTAAACTAAATTCACGTAAGCTAAATCCACTTTCTTAAAATATTTTCAATAAAAATAATAAAACATCTTTTTTTTATATTTTCAAATTTTTACTTATTTTTATTTTTATTTTCTAATTTTACAGCTAAACACGTTTTCCACCATTTTCTATTTCCTAAAAAAATAAAACAGACTCTATTTTCTATAACTAAACACACCCTATTTTTTTTACTATAACCATTTCTTGAATATTATTAATATAACTTTATTTTTCAAAAGATTTTACTCTACATAAAGTATCGTGTTAATATTTGATATATATATTAAAAAAAATTATTTTCTACAAACATGATTCATTTAATTCTAAAAGTTAAAATTTAAATTTATAATCTTGAAACCTTAAATTTTAAATCATAACCCATAATTTATAACTTTAAATTCTAACAATAAGTCTTAAATTTTAAACCCTAATTAAGCTCATAAATCTTAAATTGAACCCGCTTATGAAAAATTTCACCGCCTGCAAATGTTTTCCCTAAATAATCACCTTGTTTTTTAATTGATAATAATTGTTAGTTTCATTCAAAGAACCAACAAAATCATAGAAATGATTTATAAAATTAGGATATACTAATTACATTAATTAGTTATTTCTCGTAAGGATTTTAATTAAGTATTTATGTCGTTTGTTTTTTAGTCTTCTAGTTGAGATTTTAGTTAAGTTATTCAAAATATTGGTTGGTTAATCTAGATCGAGTACTGTAAGCGTTTTTTGTGAGATGACCCTTCTAACCCAATTATTCTGTGCACAACATTAGAGCTCTAACTCTTCAACATTTTAATTATTAAATATTTTTTCTCTTTTTAAAGGTGATTCTTTTTAAAAGCAAAAAACAAATCCTCAGATGCCAATTGCTTGAGAGAATCAAAGGACTTTGTGAAGCGATTGATATCTTTAAGCTAACTTACTTTTCATTTACATAACAATAAAACTGATAAGTTATATTTTAATATAATATTTTATTTTAGATATTTTTCATGTAACTCTTGTGTTGTTTTTAGTGCACATCATAAAAAACACTTCTTTTTGAAGAAGAAAAAAAACAAAATTTTAATACTTAATGGATGACATCATTTGATTTATATGCTGCATTAACTATAAATATATTGTATTGACACGAATTAAAAAAAACACAATTTTAACTAAAGATGATGTTCATCCTAAGAGAGATGGGTTCAAATAAGGGTGTTCAAATTCGGGTACCTGGACTTTCGGGTATTAGATTTGTCGGCCTGTGTCCCGACCCGTAAATACCGGGTACCCGATAATCGGGTACCCGTTAAACCCGGGTACTCGTAAAATTAAAAAAAAAACTTAAAAGTTTATAACATATGATCCAAACAAAAAAATAATAATGATTTGAAGTTTATAACCATAAGAAAGACATTAAAAATATTATTCTCGATCGTGATTTTTTTTAATCTCATATATTTTTTTAAAGAAACCTACTAATGCATAAATGCAATAGAGAAACTTTGTTGTTTGTTTCATATCGAATCTTACATATTCACAAATTAATATTCTTTTTGTTGAAAATTTTAAAACATGAAAGCATATAATACAAATATAGAATGAATTTAGAGATTTAAATATAATTCTAAAGTAAAATATTAAGTAATCTAATTAAAAAAATAGGAATCGGGTACCGAAAAATTCATATTTTTTTGACCCGGGCCCGACCCGGGAAATGATGGGCCGGGTACCCGACCGGGTAAAAAAAATTTCCGGGTAAATACTCGATTATTTGTGTTCGGGTAGTCGGGTAGGGTAGTTCGGGTCGGGTAATTTTGAACACCCCTAGTCCAAACTGCTATGTTTACAAGGTGTATACACATTGTCAAACGGTCAAAATTATGTACAAATAAATATTATATTGTAATCACCTTTAGACCATTCAAAAAAATGTTACATCAAAAAATATTTTCTATTGTTTTATTTTTTGCTCTGCATCTTTGCACGCTTTCCTCTGCATCATTGCACGTTTTTTTTTTCTCCTTTTCCTTTTCTTTTGCGTTGTACCCGCTTATCATTTTCTGCTGTTCCCTGATTATGTCAAACATTGAAAGGACAATGGCTGATCTGTCGTTAGGATCTGGGGAGGATGATGGCTTGGATCTGGATCTAGGAAATCATAACACCTCGGTAACTTTTGACTTTTGCTTTGTAGGGGCTTTCTTCACCACGAGTGTCATACACTTTCTCTCTATGAAATCGACTTTGGCAAATGTTTGGCACCCCATTGGAGACATCTCCATATCAGATCTGGGTGGAGGCAGATTCTTATTCCGCCTTTATAATAATGTTGATGCTGATAGAATTGAATCGGGTGGGCCGTGGAACTTCAACTCCCATCTCTTGGTTCTACACCGCCTTCAACAGGGTGATGATCCCAATACTGTCCCTCTTACCCACGTGTGCTTTTGGGTTCTTGTTCACAATGTTTCACATGGTTTTATGTCTGAAAGAGTGGCTTGCTCCATTGGTAACTTCATTGGTACGTTTGTTGAGTATGATTTCACTGATACGGCTTTGAGTTATAAAAGCATTATGTGTATTCGTGTTCGGTTAGACATCCATCAACCTTTGAAGCGGAAGAAAAAACTTTTGTTATCACCTGGAAAAGATCATTACGTCTGCTTCGAGTATGAAAAGTTAACGCTATTTTGCTTTCTTTGTGGGAGGCTCGGGCATGGTGAAAGCTTCTTCCCCATGCGTGTTGATATCAAAGTTGATCCGGGACAATTTGGTTGGGACATGTCTCTCTGGGCTCCGAGACGACGCAATGCCATCTCGACAAGCATCTGGCTACGTGATCCGGTGGAGTTTTCCCCGTTTGGCAATAGCGCGAATTTGGGCGGGAATAATGGTGGTACAACTAATGGTGGAATTAGTGCTGGATTTTCGCAGAGTAAATCAGTGGGATCTCAGGATCAGGTTCTTAACTCTATGCTGCCTAAGTCAACTTCGGTACCTCTGGGCTTTGGATCTACAACTGGGTCTGCCAATGGGCCCATTCCTTTGATGGATATTAATATGACTAACTTTATGGAGGATAGTCCGATAAGTCATGAAGTGGCTAAGCGTCCTCGTGTAAATAACCCTTGCAATGTTTCGGTTGATAATGATTCGTTGGAAGGCAGCTCTCTGCAATCGGTCGGCCTAGATAATAAGGCCCGCCGCTCACAATGAAAACTCTTAGTTGGAATGTCCGTGGCTTGGGGAAGCTACGGGCTGTCAGACGCCTCAGTAATAAATTGAGGGAGGTTCGACCCCATGTTATGTTCTTAATGGAGACTAAAATTTCTTCTAGTAAAATGCAACGTGTTAGACGGAGATGTGGTTTTGTTAATGGGTTTGATGTTTCAGCTGAAGGTTCGAGAGGAGGCCTCTCCCTTGGATGGACTCCTAATCTGAATGCTACCATTCGTTCTTCTTCTAATTCTTATATTGATGTGGATTTTCTTGACACTGACTCTAATACTACTTGGAGGTTTACGGGGTTTTATGGAAGTCCTATTGATACTAATCGGAACTCTTCTTGGCAGCTTCTTCGTGAGCTTAACACTGATCCTCTCATTCCTTGGCTCGTCATGGGCGACTTTAATGAAATTTTATTTGTGGATGAAAAACGTGGAGGTAGGATATGCTCTGACAGGAATATGCAGGATTTTCGGGATGTTCTCTCTGATTGCGATCTGGCGGATCTAGGGTATGAGGGCAACTGGTTTACTTGGGAAAGAGGAAGGGTTCCGAGCACTAATATCCGCGAACGCCTGGACAGAGGCGTTGCAAATCCTGCTTGGCACGATTTATTCCCTCACTACGCTCTTCATCATTTAACGCACTCTATTTCGGATCATTGTCCGATCTTTCTTAACACCTGTCCTTTGCAAGGGGATGCCCAGTTAAACCGGCCTTTCTTTAAATTTGATGCGAGCTGGATTTATGAGGATGGGTTTGAAGACCTTATTCGAAACAGTTGGGCTGCACCTACTTTAGATGTCCCAAGAAAGCTAGAAACTCTTGCTGAGAGCATTACTTATTGGGCCAGGGACTTGAGGAAAAACCGTTTGGCTAAGAAATCTTTTCTTAATAAAAAACTTGCTGATCTTGCTCTTCAGGACCCAGATGATGCTAATTTAGCCCAGATGCTTGATTTTAAAATTGCCTTGAATTTGGAAGCGGACAAGGACGAGATTTATTGGGAACAGAAGGCGCGTGTTAATTGGCTTAGGCAAGGGGACCGAAATACTGCCTTCTTCCACAATTGGGCAAAATTTTGGAAAAAACGTAACGCTATTCGTAAGCTTGAGGACAATGATGGAACTAGAACTACGGATACTACGCACATGGTTTCCATTGCGAACTCCTATTTTCACAATTTGTTCACCCACATCCCCACTGATAGCATGCATATTATTATGGAGGTTGTTCACCCTTCGATTACTGGTGATATGAATAACACCCTTCTTTCCGATGTTACCAAGGAGGAAGTCCACCTTGCCGTTAAAGGTATGGCCCCTCTTAAGGCCTCGGGTTTGGATGGCTACCCAGCCTTATTCTATCAGAAATTCTGACATATAGTGGGAAATGACGTGACTGAGTATTGTATTTCGGTCTTAAAGGGGGATATCGGGTTCGAAGGAATTAATATGACTTCGATTATCCTCATCTCTAAAGTGAATGATCCTTTGAATATGACCCAATATCGGCCCATAAGTCTTTGCAATGTCCTCTATAAGATCATTGCTAAAGTCCTTGCCAACAGGTTGAGACGCGTTCTGGATTGTTGCATTGATCAGTCGCAGAGTGCTTTTGTCCCCGGCAGACTCATTACCGACAATATCTTGATTGCCTATGAACTCCTCCACTCGATGAAGTCAAAACGTACAGGTGTTAATGGGAATTTTGCTTTAAAGCTTGATATGGCTAAGGCCTATGATCGTATGGACTGGAGTTTTCTTCGGAGTATGATTCTTAGGGTGGGCATACACAGTAGCTTTGTGGATAAAATTATGTTGTGCGTCACTTCAGTCTCTTATTCGGTTAATTTCAATGGGGTAAATGGTGAGAGTTTTTTGCCAACTCGGGGGCTTAGACAGGGCGACCCTCTGAGCCCTTATCTCTTTCTCCTTTGTGCGGAAGGCTTATCATCGATTCTAAATGCTGGACATACTGACGGTTACCTACATGGATCTAAGGCTGGTAGGTATGGCATCCCTATTACACACCTATTTTTTGTTGACGATAGTATTGTTTTTGGAAGGAACACGGTTGAGGAGGCTACTAAAATAAAACAGATCCTAACTATTTATGAAGAAGCCTCGGGTCAGCAGGTGAACTTCTCGAAATCCCTGATCTACTTTAGTTCTAATGTTTCTAATACGGTCAGGAATACTATTAGTAGCATTTTTGGGGTTTGTGTTTCCACTAATCCGGAGAAATATCTTGGTCTTCCTACGATGGTTGGGAGAAATAAAAAGGCAGCTTTCGCTGGCCTTCGGGACAAACTTCACAAACTTACGGATAATTGGAACAATCGACATCTTTCGATGGGTGGTAAAGAAGTCTTTGTGAAATCTGTTCTCCAAGCAACTCCGATTTATGCCATGCAATGCTTCCTTTTTCCCAAGTCTATTTGCAATGATCTGGAATCTATCATGAATAGGTTTTGGTGAAGGAATAGTGGATCAAAGAGAGGGATACATTGGTCGTGCTGGAGTAATCTTTGTCTTCCAAAGAAAGAGGGTGGTATGGGGTTCAGAGATTTGGCGAAGTTTAACTTAGCTCTCTTAGCTAAGCAAGGATGGAATCTCCTCACTAATCCTAATAGTCTTCTGGCTCGTGTGTTAAAAGGTCGGTATTTCCCTCGCACTGATTTCCTCAACGCCACATTAGGGTCACAACCATCTTACACCTGGAAGAGCATCCGCAGTGCTAGGGGTCTCCTGGAGTTGGGAATTGGGAAAAGAATTCAGAATGGTGAGTCTACTTGTATATGGACTGATGCCTGGATAGCGGGAAGAGGTAATGGGAGAACAAATCAGGTTACAATTCACCTTGACTATCACTTTGTGTCTGACCTTATTGAGAATGAACCTAGAAGATGGAAGCTAGATGTTATTCAAAATATTTTCCCTGCTATGGTAGCTAATCGGATTTTATGTATGCCTTTGCCAATTACCCCTGCTGTTGATACTATTTTTTGGAGAGGGGATAAATCTGGGCTTTACACTGTGCGCAGTGGATATAGGTGGCTTATCAACACCTCAAGCACTCAGTCAGGTGACCCAAATCAGTATGAGGAAAGCTGGCAATCTAATTTCTTCAAGTCTATTTGGTCTGCTAATCTTCCTGCTAAAATCAGAATTCATTTCTGGAGAGTTGTATTGAATTTTTTGCCTACAGCTACAAACCTAAGAGTGAGAAGAATCCCTGTTGATGCTAATTGTCGATTATGCAATCATGGAAGCGAATCTGTTATCCATCTTTTTTATGAATGTGATTTCTTAAGGCAGGTTCTACAGCTATTTGACCTCACACTAGGCCCGTGGGACGATGGTCAATCTTATCTTCTATGGATAGCTAATTTTTTTGTGAATCTGGACATGCATAGTCGAAGAACTATTATTACAATTTTCTGGGCAATATGGAGTACACGGAACAAGATCTTTTATGAAAACACTCACCAATCTTACTTGGATGTAGGCCGTTTCGTCTCTCTCTTCCTCCAGGAAATTGACGCAGCTCCTGTGCCGGCCGCCTCACTTCCGCCTACGAATGAAGAAACTTGGTTACCACCACCGAATGACTTCATAAAAATTAATTTTGATGCTCACTATAATCAGAATACCCTTTCATCTTTTTCGAGTTTCGTTTACCGTGATACTAATGGTGATATTATGGCAGCAGGGACTCGCCCCAACCCCTTCGTGGCGTCGCCGGAAGTTGCCGAAGCCCTGGCTTGTTTCCAATCGATTTCTACGGCGGATGAGCTAGGGTTTAGACGGCTGGTGGTGGAGGGGGATGCTCTCTCAGTTATACAAAAAATCAATTCCCCGAAGGAGGAGCAGTCAGAAATCGCTACGGTTGTGGCTAATATAAAGATTTTCAGTCGGAGGTTTGAAAGGGTTACCTTCCATTTTACCCGTCGGAATCTGAATAATCCTGCACACGTCTTGGCTAGGCTGGGTCCGTCCTACCCCACACGGCAGATCTGGGTTGAAGAAGCCCCGCCGCCGGTCTTGAGAGCTGTTGAACGGGACAAGAAGATAGATCCCCCGGCGACATAAGCGGTTACCCTTTATCAAACGGGTCTCTCTGCATTCTCTACCCGTTTGGCTTTCTTGAAATCTGCCTATGTCTTATCCGTTAGACACGTCTATTGGGTTATGGGCAGGTGTTTAACTGTGGCGTTTTATTTCCTTTTTATAAGGAGTTATTTATTTATGTAACAGGTATCAACAATACTCTTTTCCCCACTTAGGTTTAGGGGGTTTTTAATGAGGTTGTTGATATCCTTCTTATATTTAATGAAGCCAGTTAAACCTTTCAAAAAAAAATGTTACATCTAAATATTTATTTATAATAACATCGGAGGGAGTATTTTTTTTATCAAAAAAGGGTAAATAATATTATTGGTCATTAAACTAATCATGCTTTTTTATTTTGATCACTAAACTATTATTTTTGACAAAATCATCACTAATGTTATGTTCTTTTTCCTATTTTGGTCATTGATGTTACTTTTTTTCCTATTTTGGTCACCAATATATTGCTTATTTTTTGTTTTGGTCACCAAATCATTGTTTTTTCCATGAGTTTCTTAATGACGGGTGACTAAAATAGGAAAAAAAGCAATGTTAGTGACGATTTTGCCAAAAGTAAAAGTTTGGTGATCAAAACAGGAAAGAAGAAATAGTATAATGGCCAATGATGTTGTTTTACCCAAAAAAGTGAGTATTTTCTAAACAAAGGAAATGACTAGAATGCCCCCATAAAGTAACAGTCGTCGTTAGAAAAGCGAGTGGCGTGGAAACCATGGAGAAAGCGCTTCACCGCAGCTTTACGGCTTTACCTCCACCAATAATTTCCGTCTCACTAGAAAGAAAAAGAAATAAAGGGGAAAAAAGTGTTTAATTTCTTTTTTTTTTTGATAAATAAAAAGTGTTTAATTTCATTTAGGCTTAAAATGAAGAAAATCAAATAACCATTTTTATTTCTGAAGCCATAGTAAATTCAGTCTCTGATTAACAGGAAAAAGGGGGAAAAATCAAAGAAAGAAAGAAACCCATAATTTATTCTGAAAGAAAACACTCCCTTTTCCCGCGAATTCCATTCTCAATTTTAACAGCGAAAGATTGTTTTTTTTTAAAGCCCTTTGCAATTTAGTCTTTGTTGGAAGGGCACATGGGGAGGGTTCCATGGGAAACATCGAAGCCGTCGTCGGAGGGCGCCACCACGTCGTCGACGTCGGCGATGGAGACGGTTAACGGCTCTCACCAGTTCAAGATCACGGGGTACTCGCTGTCGAAAGGTATGGGGGTTGGCAAATATATAGCTTCCGATATGTTCATGGTGGGTGGATATTTGTGGGCGATCTACTTTTACCCCGATGGGAAGAGCCCCGAAGATAATGCCACCTACGTTTCCTTGTTCATTGCTTTGGCAAGCGAGGGGACCGACGTTAGGGCGCTTTTTGAGCTCACGCTTTTGGATCAGAGCGGGAAAGAAAGGCATAAGGTGCACAGCCATTTTGGGAGGACGCTTGAAAGCGGGCCGTACACTCTCAAGTATCGCGGCAGCATGTGGTAAGAGTTCCTTTTTGGGTTTTACATGGAATGCGTTAATCTTGATTCTTGTTTTATCATTTTTAATGAGGTTTTCATTTAGTTCTGCTGGGTAGTAAGAACTGCACAATGGGTTGTTCTGGTTCTTGTGTTTGTAATTTGCAGGTTGACTTTGTTGTTTATGGGCTGGATTCTGTTCCTTTTTTTGTTCCATTTATTGTGCTCTGGGTTGGTTCTTAAGGGGGCTAGAATGTTTCCATAACAACTTTGTTGCTTATAAAATGGTAAAATGTAATTGAGGGAAATGTGGAGGAATATGCTTCTTCCTTGTGGCATTCCTTTTGATATGAAAATAATTAGGGATAGCCACTATTCTGTTTCTGAGGCGCATGCAGATGCATTATGTTTTGCTCTGCACTAATTCTCCAGCTCATTTCCTGGCTGGCCTTCATTGCTAGTTTGTGTATGTATGTGTGTATTTATTTCGTTATTAGTATTATTGGTTAGGTTTTTCTTTCCTTCTCATAGTCTCATTAAGGTTCGATGACTTGCGAGTCTCATTGCTAGTTTGTGTATCTATGTCAATTGTCAATCCACAGTTTAAACTTACTGCAACTTGTTTAATTTGGTGTCATCATAAAGCTTTTGGTTACAATCAAGTCATATATGATTGAGTAAAGACATGTAACAACATTTTTGCTAACCTAATTGAATAACTCCATAGTCTATAGCTCTTGATTACTTTAGTCTTTACTCCTTTGATTGCTCATGATGTCTGACCTTTACTAACTAGATGATAAATGTTATAAAGTCAGGTATTGTGATATATTAGAATTTGGTCTTAGCCACTTGCCCCATTGATTCTTAGTGCCCAATGTTTGTGGGGGAATTTGTCTAGTTCCAGGGTTTGATTCCTCTATCCTACCCCTGCAATAAACAAACCGACGAAGCATATTTTATTTGTTTCCCTCATTATGATGAACTCTGGTGAGTGGTGAAGTAATTAGTTTGATTTGCTGCAGGGGATATAAACGATTTTTCCGGAGGACTCTACTTGAACAATCGGACTACCTCAAAGATGATTGCCTCTCTGTTCATTGTAGTGTTGGTGTTGTTAAGTCACATACAGAGGGTCCTAAGATCTACACCATAGCTGTACCTCCTTCAAAAATCGGTCATCATTTTGGACAATTACTAGAAACTGGAAAGGGATCTGATGTAAGCTTTGAAGTTGATGGAGAAGTCTTTCCCGCACACAAGTTGGTTCTTGCTGCACGTTCACCTGTGTTTAGGGCTCAACTTTTTGGTCCTATGAAAGATCAGAATACAAAGCAAATAAAAGTTGAAGATATGGAAGCTCCAGTTTTTAAGGTTCAATAAAATACCTCCTCTTATGTTGGACAAGAATTCTTGCCACTTCTTTACTATGATAATGCATTTGTGATGGATGCATGGCATCAACTTGTCATCTGTAGCATGCTTGATGTTAATGATTAGTTCTTGGAAACTTTTCGATACAAATTATATGCTGGGTGGCTGATGCTATGGTTATGAAGTCCAGAGTCATGGCATGTACTGTCTTAATCTTTTAGTTAATTGCTTCTTATAACACACATGTCGGTAGTCAATGGTTGTATCTAATTGTAAGTTCATGAGTATGCATTTCCATACATATCTAAATCATGATATTCATGCTTTATTTGAGTCTTCCAACATTTACTTGTCAAACTAAAAGCAAATTTGACTATGTAGGTATGCAATCTATGTTGGACAGATTACTGATATTGTATAGTTTCTATTCCCTGTTTTGCACATTGCAGGCCCTACTTCACTTTATATATTGGGATTCTCTACCCAGCATGCAAGAGCTCACTGGTCTCAACTCAAAGTGGGCCTCTACATTGATGTCTCAGCATCTGCTTGCAGCTGCAGATAGGTATGGACTAGAAAGGCTGAGATTAGTCTGCGAGGCCAATCTTTGTGAGGATGTTGCCATTAACACGGTGGCAACTACATTGGCCTTGGCTGAGCAGCATCATTGTTTCCAGCTGAAAGCTGTATGTCTCAAGTTTGTTGCTATGCCTGAAAATCTAAGAGGTGAGTCATCTGATGTTTTGACATTTAAATCAATATTGCATCAGGGTTATCAATGCCCAAAAAGAATAGCTTTTAGACACAAGCATAGCAAGTTATCATATAGCTATTTAATTATGGGGCCTTGTTTTTAACTTTTCAGCCTTGAGTTGGTTGGTAAGTAAATAGCTTTGGCATTATTAAGATGTCTTAATGTGTATATTATGGGTCATAAATTCCACTGGTAGCTTTTATGGCATAGAAGTACCATATAGTGAGATTGCCTTGGCCCTCGGGGTATTATGCAATCACTCTTCATGCAATCTAAAGCCTTTGTTATATGCTGCGTTGTTGTCGAAACCCTTCGCATGAGTACAAAACAACAACACCCTTCGTACAAGTACAACTATCCTGAACTTCTCATTTGGGATTTCAGTGGGTAATATTACTGCATATTCCATTCTGGTTTATACCATTGTCAATATCCATTGTTTTATTACAAGATTTACCCAATTGTTAGGTTGTTCTTAACTATGTTCTCTTGATTAAACCTTGAATTGCAGCTGTAATGCAAACAGATGGTTTTGAGTACTTGAAGGAAAGTTGCCCGTCTCTCTTGACGGAGCTGTTGGAGTATGTGGCTCGAGTGAACGAGCACTCGGTATTTATATGCAATCACGGGAATGAAGCCATCTTTGATGGAGGTGATGTGAATGGCAGGCGAGTGAAGCAACGGCTTTAGTTGCAGCTTGCTACAGTTTCCGTGGGGTAAGCATTTGGTATTTGTAACAGATGTAAATTCAGTTGGTTTGGTTGCTTTGTATTGGGAATGACATGAAAAGTGTTTCCACAATTGAAATTAGTAGTTTTTAACGCCCAGTAGAAGACCTGGTAATTCTCTTGTATTTTATGTTTTATGTTGTATTTGTATAGTTTTTGGCAAATTTTGAATTTTATCCTTTCATGTTAGTTCTTTTTCTTTATTTGGTTAGTAATTTCCTTTCTAATATTTTTTAGGGAAAACTACCCAAACAGTACCCCAACTATTGCCCAAATATCATTTTAGTACTCCAGTTATTTTTTTTGGCAAAATGGTACCTAACGTTACGTTTTGTTTTCATTTTGGTACCTCACCGTTAAAAATCTAACTGTGTGCTGACTAGGAGAGAGAAAATCACATGTGGCATACTATCATATCATTTTCTTTCTCCTAGTCAGCTTGCCATGTTGATTAAAATCGTAAAAAAAGCACATGTGACATGCTAACTAGGAGAGAGAAAATGACGTGGCAAGCTACCATGTGTGATTTTTTCTCTCTCCTAGTTAGCGTGCTGTTAATTTTTAACGGCGGGATACTATTTTGAAAACAAAACATAATGTTGGGTACTATTTTGCCAAAAAAATAACTAAGGTACTAAAACGATATTTCGACAATAGCTGGGGTACTATTTAAGTAGTTTTCCTTATTTTTTAATTGGGTAGGGTACATTAATGGTCACTGAACTTTTAAGACACTATTCATTTTTGGTTATCAAGCTTTTATGACGCTTTCATTGAGGTCACCTAGCTTTTATCTCGTTAGAAAATGCTGATGTGGCTTTTATTTTGGTCACTGCGTTTTTAAAATATTTATTAACTTTTATTTTGTTTTCATGACGTGGCTGATTAATTTTCTTTTTCTTTAATAAAATAATATATTTTGTGTTGCGTCTAAAAAATTTCAGAAAATACAAGTACCTTGGTGTCACTTGGAGGAACTGGGTTTTAATTTAGGGTTTTGAAAAAATTAATCGAATTTAAAAAAGGAGGAGTCACCACCGGCCATTTAAAATGGTAGACCGGACACCGAAATAAAACCGAAGATTTTTCTTTTTAAAAATGGGTCCGGGAGTCGGTTACACGCGGAGAAGGATGAGCACCCCCGTCGTGCCCCAAAATCGGTACCAAAAACATTACTGCTTAATTAATACTAAATTTTGCGAATTAAAGTGACGATTCGTATCAAAATTTGGTTATACGATTGAGTGAATTTTAAAGGCCTTAATATTCGAGAAAGAACGTCTGAACCACCACCACTACAACTGGTACTGGTCTCGTTCGTTTCCGAATAAAAAGACGCCCACATTGCATTTTTTTTGATTCGTATGCAACTTAGAATTTCAACAAACGAGACGTAAAATTAAATATGGAAGAGGCATAGAATAAATGGCATGTTTTAACACTACCAAAATAAACAACAAAAAGCATACGAACTCGATGTAATCCAAAAACATAAAACGAATGCAGCAACATATGAAAGTACATGCTTATAAAATTATGAGGTGAGAAATGTGTGAAACGTTACACGAAATATGCACACATCTACCATTATATCATGTTAAGTACATACATAAAACATGGAGCATTGAAAACAAATATGGGACTAATTAATCATTTAAAAAACTATCAGATCCGAATTAAATCAACACAATCAACAGAAAAGTCGAAATACAAACACATGTGAATTTTAGGGCTGAACGCATCAATAACCGGCCGATCTAGTGACGAAAATTAAATGGAAATAAAAGATTAAAGGGTGTGATCGAAATAAACCCCTGTAAGAAAAGGTCTCAATCCAGACCAACAAGGACGAAACTGCGAGAACCCAGAAAGCTAGAGGGGCGAAGGAGACCATTTTGAGAACACGGGAGGACCAAAGCCACGAATAAACCAATTTTAAAACCTAAAAATACTATAAAAACGCGTTAAAAAACGTTTCCCCCCTTTTGGTCTGTTCTGATTTTTTTGAGACCTAAAGCTCCCCTTTCTCTCTGATTAGGGTTTGAAGCTCGGAAAAGAAAGGTTTTTTCGGCGCCGTCAGCCGTTAACTGGCAGCGGTGGCCTCAAAAAACCGAGGAAAAAAAACCTTTTTCTTTATTTTGCTTAGAAAAAAACTGAAAATAAAAAAGAATTTCCCCTAGAAAACTTTGGTTCGAGAACCCTAAAAAAAACTTTTCCCGTTGAGATTCCGACGGCTCACTCCGACGACCTCCCAGACGAAAGCCAAGAGTTTGTTGCCGGTACAACTCGAAACAAATGGGAAACGGTTCCCGATCGGTAAAACTCAGAATTTTTCCTTTTATATTTTTTTTCTTTTCGATATGCATGCAACTAAAAAAGGGGAAAACAAGAGCTACCTCAGAAGGTTTTCTGTTGTTACTATTTCTCTCTAAAATTTTCTCATCTGTTTTCGCTTAGAGAGATATTACAATCGCTTTTCCGGTTCCACAAAGAAAATCATTCTCTCTCTCTCTGATATTTTATGTCTGGTTGACATTTTTACATTATTGTCTCGGTTTACATTTTTGGGTTATCTGACTTCTGATTTCGGCTGTTGCATGTCGAGTTTTACTTGAAACGGCGTTGGCGAGTATCCGGTCAGAGGCGGCAGAAGCGGCAGAGGGGTCAGACGAGGGTCACGGGCGTGGCTCAGCACGCGCGCGTCAGGCAACGGACAGCCGTGCGTGGAGACTCCAAGGGGCGCGCGTGGATCGTGTGTGGGTTCCGCGTCGATCTAGGACAGTTGGATCGCGCCTGGATCCAACGGTGATGGGTGCTTGCGGCGCGAGGCAAAGAGGCGTCTGCTAGGGTTTTTTGACGCGGTTGATCTGAGCCGTTGATCAAGCCCTCGATCCGATGGCTGTGGGAGTGCGGCGGCTGTAGGAAGAAACACCAAGTAATTAGGGTTTTTTAGTTTGATTTGGGCTTTTTATTGGGCTGTTGTATTACTTTGGACTTGTATTTTATTCAATCCAAATATAATGGACTGTTTATTTATATAATTTGGGCTCTTTATATCTTACGTTTTATTTTTAATATAATACTATCCAATAATAATAATAATAAGTAATAAAAAATAGTAAGCATAATAATTAAAAGTAAATTTAAATAATCATCATAATAATAAACAATAATAGTAATAGTACCCAATAGCAAGCAATAAAGATGAAATATGAAGAAGTTAATTATAACGACAGTAGCAAATATTGATACCAAATATATACACATTCACACATTATGTACACATTACCTAATTATATGTAACCAAAACACACCTATATCTAATATGTCACATGCATACATATACAATAAATAGCACTAATTAATGATAATAATATGTTAACAATACTAAATAATAATAATATGACATATATGTATATATATATATCTCTTTTTCTTTCTTTTTCTTTTTTCCTTTTTTTATTTTTAAATTTCATAACGGCCCGTTAAGCCCATATTGACAAAAACTTAAAGGTGTTCAAGGTTCAGACAAAATTAGTGATTACAGCTGCCTCTTTTTGCTTATATTTGTGTAACAAGAATAAAGCAAAGACCATAAAGCACTAATTTTGTCCTACTTCCCTGTTGGATGGTTCGTTCCCCGAAGCAACCACATGATTCCAAGCAACTCCTCTTCCCAACGCCTTCTGATCATGAGTTTTCCCTCCGGATGCCCCAAACAGGTAGACAAAGAGTTTTTTTTACAGATTTCCATTCTCCAAGTGCCCGAACGGATAGGCAAGTTCTATTCTCCAAGTGCCCAATCGATGAGCAGATTTCGAATATCTTTCTCTTCTCTTTTCGAAAAAACAAGATGGTCATTCAAACAACCTTGCCTTCCCTTTCGCGGTCTAAAAGCAAGTTATCCATTTCGCGGTCAAAAAGCAAGCTGAAACTCCAAATATTTTTTGTCTCCTCGTCGCAACCAAAAGGCGATCTTGGGCGTCCAAGCGAATTTGCTTTCCCTTCACGGTCGTAAAGCAAACTGATCATAACTAAATCTATCCAACTTCCCTGTTGGACGATTTACTCTCTCGGAGCCGCAACGCGCTAGACCGAGTAATTTTCTCTCTGAAGCTTTAAGAATATGAGTTCTCTCTCTATAGAACTCATTTCCTTGGTGTATTCCTCGAGTGGCAGTTCTTCCTATATAGAACTCTCGTCCTCGTATTTCTTAAATCAAAGATCTCCAAGTCCTCTCTATGTAGGACCCTCCGCTTTCGAGACCCTGAAGCCTTAAGATTCTGAGTTCATTCTCCACAGAACTCCTCTTCCTTAGCGTACTCTTCGAGTAGTAGTTCTTTCTCTACTGAACTCCTCTCTGAAATCAAGGATCTACAAGTCCCCTCTCCGTAGGACCCTCCACTTTCGAGATCCTGAAGTCGCAAGTTCCTCCTTTATAGAGCTTGTTTGGACCCTTTCTCTGTAGGATCCTTTATCTTGAAATCTATCGGCAAGCTTGAAAGCTTTCATCTGAAATCCTTGAGCGGCGAACATGAAAGGTTTCACCTATCATCCTTGAGCGACGGGTATCTGCCTCCTTTTCTCTGACATTCTTGGGCTTTGGGTTTCTGCCTCTTTTGCCCTAAAATCATGGAGTGGTGAGTCTGAAATCTTTCGCCTAAAATCCTTGAGGAAGGGATAAAATTGAGAAATTTTGATCTTTTTAAGAAAAACATCCTTTAGGAAGGGTACAATTGAGAAATTTGAGTTTTAAGAAAAATGTCATTTTGGAAGGATAAAGCTGAGAAACTTGGGTTTTGAGGAAAACATTCTTTTGGAAGGATTGGATTGAGAAATTTAAGTTTTGAGGAAAACATTCTTAAGGAAGGATAAAATTGAGAAATTTGTATTTTAAGAAAAAAAAATCATCCTTTTGAAAGGATAAAATTGAGAAACTTAAGTTTTAAGGAAAACATCTTCAAGGAAGATTAAAATCGGGGGTTGGAAAGATCTTAAAAATCTGAATTACGCAAGTCGAAGGACTTTTGATTCTTGTGAGATCTGCTTCTCCTCTCGTGAAGCTGTAGACCCATTCTTTTACCGATCTTCATATGCTTGTTTAAAGAAAACAAAATGCTATGATATGATTTAGCATGCTCCTAGCATGGGTGATATCTAGTTATCAATGATGCATGAGCATATTTCAGGATGCAAAGATGCATGTGTTTACGAGAATGCAAAGATGCATGTGTATACGAGAATGCAAAGATGCATGGATTTAGTTTGTCTTCATTTCTTAGGGTTAGTGGTCGTTGTCTTGGGACTACAACCATCCATCAATCTTGTGTCTTAAGAAATCTGGCCCCTAAACTTCTGTCGCTCGTTCTTCGTTCTAATATCCAAGTCGAGTGACCTCGGTCGCATTCTAAATCCTTTCTGGCCTTGTGCTATCTTTCATATACTTCGGTTTGAACCTTTTTACGTGAAAATCTTAGTTTCCCCACGGACAATGGTGCCCCATCATGGCAATTTTGCCTCACCTGACTCTTCGTCATTCCTCCTCACGCCGTGCCCCTCAACCTTTGGGCCTTGATGATGCATTTATCTCCGAAGTAATACAGAGAGGTTTCTTGGTTTTAAAAAGTACCAATTTATGGATTTTCATTCTAATGAAGAATGCCCTTTTAGATTAGCATATAGAACCTTGAAGTCAAAATTCTAATTAAAAGAAAAAATAGAATAGGATATCCCGGATATCAAATGCAAGAGCGTCTTAGATCCTACTTTCTGATGATCAGCTTGAGTCAATGGAGACTCTGAATGTTGTGGCGATATGTGAAGTTGTGAAACCCTTTCCAAATCGCTCGGTTCATCCTCATGATTATGGTATTTGCTTAATTGGCTCGATTACTATTCCTTCTAGTTCTCATAATGTTTCTCCGTATGCTTTCAAAAAAAAATTTAGCCCATTGAATAGAAAATGTCACTCCAAGAATTTTAAATGTAAGCATGTGCTTCTGATTACAATTAGTATTGTGTCAGTGTCCTCAAGGATTCACATCCGAGACTTATTCGGTTTGCTCATTCATTTCTTTTTTCAAGGGGAATTCAAATCGTCACAGTCCTTTGTCTTGAGGATAATGATGGAGCATACAACAATACCCCGAGTTACTCGACATAGTCACGACTTGAAAATATTACCATCACTAATGAAGCGAAGGGTTTCGGGCTTTAGCGGAGTGCCCCAAGAATTCCACACTCGTATCTGAAAATGCCTATTACCAGGTTTCGAACATTGGAGTGCTTTTTGGTTAATGCCTATTACCAGGCTCTGAAATTTTATTTTGTTTTGAAACAATATATATTTTTCTTTCATTTCTCTTTCCTTTTTATTTATTTATTTATTTGCACATTCGAGTAACTCTACCTGGGCTTTCTTAGGAGATTCCCTTATCATCGAACATCATCGAAGGAAAAGTAATCTTGCTTCTCTCGCTTTACCGACCGGAGCGAGACATCATACTTCATCGTTTTCACAACATTCGATCGATCTCTTTGAGTAGAATCAATGCCACATCATGCATACGATATCCGAGGACCTACGGAGGTAAGGAGAGATATATGCATATACATGATTTCAAGGCCATTGTATGCTAAAAGAAGTGCATTTTCATTAGAACGTTAAATCGTAAACATAACAAGTGCCCTAAAAAATCATTGCTATCTTCGGGCAAAGGATAGCAACGTTTGTTCCATGCATTACTTCGAGAGAAAAATGCAACATACAAGACTCCTAAAGATGGTCGGGCATTAACACACCCCAAAAGTCACAATCCCGATATTTCCTTTCAAAATGTCAAGTGACCGTTCTCGATCAAAGACTGCACCTTGTTTTTCAGTGCCCCACAATTCTCCGTGGTGTGGCCCGTGCTTCCCACATGGTAGTCACAAACGGAATTGACATCATAGCCTTCGGGATAGGGAGGATCCTTTGGTTTGGACTGAACCAGAGTTAGAAGCTTCTTCTCAATAAGCATTGGGAGCAAATCGGTGTACGACAGAAGAACTGGATGAAGATCCCTTTGAGGCTTTGCAGACCGGGATGCTTGATTATGGTAGCGGCCAGAAGACTGGATGTTCGAGTGAGAACCCACCATGTGAACTTGGGACCCATGCCCCTTGTGGGCGGTTGCGCCATATGGATCTACTATCTTCCCTTTCTTGATGGTGTCCTCAATACGTTCCCCCGTCATGATCATGTCTACAAAGCTGCTGGAAGGATTGCTTATCAAGCGATCGTACAAGACTCCTTTCAGAGTGTCCACAAACAAAGGAATGACTTCACCTTCCGAAAGTGGGGGCTGCACCTGAGCTGCTACGTCTCGCCAACGCCGAGCATACTCACGAATACTCTCACCGTGCTTTTGTTCCATCCCTTGTAGCATGAGCCGGTTTGGAGTCATATCAGTTACATGCTTGTATTGACCCACGAACGCCTTCGAAAGATCGCTCCATGACTTGATGTCGACTCGTCTAAGTTGAGTATACCAACGGGTTGCGGAACCAGTTAAACTGTCTTGAAAGCAGTGGATAAGTAGCTTCTCGTCTTTTATAAAAGCCGCCATTTTTCGGCAATACATGGTTATGTGAGCTGAAGGACAAGTAGTCCCGTCGTACTTATTAAAGTCGGAGGCCTTGAATTTTGGAGGTAAGACTAAATCCGCTACAAGACTCAAATCACTGGCATCATTCCCTTGCTTATCCATTCCTTGCAAGGCCATGAACTTTTCTTCAAAGAGACGAAACTTCTCCTCGCACTTCTTTTCCACCTCGACCCTAATCCTTTCTTCGGCCTCAATTAACATGTTTGGATCTGGTACTTCAACCTCGAGCTCTTCTCCTAACTCAACAGGTTGGTCTAAGTGACGGCTAGCGGGTGCCCCTGTAGGACGATTAGCGGGCGTTCCCTCGAGGTTGATATGCACTTTCTTCCCGGTGGTCGGCACTCCTTGTTGGATATGCGATGTAGTCTCTCCTACTCCCCTCTCATTCGAATTACCCCATGATCCTCCTTATTTGCTAAACTTCTTCTCCAGCAAATCGGTCATCTGGGCGATGATGGTTGTTTGTGATTGCGCAATCTGATCCTTAATATTTTGCTCGATCCCATCTAATCGGCCATCGAAGTCCTTTTTGACCTTATTCAACCCTGGCCTTCCTTTCTTCCATTGCTCGTGACTGGGAACGAGTGTTGTACGAACGCGGAATGGTTATAGATTGGAAACTTCACCACTATAATAATATTTTTCAATATTAATTCGTTATTCAATTGATCAATGCATGCAATGTCGTGAGATGATGTATGAACATATGATGCAATGAAATATGTACACGTGCGTATGCAGATGAAATGTGTTGGTCCTATAGGTGATTCCCTTTAGGTCAACTATCATTTGACGTGAAGGAGGTTCCTTGTTACGAGATAGTCATAGCAAAGTCTTGACAAATACGCCTCCTCTTGCGATCCAAAAATGTTGATCAGGTAGACGGTTCAAAATTTTGCGGCTCTCGATGTTTGGAGTAGATCCGATCTTGCTTGACTTCCTCGGGATGGAGAAAGGTTGTGCCTTCTTCAATGGTGGGCATTAAATGACCTGACACTGTGCTTTTGCTCGGTAAACTGCCCCTTTATCCGTTCTAACCGATGTCGGACTTGCTAATTGACATTTTCCTTTCTAGCAACCTCTCGTTCACAATGATAGCCCCAAAAATGGGAAGAACCACCTTGACTCAACACCTTTAGGTCATGAAATGCATGCACGAAGGGTAGATGCAAAAAACCACAAAAGAAATGGTTAGTGCCGGATAAACGCGGTCAACATGATAAAAGAAATAAGGTAAGCATGAAAGCCAGCAACCCTATTTATCCCGTCTAATAAACCTAGGTTGTCCGCTGTTGCGTGTAAAAGTGTCTATCGCAATTGAGTGCAAGTGTACACGTCGCAAGTAATAAAGTGATACTAGAGTATCGGATATCGTCTCCACAGAGACTGAGCTAACTCTTTCCTTCGCTATCTGTACAAGGGTAAAAAGGATGATTTAAGAAGTTGTCACGAAAATAATAAAGAATACTGGAAAATAAAAGTAGAGAAATCAAGATAGAGAGAATGGGCTGGTATTGAATTGCTCAGTAGTGCAGGTATTGCAGATTTTAGGAAATCCAGTTCTTTCGTCGTGCCCGTCGCGGATAGCACCTGTCGTGGCAGCAGTCCGTTGATTGTCGCAGCAGCAAACACTCAACTCAGTACTTTCAAGTTTGGCAAGAATCCCACATCTGCCTTGGCCTATCCCTAGGTCCAAGTCCGTCGATGATCACGTCTTGATGATACCTCCCGGCGTGAATCAAAGGATGAACACTGATGTGTATGAATTCTTCTTTAGCCACTTAACCTCGCCCTATCCCTAGGCACGAGATAGTTCAACTATAAACTAGAGAACTTGCTCTTATTTCTTTCGTATACTTAACTCTCCCGATGCTAAGTAAATAGATAACCTCACAATGCTCTCTCGATGCTCTTGCAAGATATTAATAACCAAAATAAGAGAACTTGAAGTTTATTTTATTGAACTGAAAATTCCTAAAACAAAACAACCCTTGCAACTACTTTACAAATCAACCCGTGGCCCTAGGGGGGTTTTAGAACATATCGACGGCGGGTAAACGACGGAGGGTTTTGGTAGTCGATTTTGGGGAAATCGGCTATGGGGTATGGAGTATGTTATCCTAGGTTAAAATACATGCCCTTATATAAGCTTTGGGCTCAAGTATTCTAAGTTAACAAGGATTACAACTTTAATTAAAATTATGATTCTAATAAAGACTTAATCTTCAAGGATCCTACTTTTCAGCCGTCCTCCTTGTTTCTTGGGATTTTCTCTCCTTGAGCTTTGGCTTGACATATCTTTTGATCCGGGGCTTGGAAAAATATATGGTTTTCACACGACAGACGAGCAAAATTTTCTCTATCTATCGAGGTCCACTTTGCTTTTTCTCTTCACAAAACTGTTGTCACCATGCTGTCACGGCAGCATCATGGCAGCATCGTCCTCTTTGTCTGTTTGTCCAGTTCAGCTCTTCTGCTTCTCTGCCCAGCGCCTGCCTTCACCGTCTACGACGGCGGCAACCTGCCAAAAATAGCCATTTTTAGTAGAATCTGTGCCTTTTATATATTTGTGATGTTTTGCTGTAAACTAACCTAAATGCAATGGAATGATGCTTGAATGCAGCAGAAATATGGGTTAAAAAGGGTGTAAATAATAGAACTTTTACACACTCAACACACCCCCAAAACTCAAGTTTTTGCTTGCCCTCAAGCAACTAAGACCTAAAAGAAAAAAGAAATATTTTGTTTTGGCTTCCAAACAGTGAACTTTCCCTTACCCGTCATTCGTTCTCTGTGGCGGCAGCAACCTGTCGGATAATTTAGGATCTGTCCGGACTCTCACTATAGTTCTCGTGCATTGTGTGCATGCTTGTGAACAGTTATATGCTAAGACTCTCTTAGTTTCACTAGAATATTCAACTCTTAACTTGAATTTTTATGCCAAAGTTTATCTTTTTGAAGGCACATTTTCATGCTTCTTTTGTTTTGACTCGATTTCTTTATTTTTAAAGCTAAAGTTTTACTAGAGCCAGTTTTAGGCACCTCTAGTTAACTTCCTAGAGCCAGTTTCGGGCACCTCTAGGGCTGTTGAGTCTCTTTTGCTAAACTTCTTTCCTAGAGCCAGTGTTAGGCACCTCTAAGGGCTATTCAAGTGCTAAGCTTCATATTCTAGTTTGGCTAAAAGAAGTCTAAGCAGTATAACAGTCACAATGGTGTTTAAGTTTTTAGAACTATAGAAAGGCTCTAAACTTCTCCTTAAACTATCCTAAAGTTACTGCCACGACAGAGCTGTCACGATAGGCAAGTTCAGTTCACAGTTTTCAGCCAAAAAAATTTTAATTTTCGTTTTTTTTAGAAAAGTACTAAGTAAAAGACACAAAATTTAACTAAGATGTACTCCATGAATATGGAGGGTTGCCACCCCCAAACTCGAGGGTTGCATTGCCCTCAATGCAAATGACAAAATAAAAATGAAAACATATGAAGGCAGTACATCACAAAATATATATGGCAGGCATCAATAAGAAGATAAGAAACTTAAATTTTAATCACTGTCTTCACTGCTGCTGTTGAGGAGGATCTGGCGGCGGGTTCTGGTTCGCGGGGCGGGCTGGGGTGGTTGCTGTACAACCTGAATATCAGAGCTGTTGCCGCTGTTGTCACTGCTGCTGCTGGCCCTTGGCAGAGTTTTCTTATCTGCCATTCTTTTCTGCCTCTTTACCGGTGTAAATTCCTTCGAAAGGTTCCTCTGAATAGAGGGTTCAATGTCACTGTCTGCCCAGACGGAAGAGGAAGAGAACCCAGCAACAAAGGCAGCAAGGTCATCCGAGGGCACTGGTCGCTTTGTTCCTCGAGCAGATGTTTCGGCATGGGTGCTGTCGGCTGCCATCGGGGCAGGTGATGGTATGGAGGCGGAAGATGGTGTTTGTGGGGTTGCAGCATGTGTAGGTGTGTGGACAGGGGTGGGGAAACTAAAGTAGTGGGCAGGGGAGGTGGGGAAAACAACATCAAGGCTGATGTGCATCATCCTTGGGGCCTATACAGAGGCCATATAAAGAGTTGATGTGCTCGGCTGTGAACGGTACTTCTGTCCCTCTAACACTTACTGATGTCGTTGTTTTGCTGCTGATGGCAGCATAAAATTCTCTCACCAGCGTCTCGTTCATTTCCTTTGGTTGCTCCGCAAATGATTGCCATAATCGAGCTCTAATCTTCCTAGCGATGAAATGCTTGAGGCCCAGATTCTTTGCTTTTGGAGTATAAATGAGGCCTCGTTCTTCCCACAGATCTCTGGTTGCAAAGGACTGTGGGGGAGTTGTTACCGGTGAGGAAGTAGAGGCAATATTGCGGCGGGTTTTTTTTGGAAGACATGTTAGTGCAGGGGTTGTGAAAAGTAATTGAAAGCAAATGAAAACTAAAGATAGAGAGCAAGTAAGAAAGGCAGAAGTGAGTGAAAATGAAAATGAAATGGGGTTTTTATAGAAAAAGAATTGCTGCCCGTTGAAGCTGTAACGGCAGGCGCGAATAACGGGGCGGCTGTCGAGCTTTAGCGTGTCTGATGCATATGACACACGTTTCCGCGTCTGTTATACGTCTGTCGTGAAAGCATGGTGACAACCTGTCTTTTCCGCGTCTGTCATGGCAGCCGTAATGACAGGCTTCAATATTGGGCTTTGTTGGGCTGATGGATGGGTGGTGGGTTGAGTTCACTTCTCCTGTTCTTCTTGGCTCCTTTATTTCCTAAAAGCATTATTCGAATAAAATAAACCTTATTTCCTAATAAATAATAAATAATAAAAATAAAATTTAGGTTAAATTAGGGATGCCAGGTGGGGCATCTTTTAAGGTAACCACTTCCTGCATTCCTGGGGCTTCAGTCCCCTGATAATGCTTGAGGCGTCGTTTCCGGTACTTCTTGAAGTCCATCCGTACCCTCCATCTGGTGATTATTCTCATGGTGGGGGATCCTTTTTTTCTCTTCCCTTTGTAGTCCATGAAGTCCTCCCTTCTTGGTAATGTTTTTGAGGGCATAAATATATGATTAGAAAAAATTAATTTAAAATTCGGCCACAAACTTACCTTGTTTTCTTTGAATGTTGTTGTGGTTGAATGTATCCCTTGCTGTCGTGCCTGCTGCTGCGGCAGGCAGTTATTTTGACAGTTCTTTATCAGGTTACTTTGCAGGTCAATAGGGCATTGGTAAGTGCCATCACTCTCTATATCAAATTCTGTTGACCACTCGTAGATCTCCATCAGTAGAGACTTTGATAATTTTGAGTCCATCGGTGTTGGTTCCTCTAATATCTGCAATGGAATCGGTGAGTTTTCAAAGAATTCAAAAGGTTCGTTTATTACTTGTTCGTATTCCATTTGTGAAGAACTGTCATTGGGTAGCTCTTCTAGGTGGTCGTGCGAGTGCCATGACAGAGATGGATGTGTGCAATCTTGGTCGGGCATAACCGAGGTAGTGGGTTGAGAATTTGCCTCTGATGTGGTTGCTGCTTCAGCATCAGTTGCTGTCGAGGCGGCAGTTTCTGCCGAGGCGGCAGTTTCCGCTTTGACTGGGTTTCTGCCTCAGAAGTTGTTGATGCCGTGACATTCTCTTGAATTTCACTCAGCGGTGTTGCTCCATTCCGGCTCCTCGATCATTGCCATGGCAAGTTGTTGCTCAGACTCATCATATGTTGGGTATTCCTTCACATGGGCATCCTCGTCATCTTGCCTTAGGATTTCAGGTTCATCTGTGGCATGAATGAGGATTGGTCTGCTCAAGAGTTCATCCATCTTGGCGATACTTGCGTTCGTAGAAGCTGACACTTTTTGGGTGAGTGCCAAGAAGGCTTGCAGTGTGTCTTCTAAGGATTTTGACTCCTCTTGAGGATGATGACATTGCCAGGGCATGTCGGGTTCTGCAGCAAAACTGTTATGGTATAAAAAATTTTGCGGGTTTTGATCGTACCATAAAAACTTTTTCTGCTGCGGCATCGGTAGTTGTTGCCCCTGTTGCTGTTGTGGCAGCATATCTTTACGGTAATTGCAAGAACTCTCCCACATCAACTCTCGAATGGTTTTTCCTGGCATGTTGATGCCCATGAACCTGTATTTTCACCTGAGTTTTTTTTATATAAAAATAGAAAAAGAAAAAGAAAAGGAAAAGGAAAAAGAAAAGGAAAAAGAAAAGAAAAGTGCAGAAGCTAGGGTAAGAGTGTGTTGCCAGTCCCCGGCAACGGCGCAAAAAACTTGTTGCGTGTAAAAGTGTCTATCGCAATTGAGTGCAAGTGTACACGTCGCAAGTAATAAAGTGATACTAGAGTATCGGATATCGTCTCCACAGGGACTGGGCTAACTCTTTCCTTCGCTATCTGCACAAGGGTAAAAAGATGATTTAAGAAGTTGTCACGAAAATAATAAAGAATACTGGAAAATAAAAGTAGAGAAATCAAGATAGAGAGAATGGGCTGGTATTGAATTGCTCAGTAGTGCAGGTATTGCAAATTTTAGGAAATCCAGTTCTGTCGTCGCGCCCGTCGCGGACAGCACCTGTCGCGGCAGCAGTCCGTTGATTGTCGCGGCAGCAAACACTCAACTCAGTACTTTCAAGTTTGGCAAGAATCCCAGATCTGCCTTGGCCTATCCCTAGGTCCAAGTCTGTCGATGATCACGTCTTGATGATACCTCCCGGCGTGAATCGAAGGATGAACACTGATGTGTATGAATTCTTCTTTAGCCACTTAACCTCGCCCTATCCCTAGGCATGAGATAGTTCAACTATAAACTAGAGAACTTGCTCTTATTTCTTTGGTATACTTAACTCTCCCGATGCTAAGTAAATAGATAACCTCACAATGCTCTCCCGATGCTCTTGCAAGATATTAATAACCAAAATAAGAGAACTTGAAGTTTATTTTATTGAACTGAAAATTCCTAAAACAAAACAACCCTTACAACTACTTTACAAATCAACTCGTGGCCCTAGGGGGGTTTTAGAACATATCGACGGCGGGTAAACGACGGAGGGTTTTGGTAGTCGGTTTTGGGGAAATCGGCTATGGGGTATGGAGTATGTTATCCTAGGTTAAAATACATGCCCTTATATAAGCTTTGGGCTCAAGTATTCTAAGTTAACAAGGATTACAACTTTAATTAAAATTATGATTCTAATAAAGACTTAATCTTCAAGGATCCTACTTTTCAGCCGTCCTCCTTGTTTCTTGGGATTTTCTCTCCTTGAGCTTTGGCTTGACATATCTTTTGATCCGGGGCTTGGAAAAATATATGGTTTTCACACGACAGACGAGCAGAATTTTCTCTATCTATCGAGGTCCACTTTGCTTTTTCTCTTCACAAAACTGCTGTCACCATGCTGTCACGGCAGCATCATGGCAGCATCGTCCTCTTTGTCTGCTTGTCCAGTTCAGCTCTTCTGCTTCTCTGCCCAGCGCCTGCCTTCACCGTCTACGACGGCGACAACCTGCAAAAACATCCATTTTTAGTAGAATCTGTGCCTTTTTATATATTTGTGATGTTTTGCTGTAAACTAACTTAAATGCTATGGAATGATGCTTGAATGCAGCAGAAATATGGGTTAAAAAGGGTGTAAATAATAGAATTTTTACACACTCAACATCCGCATGGCTCTAACAGGGGTGGGCAATCTAGTTCTCTACATGCAGTTTTGGTCCTAGGAGGTACTCGAATTGTCCTTGTTGTCCCTTTCTAAGGGTAGCAAGGCCCCCGGTCATCACCCATTATAGGCTCCTCTTAACCGAGTTCAATTCGAGGGGACCCTTTAGCTATATCCGGACGGAGAAACGATATTCCCACGAAGATATAGAGTATTCGAGCCCCGAAGGTACTTGCTAGGCCTAGACGGAGGAACAATATCCCCACGAAAGCACTAGCGTTTTCCCCCCACTTTTAAATGCGTTTAAAATAAACTCGCACTTATAAACAAATATTGATCGATTCAGTCACTTTAATTCGCAACTTCTAATAGTAATTGAGCGGTAAAGTTTTTTTTTGGCTTAACCCTCTTCTTTGTTTTTGAAAACAAAATTTTGTCCCCAGCGGAGTCGCCATCTGTTGCGACTAAAAAATTTCAGAAAATACAAGTACCTCGGTGTCACTTTGAGGAACTGGGTTTTAATTTAGGGTTTTGAAAATTTTAATCGAATTTAAAAAAGGAGGAGTCGCCACCGGCCATTTAAAATGGTAGACCGGACACCGAAATAAAACCAGAGATTTTTCTTTTTAAAAATGGGTTCGGGAGTCGGTTACACGCGGAGAAGGATGAGCACCCCCGTCGTGCCCGAAAATCGGTACCAAAAACATTAAAGTGACGATTCGTATCAAAATTTGGTTATACGGTTGAGTAAATTTTAAAGGCCTTAATATTCGAGAAAGAACGTCTGAACCACCACCACTACGACTGGTACTAACCTCGTTCGTTCCTGAATAAAAAGATTAAAGGGTGTGATCGAAATAAACCCCTGTAAGAAAAGGTCTCAATCCAGACCAACAAGGACGAAACTGCGAGAACCCGGAAAGCTAGAGGGGCCACGGAGACCATTTTGAGAATACGGGAGGACCAAAGCCACGAATAAACCAATTTTAAAACCTAAAAATACTATAAAAACGCGTTAAAAAACGTTTCCCCCCTTTTGGCCTGTTCTAATTTTTTTGAGACCTAAAGCTCCCCTTTCTCTCCGATTAGGGTTTGAAGCTCGGAAAAGAAAGGTTTTTCCGGCGCCGTCAGCCGTTAACCGGTAGCGGTGGCCTCGAAAAACCGAGAAAAAAAAACCTTTTCCTTTATTTTGCTTAGAAAAAACTGAAAATAAAAAAGAATTTCCCCCTAGAAAACTTTGGTTCGAGAACTCTAAAAAAACTTTTCCCGGTGAGATTCCGACGGCTCACTCCGACGACCTCCCAGACGAAAGCCAAGAGTTTGTTGCCGGCATAACTCGAAACAAATGGGAAACAGTTCTCGATCGGTAAAACTCGAAACTTTTCCTTTTATATTTTTTTTCTTTTCGATATGCATGCAACTAAAAAAGGGGAAAATAAGAGCTACCTCAGAAGGTTTTCTGTTGTTATTATTTCTCTCTAAAATTTTCTCCTCTGTTTTCGCTCAGAGAGATATTACAATCGCTTTTCCAGTTCCACTTATACCCGGATTATAGTGAATAAAACAAAGAAAATCATTCTCTCTCTCTCTGATATTTTATGTCTGGTTGATATTTTTACATTTTTGTCTCGGTTTACATTTTTGGGTTATCTGACTTTTGATTTCGGCTGTTGCATGTCGAGTTTTGCTTGAAACAGCATTGGTGTGTATCCGGTCAGAGGCGACAGAAGCGACAGAGGGGTCAGACGAGGGGTCACGGGCGTGGCTCGGCACGCGCGCGTCTGGCAACGGACAGTCGTGCTTGGAGACTCCAAGGGGCGCGCGTGGATCGTGTGTGGGTTCCATGTCGATCTGGGACCGTTGGATCGCGCCTGGATCCAACGGTGATGGGTGCTTGCGGCGCGAGGCAAAGAGGCGACTACTAGGGTTTTTTGACGCGGTTGATCTGAGCCGTTGATCAAGCCCTCGATACGATGGCTGTGGGAGTGCGGCGGCTGCAGGAAGAAACACCAAGCAATTATGGTTTTTTTAGTTTGATTTGGGCTTTTTATTGGGATGTTGTATTACTTTGGACTTGTATTTTATTCAATCCAAATATAATGGACTGTTTATTAGGGGTGAGCGTTCGAGCGAGTCGAGTCGAGTCAAAAAATTTCGAGTTATTCGAGTTGACGCGTCATATTTTACGACTTGAACTTAATTTGAAATTTTTTCGATTCGAGTCGAGTTTATGAAATTCGAGTCGAGTTCAAGTCGAGTCGAGTTTTCGAGTTTCTATACAAATTTAATTGTAATTATTTACCATGTTATAGTACGATTTGATTCCAATTTAAACGACTTTCTCTATTAATATATATATATATATATATATATATATATATATATATATATATATATATATATATATATATATATATATATATATATATATATATATATATATATATATATATTCTTCATATTATTTTTCACATGCATAAGTAAGATTTGTAATGTTATTTAATAAAAAAAAATATCATCTAAACTTCTAAAATATATTTATAATATTATTTTTAAATAAGGAACTTTTGAGGATAAAGTACTGATGGGGGTATAAATGAGTCAATGAATTGATGTAAAAAAAATTACAAAAAATTCAGTTGAATGATCAAATTGAATAAAATATAAAGTTAAAGGGCTAAATTTAAAAAAAAGAATAAATTTGTTAAAAATATGAATTGAAGTTATATAGATATTATATAGTGTTAGTGAATCATGTGGTTTAATTTTGGTAAAAAATAGACTTAAAACGAAAGAGAAATTAAAGAAATGAGAAACATTCAAAGTTGAGGGGCTAAATTACAAAAGTAGGAAATTTAATTTAAAAATATGAATTAAATCTAAATAGGTATTCTAGTTTCTACATTGGTTTAGGAGCATGTGGTTCAATTTTGGTCAAAATTGACTTAAAACGAAGGAGATATTGAAGAAATGAGGAAACCATACAAAGTTAAGGGGCTGAATTGAAAAAATATGAAATTTATTTTCAAAAATATAAATTGAAGATAAATACGTATTCTATGCTGGTTTAGGAATATGTGGTTCAAATTTGGTCAAAAATGGACTTAAAATGAAGGAGGAATTGAAGAAAAATGAAATCAGTGACTGAATTGCAAAACTGTAAAATTCGGTTTTTCGATTTTTCGAGTTGGGAAAATTCCAAACCGACTCGAAATCGAACTTTTTTCGAGTTAATCGAGTTGACTCGAATAACTCGACTCGAATAACTCGAAATTGAAAAAAAAAATCGATTTTTTCGAGTCGAGTCGAGTTTTGCTCACCCCTACTATTTATTTACATAATTTGGGTTCTTTATATCTTATGTTTTATTTTTAATATAATACTATCCAATAATAATAATAAGTAATAATAAATAGTAAGCATAATAATTAAAAGTAAATTTAAATAATCATACTAATAATAAACAATAATAGTAATAGTACCCAATAGCAAACAATAAAGATGAAATAGGAAGAAGTTAATTATAACGACAGTAACAAATATTGATACCAAATATATACACATTCACACATTATGTACACATTACCTAATTATATGTAACCAAAACACACCTATATCTAATATGTCACATGCATACATATACAATAAATAACACTAATTAATGACAATAATATGTTAACAATACTAAATAATAATAATATGACATATATATATTTCTTTTTCTTTCCTTTCCTTTTTTCCTTTTTTTTTTAAATTTCATAACGGCCCGTTAAGCCCATATTGACAAAAACTTAAAAGTGTTTAAGGTTCGGACAAAATTAGTGATTACAGTTTAGTCTCACTTTCAATTGACTAAAAATAAATATCATTCTACGTGAATCTTTCTCTCTCTTCTCTTCTTCTTCTCCTTCAAACTCTATCAATAACAATTTTTCATAAATCTAGATTCTCAATATTGTTTTTTAAGGCTAAGTAAATCTTAGTCCTTGACCACCTTAGTACTTAAACTTGAAAGTTTTCTCAAATTGATAAATAATAACTTGACATTTCAACAACAACTAAGGTTGCGATTAGGGGTGTTTAAAAATACTCGGCCGGAATTACTCAATCCGCCAACTCGTCTACCTGATTAAAATTTACCAGGTATTTATATTAAAATACTCGAATTTTTTGGGCCGGGTACTCGACCCGTAATTTTTTCCGGGTAGTTGGGCCAGGTCAGGGTCGAATTTTTTTTATAACCGAGTACCCGACCCGGCCTGCTAATTTTAATATTTATATATTTTATATTTGAAATTCTATTTTTATTTTGTGTTTCTTATTATTTTTCCTTAAAATTTAATTTTAAATCTCTAACTTCTTTTTATACTTGTATTATATATTTTTAAGTTTACAATTTTTTCAAAAATATTTATATTAATTTGTCAATATGAGAGTCGAAAGAAAAATCATGATCGAGATTAATATTTTTAATACCTTATTTTGTCGATAAACTTTAATATACATATATATATCTCCAAATATTTCTCTCTTAAAACTAACCTCAAATCAATAATTTTTGTGTTTAAAATATATATCATGAAATTTTATGTGTTTCGTATGTATTTTTTAAAATAAATCTAAAAAATATATAAAAAAAGTAAATCGGGTACCCGATACCTAATTTTATGGGTACCTAAATTTTACAGGTACCCGATTTTTATGGACCAGGTCACGGGCCGATTTTTAGGTACTCGAAAATTTTGGGTACCTGAAATTTAGGGTGCCCGAAAATCTGGGTACCCGGATATGAACACCCCTAATTGCGACACAAAAAACTAAAAAAGGTCAAATTTTTTAGCGTTAATGTCACGCCAACAACATAATTGGTTGTTAAAATGTCGTGCTATATCAACACCAAGTTGGCAAGTACCAATTTGAGAGAATTTTTTCAAATCTAGATGTGGCTTAAAAAATATTTAGGTACCAAATCGAGAAAATTGCTAAGTTCAAGGTCAATTGATATATTAAACTTATTTTTTATAAAACGGTCCGGATTTATTTTTCAATGGGTTACTACTTACTTGTCCTATTTGTGTTTTCACTTTTCTAATTCCACAAAAGGAGAAAAATATAAAAATGGGCCTTAAATTTATTCGGACTGACAAGCAATAGGCCCAATAATCAACCCATATAAAGAATGGGTCAGTTGGGTCATTTCACGTGGATCCCCCACCAGATTCGGCCACTCACTCTTAACCTGCACCATCTCTTCCCCTTCCTACTCTTAACCTACACCCCACCCGTTTACTTTAGCATTCACCTGGCCGCACCATTTCAATATCTTGCATATTCCCTATCGCGTGTGCGTGAGACTATTTTTTGTTTCGTAAAAGCCCAAAAAATACCCGGAAAAAGGAAAGAGAAAATCAAAGAAAAAAGAAATCAGGGTTTCTTCTTTTAAACAGAGTTTGCTTGCTCACTTCGAATCGAGGGGGCGTTTCAAATGCCTTCAGAATTCCGTGCTAAATTGTTGCGGCGGAACCCTAGAGAGTATCAAAGTGTTACGCCTTTTGGGCGATTTGGCCTGACTTTGATTTTCGATTAATTTTTTAATTTACTTTCCGATGGCGCCCGGCCGAAGGAAAGGCGCCAGTAAGGCGGCTGCTTCCGCTGCCGCTCGCCGTCAATGGAAAGTCGGCGATCTTGTACTTGCTAAAGTCAAAGGTTTCCCTGCTTGGCCTGCCACGGTATGCCAACTCTTATATCACCATCCTTTTCCCCCTTTTTGTATATTTCATGTAAATCTTTATTATGTTAGAAGATGTTTTGTTGCCATTAGGGTTTACAGTTGCATGTGAGGTTTTGTTGATAATTATTTTTGTGGGTTTAAGTGGCATGGTTAATTTCTTGTTATGTATTGGGGGGGGGGGGGGGTTGTTTTTGCTATATATAATATTTAGCTTTTTTTTAATTTACTTGTCACTAATCAAAAGAGGATATTATTGGAATTTGTTCATTCTGAATCTTGAATGAGTTTATTAGAAAATTTCATTAGAAACCATGCTTGTTAGTTCTACTGAAAACTGCATGTGCATAATCGATTTCTTGGTTTCTGTATTCTGCTAAAATTACTGAAGACTATGCGGTTATTTGTTCTTTAAGATGTTTTTGTCATATGTAACTTCCATTTATTAGTGCTCCCAAACAGCCTATTTTTTGTTCTATTTCTCCCCTCTGAACTCCACCATTGTATTTTCTTTGTTTTTGTTTTATACTTTTATTCGGTAGCATAATCATTTTCTTCTTGTGTTTTGTTTCCGATTGCTTGGAACAGATAAGTGAACCTGAGAAGTGGGGCTATTCATCTGATAGGAAGAAAGTTTTGGTTTACTTTTTTGGAACACAGCAAATGTAAGTGCACATTTCATTATTATCTTTCTGTTCTAACCAACCTTTTTGCTTATTGTTCTTTTCTCTTTTTTTGCCCCATTTTGTCATTCTGTTAGGTTATTAGTTGGTCATATCCTGATATCCATATGTAAATTTAGTTTTACGTTTAGTCTGTGCTTTGTGTCAAAATTGAATCTCAATATGCTGTTGGTTACATGAGTGATCCTTTCCTTAGTTCAGATTGGATCTTCTTTTCCATTTAGCCTGATTATAAGTTTTACATTTGGATATGTGTTAGAAAAGAAGTTTTACACGCCGGGAAAAAGGAATTCTAGAATATCAAGTTCCTTGAAGTATTGCTGGTATTTTTTCTGATTTAGGAAAAGTCATGTAGTTATTAGTTGATGCTGATAAACTATATTTCCCTTAGTTAGCTTGTATCTTCTTTTCCATGTTATCTAACGATCAGTTTTATGCCCTCATTGGGTTGTCTTTGTTTTTTCCGTGTTATATTATATGTAACCTAATTATAAGCTCTATAGTTTTTGTTTAGAGAACCTATGCAGGGTTTCTCGAAGGGTAAAGCTATTGTAATAGGAAATGTACTTTTTGGAGGCTTCCTAGAAAAGTGACGTATCTTCAGTTGAGATACTAACGTTCTCAGTTATCTTTTTTGCTTGGTTGTGACCTCTCTCACTGTAACATTTGGATGTTTGTTAGAAAAGAAGTTTTACATGCTGGTAAAAAAGAATTCTAGAATATCAAGTACCTGGAAAGTATTGCTGGTATTTTTTTCCCGCAATTTAGGAAAAACTTGTGTGGTTATTTGTTGATGTTGATGTTTAGTAAGAGATGTAGTCCTTAAACTTGGAAATCTACAGACTAGCAAAAAATATATGTAGTCATTTGATAATGTGGGTTAACAAGTTCATTATTTTTTTTCAGTGTTGTAACTGCACTTTCTTCTTCCTATTGACATTTCATTTGTTTAGTTTTTGACATGAAAGATTTCTGAAACCTTTTAAAAATCTGATAAGGGTGGTGGAATGAAAAAGATGTTATTTTTTATGTGTAGCACCTTAATGTGTAATAAGAATTTAGTTACCCACTTCTATTCTGTCTGTTATAATTAAATTATCTAAGTAAACTGCATGACTAAAAGCTATTGCATGTACTTGTTACAGGAGTTGCTAATCATTTTTGTTACTATGGATATTGTTGCAACTTTTTTTTATTGGTCTTTGTTGTTTTGATTATTATTATGAAATCAATTTAGTAGTATTTGATAGGAGAAGTATTAAGGCGATCTTATTTACAAGTTTTTTTTATATCATTAGAAGTCTTTCCTTAGTAGGAATTTTTTTTTAGTTACTTCAATTACTTGTTTATCAGACCTAATACAGACTCTTAAGAAGAAGCCAATTTGAAAGAAACAATGTTAAGTCAGTTTTTTAATCTCTAGACTTTTACGAGACTTAAGATTCTCTCCGACGAGTGCAAGGTCTGGAATTCCCTTAGATGAGTTCCACCATCAATCCCCAAATGTTAAGATTGTACCAAATTGTTTGTTATGATCGTATCAAATTGTTATGATCTTTTGTTTGGGGACTAGTGGTGGAGCTCGCCGAACGGAATTACAGACCTTAGACTCGTGAGACAGAATCTTAAATCTCGTAAAAGTTGACAACAAATCTGATTGAACTTTATTTCTTTCGAATTCACCTATTAAATTGAGGTTACATTAGGTCAAATTATAGTTACTAAATTAATTAAAAGCAGTGTTTAAAAAGGCGCAGAAAGGCGCCGCTTGTTCAATTTTTTTGTTCTTTTTGTCTTTTTTTATTATGTTTTACATGCTAATTTGGGCGAAAAGTGTGGAGCACACAAAAATAACATTAATCAAATGTAATTTAAATTAACTTAGTCGAGTTAATGTGTAATTTGAACTTAAAGCATAACACGCGATATATACAAACATTAATTAAATTGGATCTAATTTAAATTCAAATGAATTTGGTTGAGTTTTAAAACTTGAACTAAATTTAATTGTTTTGATACAATAAAATGTTATTGTGTATTTGAGTTAATTTAAGTTTAAATTAATCTTGAATTGAGTTATTTCTATCATGATTTAATTTAGATCATATTATCATACATCATTTTGAGATTATTATTATATAACTAGCTTTGTCTATTTACAATATAAAAAATTTCATATTTCATGATAAAATGCAATGTCATATGCTTTTTGATTGGAAAGTTGAAGGTAAATGAAATGAAGAGCTTTTGTTGATCTTATAGTCCTTTTTAAGGTACTAAATTTTCTTTCTTGTTTAGTACTCTGCTTCATGTGCATTTATACATTCTCCTTGATTGGTTCATGTTGAAGTTGAACATTCAAAGAATCCCATTATTCGTATTACCCAAAATTTTATTGAATGTAAAGAACTTTGAAGTGATGCTTAATACATAAAATGCTGATGATGAATACTCTTTGGTGTTTACATTGCATGAATTGTTCTTTTGCTTGACTATACCAACTGGAAAAAACCTGTATATCTTTTATTTTCAAAATGTGCGACTTACTTCAATAAGGCGCATGCCTTGCGCCTTGGCTATAAAACCCTTATTTCCTTAGTGCTTCTTGCGCCCTTTTTAACACTGATTAAAAGCAAGTCTCCTACTAAGGAAAGACTTGTAATGATATAAAATATTCATAAATAAGATCTACTAATAAATTGATTTTTTTAATAATAACCAAATAATTAACGCCAATGATAATATTGTCTACAAAAGCAACCCGTAACAAAATATTTTTGTAAATTTTTTGATTGATCTGTCATTTAGGTATTTATATTTGTTATTATTTGACACGACTCTGTCCTTTTGCTCCTTGTATGTAGTTTCCTTTGGTATGTTTTGGGTTTGTTAGTTCTCATGGATACCTTTCGTGCAGAGCCTTCTGTAATCCCGCTGATGTTGAAGCATTTACGGAAGAGAAGAAACAATCTCTTCTGCTCAAACGTCAGAGGAAGGGTGCAGATTTTGTTCGTGCAGTCCAGGAAATTATTGACAGTTATGAGAAGTCAAAGAAGCAGGTCCAGGTTAATAATTGTAATTCTGATGATAGAGTCACTCAGGCAAATTGCAGGAACTCAGTGGACTCATCTGCATCAAAGGATCTAACTGACACTTGTGAAGCCACAATGGAGTTTCCGTTAGAAACTTCAAATGCTGTTACAAATCGAAATGATCCAAGCCTTGCAACTGAGGTTAGTCAAGCTGAGGCAAAAATAGATGGTCTGTGTGAAAAAGAATCCATTTCAGAGAAAGCTCCCGATTCAGTGTCGGTTAAAGAAACACCGGCATTGACTACATATTCGTCAAGAAAAAGATCTAGAGGTTTACAATTTCAAAAATCCATTGCACAGAAGAAAGCAGCACATGTTCGAAGGGTTAGAAGCTCATCAAGGGTGGAACCATCTAGATTCCAGAACTTTTTGAAGATATCTAATGATGTTAGGAGTGCTTTTGATATATCAACAAATGTGATCCCTGATGGATCCCCGAGGAGGAATAAACGATTCAGGAGGTCTGCAGAAGCTTCTGAGAGTGATGATGTTGACTCATCTGTGTTAATGTCAAATGGTAGCATTGATGATAATGGCTCAGAAATTGCCACTGTTGATTCGGATGGTGGTAGTTTGAACGAAGGCAGCACCGTGGATTCTAGTTGTAAACCTGAACACTCTGAGAATGTTCTGGAGTGTTTACAAGGAAATGTTGAGTTGAGTAAAGGGCTTGATTTCCAAATAAAGGCTGTTGTCATTAAGAAGAAAAGGAAGCCATTTAGAAAGTTGATGAATAATGACCCTGCCGAGTCTCCTGCTAGAATGAATAAAGAAGCTAATTTGGATTTAGGAATCAATGATGCTAGGCAAAATCTGCAAAATGCAAATGAAAATTCTAACAATAGATGTTCCAAAGATGATGGAGATGAGCACCTACCATTGCTGAAAAGAGCAAGGGTTCGCATGGGCAAACTGGCAGCTGCCGGTGAGTCCAATTGTTCTTTACCAAGTGAAGAACAGCCTGTTAATGAAGGTGCAGTCAATTCATTGGAACAGATGAGTCCATCATCAAGCTGTCACGAAGATTCTCCTATTGGTAGAGACTCTTTAGATTTGAAAGGAGCTTTGGTTATTGTATCACCTTCAAAAGGTGACTTTCAAGTTCAAGGAAGCAGACCAGAAGGTCCAGAACCTTTGAAAGTTGAGAGAAATCAATTAGGCTGCTTGGCAGGTGGTGAAGCTGCCTTGCCGCCTTCTAAACGTCTCCATCGTGCTTTGGAAGCTATGTCGGCTAATGCTGCTGAAGAATATCAGCCATGTGCTGAATCCTTGCTAAAAATGGAAACATCAGATGGTCAATGTCATGATTCTCCTATAAGGAGTGACTCTCATATAACTGTTACGGACAAAGAAGGCAAAGGGTTGGAGCAAGGTGGCATGGATTCGATTGTGAATAGTGATTCCGGCATGCCTTTGGAGAAATTATCCAAATCTTCTTTGGAATCAGATATTTGCAGCCAACTTGCCGATATTCCTAACAGTCCAAAGCATGAACTCGATAAAGATGTATTAGTCGAGTCCATGGACCATGTTCATGAAGGCCAAAGTTTAGAATACTTATCACCTAATCCTGACAAAAGCCATGCTCCTAATTGTGGTTCTCCAGATCAGCAGTTGCTTTCAAAGGATGGTTCTGATGTAGAACCTGTTGGCTTAAGCAGTTTTAGGGCTGAAAATCCTAATGAACTGTTAAATACTTCAGAACATACTGACATGAGTTTGGAACCTATCACAGGGACTGAGAAAACTTGCAAGATTTCACCTCAAGATGGTTCAAATGTGTTTCAGTGTGCTGCCCAGCATTCAGGTCATGAGAAAAGTGAGTCATTGAAGTCTCAAACTGATGACAACAGCTTAGTCCACAGCATGTAAGCGTCGCTGCCTTATTTCTATCACAGCTATTCAGTGAATTGATATTGAGAAACATTTTTCTTAAAGATATACATGAAATTTCAACATTTAACAGTGTCATTTGCACCTGTAATCATGGAACTGGTTTCTCTAATCTAATCTTATCTATCTTTTTGAATATGAATATAATGACTGTAAGTGAATTAAATAGTTGCAATGCTATTATTAACATAAACCTTCTTAAAGAATTGAATTGCCAAAGGGACCTATCTTAATTGTTTCCTTAGTGTTTTTGTTTTTATGCCTTTAGTGATATCCGTCATTAATTTCTAGAATTTCCTTTCTTGTTTGATTTAGTTGTGAGGTTCCGGAAGCATTTCAAACTGACCAAAGGCGAATGACAACTAGTTTGATTTGTGATGACAACTCAGACAAGGATGCACGTGTCCGGTTAAGTCCATCTTCAGTTGATGAAGTAGATTCTCCTGCTAGAGTCTCTCCTTCCAATGCCTCAAATTTCCATGTTTCCACTTCCGAGAGTGCTAATATTATTCAAAGCAATGGGTACTGTAGTCCAAATGTTCAGTCCCGATCCAACAAATCTCTATCTGTTTCGATTGCTGATGATGACGGTAAAGCTGACTCTGTGGTCTCTGAAAGGCCCAAATCTGTTGGTAAGTGCAGTAATCAGTCCGAAGCACATGCTGCTTTGTCGTCCTTTGAAAATACACTTGCTGTCTTAACGCGGACAAAAGAGAGCATTGCTCGTGCAACACGCATAGCAATTGATTGTGCAAAATTTGGTGTATCTGCTAAGGTAGGATTTTTCTCAGCTTCTTTTTTGCTATTTTTTATTTGTTTTAATTATAGTTGTTGGGTTTGATGTTGGGTTCTAATGGCGTCAAAATTGAGGGATATGTAAAGATATCTGTAGAGGTTTTATTTGGATTTGTGATAGAGAAGAAATTAGGTTCTATTGTGGATGTCAAGGTCATTCTAGTGACATGTAGTTCTGAATGAAAAATGGTAGCAAAAGGCAATAATTTAAGTTACTCATAGGTTTGTTGTGGCTTTTTTTAGTTAATTTCCTAGCATTGTCAACTTATTATGGCTGGAAAAGTTGGAGACTGTAAATTGTTGGATTAGGAATCTGTTCTAAATTGTTTTGGGAAAAAGTGTCACCGAATAAATAAAAAATTATCAGTACAATCACTGCTTGCAGTACTTGAATTTAATCCTTAATCATCTTTTTTGTCGAAGTCAAGGACATTCTAGTGACATGTAGTTATGAATGAAAATGGTAGCAAAAAGGTAATAATTTAACTTACTCATAAGTTTTATGCGACTTTTTTAGTTAATTCCATAGCATTGTCAACTTATTCAGGTCAGAAAAGTTGGAGACTGTAAATTGTTGGATTAGGAGTCTGTTCTAAATTGTTTCGGGAAAAGTCTCACCGAGTAAATAAAAATCATCAGTACAATCACTGCTTGCAGTACTTGAAAGCTTTTAATCCCTAATCACCTTTTTTGAGTCCATCTGATTATTTAAGGATAAATTAGATTAAATTATTTTTATAATAGCTTCTGGATTGTTAAATTGCTTATCAATGGCATTTCTGCTTCTTTGATATTTGCACTCTAAAATGTAACTTAGACATCGGTGAACTTTGGCACAAGTTGGAAATTTGTTTATTCCCCTTTTTCGGATTGTTGTCAAGACTTATAGTGTATTATACAGAGAATACTGTGAGAGTGGTTGTATTCTGAGAATATACGATTGGTGAATCCATATATACTAAAATATCTAATCCATGTGAAATGCATTGATTGCTTTGTTTTAACATAGGTTGTGGAAATCATCACTCGAAATTTGGAAATTGAGTCAAGTTTACACAGAAGGGTGGATTTGTTCTTTCTGGTGGATTCTATTACTCAATGCTCCCGTGGTTTGAAAGGTATTATTTATGTTTAACTAATAACTTGGTGAAGTATAAATTAGCCATATTCTGGGTGTTTGATTATGTTTTATGAATGCGACTGCTTTTAACGATTTTGATTATCCAGGTGATGTTGGTGGTGTCTACCTTTCAGCTATTCAAGCAGCATTGCCTCGTCTACTCTCTTCTGCAGCTCCGCCTGGTCCTAGTGCACATGAAAACCGTCGGCAGTGCTTAAAGGTGAGTGACTTTTGCCTACTTTTTGTTTTGGTTTTTTTTTTTCTCACATACTTCATTTGATATAGGTTTTAAGACTTTGGCTGGAAAGAAAAATTCTTCCAGAATCCGTTGTTCGCCACCATATGAGAGAACTTGATTCTTTTAGTATTTCATCTTCTGGTGGCCCCTTTTCTCGGCGTACAGCTAGAACCGAGAGACCATTCGATGATCCTGTCAGAGACATGGAGGGTATGCTTGTGGATGAGTATGGAAGGTATGAATTTCTGGATCTCTTTAATTCATTATTACTTATAAAAATTGTAGAATTGTGTCTCATATTTATTTTGTTTCCTCAGCAATTCTAGCTTTCAGCTTCCTGGATTTTGTATGCCCCGAATACTGAAGGATGAGGATGAGGATGAGGATGAGGGAAGTGATTCTGATGGAGGTAGTTTTGAGGCTGTCACTCCAGAGCATGATTCTCGAATCCCTGAAGAACACGAGGCAAACCCTGCAATTGAAAAGCGCAGACATATTTTGGAAGATGTTGATGGTGAACTTGAGATGGAGGATGTTGCCCCCTCTGAGATTGAAATGAGTTCAACCACTGCTGCTGCCGGAGTCAATGCTGCGCAAGCTTCAGGACATCAGGGTGATCAGCATTTTTCTTTGCCATTTGCCCCCCCTTTACCTCATGATGTGCCTCCATCATCCCCACCCCCACCCCCACCCTTGCCTCCACCGCCACCGCCACCTCCCAACCTGCCTCCTTGCCCTATTTCTGATCACTATGCAAATGGTGTTAATTCAACAGTTCATACAAGTATACATGTAGGTCTAGTTTGTATTGCCTGCTGTGATTTCATTTTTCTTATTATTAAAGTGTTATATGTTGATATTTCAATTCTTTGTTTTGATTATATTTGCAGAATAGGCAAGATGATTTGCGATCTACAGTTTCCTCATCTGTTACACCCAGAATTAATCCAGCTATGTGTGCCTCTTCAGTTCCTTATCACGGGCATGAATCAAGAGATCTTCCGGTCCCTATGCAGGTTTCTGAGTTTAATACCTCTTTCAACAGTTACTCTGTACATCCGATGAATAATATTCAACAAACCGATGGTCTGAACTTCCATCACAATGACTACCCTCCACGGCCCCCTCATCCTCCGCCCTCAAATCAGTTCTCATATGGTAATTCAGGCCCACATATGAACCCGATGAGGGATGCCCATGCCCCACCTCCTCCCTACTCCAACAGATACTATCCACCTAACATGGAAGGGGGTAACTATTATAATAGCCATGAGAGAATGCAACCGGCCTCAAATGAGCCTAGAGACAGCTGGAGGTTTCCTCCACCACCTTTCTGTGGTAAGTTCTTTCAAATCTATTTTGTACTGATGATACTAGATAATACAGTCTGCTCTTATATTCTATGTTACACGGGCTCCTCATTTTTTATGAACTATCCATGGCCAATACCTGGATACGGGGATGTTACCTCCAGTGTTCCTCCATATATATGGAAAAATTTAGAATCCCGTGTCCGACACTTGCACCCGAGTTCGAGTAACGTAGGTTATATGGCTTTTTTTTTTCCAATGACATTTGGTTGTACTTGTTTTTATGTTTGCTCATATTAGGTCCGCAGTATGCTGATAATCCCGAAGCACCATATGGCTACGGTTCGTATGGTGGGCCCCAGTGTGAGCCAACAAGGTATCCGAACCAAGGATGGGGCTTCCATCCCCCTCCAATGAATCACAGAAACTCCATTCCCGTCAGGCCACATCCAGAAGGTGTAGTTCCTGTTGGGTCAATAGGTTTGCATTTCTCCTGTGAGATTGTGCTGTGCAAGTTTAAAAAAAAACGTCATTTTGCATACTTGCTAGACAGACACCCTAGATTTAGGTCAGGTTCTGAGTACCATTTTTATGTGTTTCAGCTCCAAGCTGGAGGCCAAGATGACACCAAATATACAGAGGGAGCTGCTTCAATATAATCGGTAGGTTATTGCAATTAGTTTTAATTTTTGCATCAAATGCTTGATCTCTCAATAAATTCTTGGTTGGCTGCTTACAACATTTTTTACTCTTTTCTTTTTGACATGGGTTCAGACGGCAGGATGTTGAAAAGAGTTGTGTTTTTTCCCCCTTTTGGGATATATATATATATATATTGTTTGCAATGCAAGGAAAGAAGAGATGAATGAGTTTAGAGTTGGGAGACGAAGATCAGCATGTTGGCAACGGCGAGAATGACATGGTGGTTTTTGTAAATGTATGTATTCTATCATCTCTACCTTGAAAGATAAATAGATAGATAGATAGATAGATGGGACAGAGGTGTACTTAAATTCTAGGTCATTGTATCTAAAATTTTATTATTATTTTCGCATAATTTATTTCACAAACGCCCTTATAGGAACACTATAGCATTAGTGATCCCGAGTTAGGCTATTCCATTTTGGTCTGTGAACAGTATTTGATAATGTTGTTGATACAGTGGCAGAGAGAATATATATAATATAAATGGATCTGTAGGAACTCTATAATGCAATGCATTGAGAATGAGAACCCCACAGCAGCAGTAGTCATTATTTCAACCCTTTTAATTTAGTTTATATGTAATTCACCGTTGCTTTCGGCTTTCATGGTGGTGAGGTGAGCGTGAACGTCTTACTTTAAGGAAAATGAATAATCCGAGTGTGGATCAAGATTCGCTGGGGCATAAATTTATTCAATAAAATAATAAATGTTAGTATTTATGATGCTGGATAAGGTTAGTTGGGTAGTTGATTAAGTCCGGGGTAGAACAATGTTAATTATATTTGGATATTTAGTCTTTACCCTTTAATTTATTTTTTATTTACAAAATAAAATTAAATATTGTTTTTCAATTCATGATGAAAAATCCTCTAATTTAGTTCATGAAATCGAAATAAAAAAATCTGTTTTATAGATTCTTCGTTAATTATTTTTTTTATCAATTTGATTATTATTATTATTATTATTTACAGTTTTTATCGCCTTCAAAATTAAAAAAAAGAAGAGATATTTATGCTTTTATTTTTTGTCGATATGTTAATGTAAATAAAGAATTTACAGTTAGTGCTCTTAATTTTTTTAACATTTTAGTTAGAAATTTTATTTAAAATTTATGATTCAACACTTGAGAGATTCAACTTCAATTTTGGTATTGATAAAATTCCACCTAATACTCTGATATGGTCATCCAATAAGACTAATTTGAGATACGTTTGTCTTTTTGTAATAATACTTCTCACTATATGAAATTTGAAAAAAAGATTTAAACCCCCAAAAAATGAGTTTTTTTTTATTTGTTAATATTGAATAGGTTTCATGAAAAAATAAAAAAAAATAATTTGAGAAGAAAGATGAATGAAATGTGGACGTTTTAATACTAATTTTATTATGAATGACAATCTGTGATGATGATTGATGTCGAACTTTACACTTAAAATTAACAATTTAAAATTTAGTTGTAAATCGGTGCACACTAAAGTTTAATATCTAAATGTCTTCGTTTTAAGCATCAATCTACGCACCAAAAAACATTGATTCGTGACATTATCATATCATTTGAATTTTAACAACTCTGCTTACATTGTAATAAAAATAAAGTTTAATGTTATAAATAAATAAAAAAGCTCGCCTCATTCAAACGATACAATTATATGGTATTTGATATAAGGCCTGTTTTTGGTTGATTATATATGCCCAAACTTATTTTTTAAGCAAAATTAATGGCAAACAATTCAATTTTTAGGTGAAAACTCAGTTTACAAGCGGGTTTATAGACTCAAATTGAAAATCTACAATTTATAACTTTTTTGATTCAAAAATCTCATTTAAAACGAAAAATTCAAATTACCCCTCATTAAAACTTCAGCAAACAACGACATTTTTTTTCTGGTTTTAATGAATTTAATTTAAATTAATATATTTCATATATTATTTTTAAAATATTCATAAAATAATTTATATACTTAAAATTTATATTTTTCTAAAAAATAATTCATATTTTATATATTATTTTAAAAATATTTTAATATAAAATAAAAATTCTTTTATAATTTTAAATTGATCTATTTCATATGTTATAATATTAATGAACTTAAATATGATTAAATTACTATATTTTAAATTTTATAACATGATATCTAAAATAGACATTTTATCTGTCCAAAATTACTTTCTGACAGTAATAACAAACACTAAAATCTTAAATTTAACTTTTCAAAATCATTTTTTACATTACTTTTTTTAACCGTACTTTTTAAAAGCAATGCCAAATTAAGTCATAATTTATCTATAAAAATATAATATTTTTTGATAATATGCATGTTCGTCTTATTATTTATGTTTGGAGTGCGTGGAGATGATACAAAATAAAACTCTGAAAACAAGAAGGAACTAATTCCCAAACCAGCAAGTTTATCCGAATATATCTATATCACATATCTACTTTAAAAGCTCCATGATTTCTGGAGAGTGGAAAGGGATGAATACAGAAACAAAGTCTGCGTGATTGGGGTAAGCTCATTAAAGGAACAACACAAAAAATTTATGGCGAACTTTTGCGTGCAGAAGAAGTCAAAAAGAGCCGTGCTTGAAATTTTTCTTGTTAAGAAAAGCTGAATAAACAATTCAGGAAGTAAATTAATTAATAATTGCTGTCGTTATTATTGCATAATCTTCTTTACATGGCTGCTATTTGCCCTAGTCCAGCACCCACCCAGCTAATCACCATATAAAATTTTGCAGCCAAAACAGAGCAGTTCACAAAAAACCCAGAGTTGGAAAACATGGGGGCTTCTGTATCAGTTCCTCAGAAATCAATCCATGAATTCACAGTCAAGGTTCTTTCTTGCTCTCTACCCTTGAGATTTAAGTGATTGATTTTGTTGTTGGGGGCTTTTTAAAGGACTAATTTGTTTGTGTTGTAGGATTACAAAAACCAGGACGTGGACCTTAGCATTTACAAAGGAAAAGTTCTCCTTGTGGTTAATGTTGCCTCTAAATGGTTCTTTTCTCTCTTTCTTCTTCATCTTTTCCCCTGATTTTATGGTTTATAAATTGTCAGATTTTTGTGAATTTTTGAACAGTGGGCTTACAGATTCAAATTACACCCAGTTGACTGATCTTTACAACAAATACAAGGACCAAGGTTAATTCTTTTTTCTTTACTGTTTCTTTGTGAAGAAATCTATACTTTCCAATGATCCAGCAGAACCCTAGTTGTTTTCATTTTTGTAAACCTTGAATTTTCATTTCTTTGTGAAAAAATGGTTTTTTTTTTCATGGCTGAAGGACTGGAGATCTTGGCATTCCCATGCAATCAGTTTCTGAATCAGGAACCTGGAAGCAGTCAAGAGGCACAAGAGTTTGCTTGTACAAGATACAAGGCTGAATACCCCATTTTCCAAAAGGTAATGAAAATATATTTAGCAATGGACTATATGGAACTTGCTTTCACTGTGATTGCTTTTCAGTATCAGTCTATCAGAAGTTGCTTATACCTGTGCTTTTCAGCATCAGATTCCATTAAACTTTAGGTGGTGTGTTGTTTATGCTGCCAAACTTTCAATTGCTTTCAATTCTAGCATTGAACTTTGGTTTTCGCTGCAACGCCTGTGTGTTTGCATTCGTGCATGTTAGTTTTATGTTAATTTGGTGGTGACATGTTGAGGAGTTGCATTTCTAGCATTGCTGCTCAATCCTTGTAAATGTATAGGTTCAGGTGAATGGTCCAAAGACAGAGCCTGTCTATAACTTCTTAAAATCAAACACATCTGGGTTCTTGGGATCAAGGATAAAGTGGAACTTCACCAAGTTCTTAGTTGACAAGGATGGCAATGTCCTCGCTCGCTATGGCCCCAGCACTGCCCCATTGGCCTTTGAGGTACTCCCTCCGTCTCCCGCTTTAATTCTGCATTACACATTGATTTGTTCTATCGGTTAATTCAGTTAAGCAATTATTTTGAAAGTCGGTTCAGTCGATCGATTCATAACCGATAATCAATTACCTTAACCTATTTTAACTACTGATATCATTTTTTTTTTGCTGCTTTGCTTCTTGCCACAGGCTGACATCAAGAAAGCGTTGGGAGTTGATATGTGAAAGTTATAAAAAGAACTGAGGGGAAATGAAAACTAGAACATATTAATGATAATAATAATATATACTTGCAAGTGTTGGTTCATTCCCTTGATAATGTATGCTTCTATTTTAGTTTATTGACAATTGCTTTTCTTTCTAGCTATGTTGGAAAAAACCTCATGTACTTGACTATTCAGACTGCTCATTTGCTGCATTTGAGCCGTTAATTTTCTCGAATTTTATTGAATTAAGCATCGAATACAAGAACAGTCCCGCACTGACTCGCGGATAAAGAGACAAGTTTCAACATTCAAATGAAGTGATCTTATAGTCAAGATGCAGAGGACAAATAGAGTGGCTCACATTCACTATTTATATATTTAATGTGGAACAAAACTTGTGCAAATTGTATTTGCCACTAACAGATAAATGGCATATGTTCCCAGATAAATGGCTATATGCTAAAGAACTAGAAACTGTATCAAGGTACTCGGCACATTGTTATTAGAATAAAAATGCAGTTTTGAAAAATGATATTTATAACCGGTGGCTTCCTACGATGCATCGTGGGTTCATATGGCTTCACTGTAAAACTCTGAACTCAGCATCTCTGTCGAAAATTTCCCAACCATCATCCAACAGTTCTTTGCTTCTTTCATCTGATGATCTGCTTTTGGGTGATTGCTCATCAACAGATGGTGTCGGGCTTCTTTTCTCTGGGGTTTTAGCTGTTGCCCACCTCCTGGAACCAAGGTCTGATGTTGCACTTTTCAGGGATGAACCGGAGGAGGCCAGGATGCAGCTAGTTTGGCTTGAGGATATTGATTTGCTTAATGGAATACGCTCATCAAACTTCTGTTTAAGCACTCTTATATCCTCACAAATAACAGATATTTCTCCCCTGCAAAAAGGGATAAAATGGAAATGTTAACCATTCTTTGTTTTTTATTCCATTCCTCTCACAAACAACAAACCAGAGATGTGTGTGAATCATTGTTGTGCTAATTCATACTCAACACCAGAGGCATAACCATCATATATATATATGGCGGTCATATATTTTACCAACCCCACTAGTTAGCAATGTTCCAGCAAACTCATAAATCAGACCTAAAAAAAGATAAAATGCTGGATGCAAATGGATCAATATATATATAATCATGCAATAAAACTTACTGTAATGTGTCAACAATTCGTCCGCGGTCCATAAGAAACTCACGTAACTGCAGTGAAGCAAGAACATTAACCACATAAGTAAAACATATGTAATCTATACAAGAATTAGTAGAGTGGACAGAAATGAATGCTACCTTGGAATTTTCTTCCGCCTGCTGCCTTAGAATCTTGGACTCTTCAACCACCCCCACCATAATGGCTTCTTGTTCAGCAAGAGCATTACGGGCAGATTCTTCTTTTTCCAGTTTTTCCTGCTCTGCTGCTCTCATCAACTCCTGGGCAGCATATTGTCGAGCTTCAAGGGTTCGACGCATCTGTTGATAAATGTATATAGGTATTAAATGAGCTTACAACAAACTCAAAGCCTTACATATCAAATCATGTTCTTGTCAAATAAACCATAAAATTCCAAGGGTGATCTAGCACAAGCCTCTAACTAACTTATTCAGCCATGATTATGTTTCAACTTTCAAGCAATAACTTACTATCCCAGGAGTAAGACACTCAAATATTGGTTTATGGAGGAAAAAAACTGATAAGAGTTTGTTCTGTAAAAAGTTTCAACTTCTCCATATCCCCACCACATGCATAGAAACATCGAACAATTGATGATACGCAAATAACTGGATAGACAAATGATCCAAATCATAGCATATAGCATATAATATGAACAGAAGATTTTATACTAAATATCTACTAGATGACAGGTCTAGTTTGTTCCAAGATTACCTCATCAAGAATGGAAAGAGATTTATCTCTTTCATCTGACAAGCTGAGTAATCGGTTTTCAAGATCCTTTACTTCAGTGACTAGGATTGCATTCTCCCCATATACTTCCCCAGCATGCTGCAAAACATAAAGCAAATGGATGAGCTTTCATACCTTTTAAAGAATCATTGTACTGCATTTTATTATTGGTAACTAAAACATCCAGTGCACAACCATGTCATTTGCTTCCTTTGCATGTGGCAGCATCTGTTTAAGTTCCTCCACCTTGAGGAGAATTTCCATGCCCCCCCTTGCAGCTTCCTCTTTTGCTTGTTCTGCAGCTGCCTCTTGAAGTTCAACTTCTTTCATCAAGTTCATAATGGACTCCATGGTCTGAAACAAAATTTTCTACACCAAAATCTGATAAGTTAAGAGTTCATCCACCAAAAATAGGAAGAAAAGAAATACTTAACTATTTGACTGATAGCTTCTTTCATTAAAGTGCTTCTTATATATTAGCAAAAGCATCAGAACCTCAAACTAAGTTCATTTGTAGTGAAACTTTTGAATGATAACAGACTAACTAAGCGGTAGAATTGCTAACATTGCATAGGATTCATTCCCCAACAGCCTCCAAAATTGACAAAAGTAAAAAGCTTAGAACAAAAAATTACCTTGTTACTTTTAGCATCTTCAATGATCTCTTCAAGTTTATCAATTCTACATGTTTGACTAGATCTACTAACAGCAGGATCGAAGGTATCATCCTCAATATCACTCATTTCACCAAAGCAGTCCTGCTGAGATTTAAGGGCTACAGAACCTTTTTCTTGTTTCTCAGAATGAATAGAGTGAATCATAGAACCACTTTCAAAATGCTGATCAGTTCTTAGGCCTTCTGGCAATTGTTCTGACGAATATGATGGACCCACCAGATCAGCAGAATTTTCTTCACCTACCATGATTCCATTTAATGAACTGTTTCTGCACAAATCTCCATTCAAAGTCACTGGCCCATCAAAATTTAACTTATCATTGGAGCTGTCACTACTACCAGTATTCTCCAAAAGCACTGTTGAATCATCAACCGAGGTGAATTGTGAAACCTGGGGAGTCCTGAGAAACGTATCTTCAATGGCTGGGGTTCGGTCTCGACTTGATGAACCTGATTCCTTGGTTTCAAGATTTGCATATAACAGAGAATTATCAACTTTTGATGCATTCAAACTTAAACTAGATTTATCTTTCTGAATTTCAGTATTCCGCAACAAAATCAATTCTTCAGTTTCAACATCAACAGACTCATTATTATTGTTCTCATGGAATTTTGAACTAGGTGCTGCATTTGGTGCTTCAAGAGAATCCACATTGCCGGCAGCATTGGTAAGACAAGTTTCTCTGACAACTTCACTTGTTTCCAGCAATGGTTCTGTAGAAGAGCATGCTCTCTTTCCATCAGATACCTTTAGCCAAGTCAACTGATTGCTTTCTTCCTCATCTGCAGCTGCATTTTCAAAAATCCATTTATGATATTAAACAGATCAATGGATCAAGGCATAAAAGCCAATATAAAACTAATAGACATGCATATATGCAGTAGCAGTTATCCTCTAATCCAAAATATAGACCAGGCAAAGATACATAACTAATTCGTTCACAAAATTTCATGATTTTAGAAAAAAAAACAAGAGCATAAGCAGCCTGAACATGGTGTAGAATAAACCAAGTCCACAACTAAATCATTAAAAAAACTACCTTCATATGTTTGCATCGGAGGACTCTGGTTCTTTGAGGAAGAACTGGCAACCACAGTGTTTTCAGAAAGGCAAGGTATAATCTCAGACAGAACAATCTCAGCCGCTGCATCAACATCCTTAGAGTTCTCGATAGCAACAGCCTTTAGCATACGAGAATCAACCTGTGTGGAAGGTGTAAGAAAGTTACATTTTCACCGGAAGTTCGTTATATTTCCGGAATAGAGTTAAAATTTAGCAAATTAGAAAGAAAACATAAAAGTTCTGAAGCAAAAAACTGAACTTTTACCAGATAATTTCTAAATAACTTTAAAAGGGGTTAAAGTCACGCGAAATTTTTGCATTAGCCTCAGCAAGAAAAAAAGGATTAAAAATATGCACAAAGAAATACCTGAGGAAATATATCCTGCAAACATTGATAAACCTTATAGAATCCCATTCCGGAAAGCTATTGACCTGCAAACAGAAAAACCAGAAATTTTACACAATATGTATAATCAACGTCATAAACAATGAAGAAAATATTCTAAACAGAAAAAACAGAATTAGAATCGGGAATCCTTCCTAACATGGAACAAAGAGAAAAACGAAATACGAAACAATGAATCTGTTTGGCGGCAAAGAAACAAAATATACATATAATCAGATAAATACTGAGATTAACATAACAGTTGAGAAGGCAAAATCAAAAGACGATAAAATTCATAAAAAAAACAGACCTTTACGGAGAGATTGATGCGCGCTTGGGTATTTATTTTTCTAAATTTTAATTTCTGATTTCTAATTTAATTTTTGGAGTTCGTAATTTACAGATATATATAGTGGGGGGAAGCCGGAAAGGCGAAGGAGAACTAGGGGTGATAATGAGCCTGACCGACTCGCGAGCTACTCAGGCTCGGCTCGGTCAAAGCTCGGTCAAAGCTCGGCTCGAGTGAGCTCGACTCGGGCTTGGGTTCGGCTCGAAACCTTAACAAGCCGAGTCGAGTCTACCCAGGCTCGGCTCGAAAAGCTCGTAAATAGGCTCGGAATCTACATATGCACTAAAATAAATTATGTGTTTGTATTTTCTTTCATTAGTTGATTGATGTTTGATTTTATATTTTCTTTAATTATGTGTTTGTATTATAACAATATTTATTGATTATTTGGATTAATCTAATTTTTGACACTTTTTCCCTTTCCTGTCATTGAATTTCGTTTTAGTGTTGGTTATGAAAGGGATTTTTAACGAATATTTTATATAAAAAAAACTATAGCAAAATTTTTCATTTCGAGCCGAGCCTGACGAGCCCGAGCCGAGCCTAACGAGCTTCGAGCCCAATAGAATTTTTTTCGAGCCGAGCCCAATTACATTGTTTCCGAGCCGAGCCAAGCTTGGGCAGGCTCGGGCTCGGCTCGGCTCGTTATCACCCCTAAGGAGAACTACGCAGCTAAGGAAGTGGATGCCACTGTGTGATTACGGGTTTTGTTTGAGGGTGTTTTGGTCTAATGACTCATATAGAAGGAATCTTGACCGTTTGGATCGTTGTGATTAGATTTGAGACATTTTCTTTTTACGGGGTTCTCTTGTATTTGTCAAAGGAACCTTCCTTGCCTACAACACACACAAAAAAAATATTTATATTTTATATTGTTAATCATCTAAATATTTTTATTATTTTCAGTATCATTTTTTATAAAGAGTATACGAGAACTTAAATATGTACAGACATTCGATTTGTCTCGAACTTTATAAATTTAATATAATATTTAGATTAGAGTGTTCTACTTAGTATGCAAATATTAATTCTGATTAGCAATGAACTCTCATTAACTTCGGAGTTTTCTTAATGTGGAAAAATTAGAAGTGAATTAATAATATAATAATAGTCTCGTGATAAATGGTATCGGAACAATTTTTTAACTATTCAATTTTACGTCGAACGCTCTGTTTGTATCATGTCACGTCAGCCTTAAGAAAGAAAAAATTTCTAAAAATAAATGAGTTAGTTATTGACTTATTGTGAAATTTTCAGGAAAAAAATTGTTTTTCTGTGCCTAAATATATGCTTCACCTCTGGTGCACACATGGGTTAGATAAATACGGGTTAGTTAAATCTGGTAAGGTCGAGGCCACGGTCATGCTTGAAGCAAGCTGTCATAGACTTGGGGGGCCGCAACGACGACCGCCGGAGGCCTTGGCTGTTCTCTTTTCCCGACATGGCGGTTGTTTCCGATACCTGTGTTTCAGCTTTTAGAATCGGAGTCTGTCTCCTCCTCTTGGCCGCCGTTGCTGCCGCCTTCATTTCCCTCCCCGTCGAACAGGCATTTTCTTTCTCTTTGTTTCTGCTGTTGGTAATTTGAGGATCAATGGTGCTGGACTGTGTTTTGGTGGAATCATAATCCCATAATTAATTACTTCTTTAACTTTTAAAGCAATGATGTATTTGCATGGATTAAATATGATTTGTAATCACTAATTTTACATGATTGAATTTGATGCTGCAGATGTTGAAGGATTTCTTAACCTGGGTAAAAGAGGATCTTGGGCCATGGGGTCCGGTAATGCTGTAAGTTAATCATTACTCCTTTGTTATTCATGATTTGCCTTCATTCTTGTTTAAGGTGTAAATTATTGATTTTCTTCTCATATTCCTGTTCAATATTGTAGTATGAACACTTTAGAGAACATTTAACATCAAGAATTTTACCAGAAGTTGAAATTTTCCATTTAAAATTCCGGCATGATCGATAAAATGATAACACCGGTGCTACAAGAATTGCAATAAACTAAGGTTATTTACTCCAATGCAGTTTATTCAACCTCATACGTGTGCATCAAAACTTGTATTTCTTGGCATTTGCAGGGTCTTTGCCTACATTCCTCTCACAGTCCTTGCTGTGCCTGCTGCAGTTCTTACCGTGCGTTCGCATTACCTTTTGATTATAATAAATCATGTTATTGATTTTTGAAACCACGTTCAATCGTATTCTGAGGAGGTAATTTTGCAGCTTGGGGGAGGTTATCTGTTTGGGATGCCTGTGGGGTTTATTGCTGATTCAATTGGTGCTACGTTAGGCGCTACGGTTGCCTTCATTTTTGGCAGAACAGTTGAGTCTTGCAGCTTGGATGTTATGTGTATGAGCAGCTATATATATATATATATAGCATGTGCAATAATAAGCTCAAATGATTTCCATTTGCTTTGTGTGGCAGATTGGAAGATCATATGTGATCTCCAAGCTAAGGAATTACTCTCAGTTCCAAGCTGTTGCTATTGCCAGTGAGAGATCTGGGTTCAAGGCATGTGTTTTTGGTCTTTTTCTTAGCTTATTGTGCCTGCATGTTGCATGTATCTGGTTAATATGTTGCCCCTTCATTGTATTTGGTTTCTTGTTTCCGGCTGCTTAATGAACAGATAGTTTTGCTGCTTCGACTTGTTCCTTTATTGCCATTCAACGTGTTGAATTACCTCCTTTCGGTAACACCGGTTCGTTTGGGGGAGTATGTTCTGGCATCCTGGTTGGGAATGATGGTATTCACTCCTACATCTTCCATTTTCATTGATTGGAAAATGCTCATGAAATACGATGCTACTACTGTTATTACCATTGCTCTGAGATTTCTTCCTTCCGCTCTTTTTCGATCGAGCATCGTTTACGTTGTTAATCTTCGTGTTGTTTCTTATTACAGCCAACCACATTCGGGATGGTATATGTTGGAACAACTCTAAAGGATCTTTCGAATGTAACATATGGATGGGATGAAGTTTCCACAAGTCAGCAGGTAAGTGTTCACTTGCAGTTAGTTACAACTTCACAATGTTATAGAATTCACCTTTGCCTGTCGATACAGGTTATTATGGCACTCGGCTTCGTTACATCCGGTAAGCTCCCATCCGAGTTAGAAGTTTAAGATGAAGCAACAGTGGGGTAGATTTATTATGGTTGCTTTTGAAGTAATTTTGCTTTTTTTTCACAGTGATTCTGATATTTTGCATAACTAAAGTTGCCAAGGGTGCTTTGGAGATAGCACTAGCTGAGAGTGCTAAACAGCAGAAAATTGTAGCCCCAACAATGCTCCCTATTGTGGCAGATAATTCTTCCGTGGATCTTCACAAACCTTTTGTAATCTCATCCAGCGACGAAAATGAGAGACAGAGTCTTGTTTGATCCACATTCTTTTCTCGCTTCCGTTACTTCATCGATCATCCCGGGGAAGAAGAAAACTCGAGAGACAAAGGCCGCCAAGAGAATGGAACCTATTGTCATATTCGGGAAGAGCCGAATTACGAAATAACAACCATAACGTTGCGATTACGATCTCAATAATGGAACTCTGTGCAAGTCGTTAGAGGCATTTGCTCTCCAGCAGCAGAGCCGTAGCTGCCCGATTTATGTTTCGACTGTAGGAACTTCCCCGTCGTCTTTTAGGGAGGTTCATTTATCATCCATCCCTTTGTGCAGAACATAGTGACCGTGTAAATTATCATACACAATTTTACTCCAATTCAAAAACATTTCAAAATCCATTTTATAACTATCTTGTTTAGTAAGGGAATGGCCCAAGGGACTAATGTACCTCAAAGTAAACATAGACTTCTTATAACTCAAAGTATAACATTCACAACATTTAATTTTAATCCAGTTTAATAGAATGTATAAATAAAAAGGACTAAATTTATTAATTTTTTAAAATTAAGATTAAATGTATAAATATAAAAGATTAAGTGTATTATTATGTTATTTTTTATTATTTGCCACATCATCAACCGTTAACTTTATAACGGCACCGAACAAATTTGTTACTTAAAAAAATTAATTGTGGAAAAAATGAAAGAAATGTATGCATATCATATATGGTCAAATTCTACTTAAGAGTTTGAATTAAATTTGAACTCTCATATTTTATGTCACCAAATTTTAGTTGAAAGTAACAAATGGCAACCTGTCTGTGGCTGACTGACAATCATTCTTTGAATCCTGATACAATAATAAGGAAACTACAAATGCTAACCCCTTTCCTCGAAGCTTGCCAGTAAAGTCAGCCACTTTTATCTTCCTTTTAAAAGCAAATGTTTTAACTTGATTGCTTTCATCTTCAACCTTGGTTCATCTTCTAGGAAAAGTAAACAACTCTCCAGTCTCCATCTCAAGTTCAATAAAATGGCCAAAACCCCCGTCAAATACTATGTGGTAAATTATCTATCTTTCTCTGTTTGTGGTTAAGTACTTACGTTTCCGATGGAGTGAGTTTGGAAGTTTTGAAATCTTGAGCAGGTTGACGCGTTTACCGAGTCGGCTTTCAAGGGAAACCCAGCAGCAGTTTGTTTGTTGGAGGAAGAAAGAGATGAACTGTGGTTACAAGCTGTAGCCGCTGAGTTTAATCTTTCCGAGACTGCTTACTTGACTCGGACTGATGGCTCCGACTCTCAAACTCCCAGGTTTCGTCTTAGATGGTTCACTCCCGTTACTGAGGTCAGTTTTTTTCTTCATTTCTAATTCAAGTTTTGTTTTGTTTACCATTAAGACTCCAGGTTTTGAATCGGTGTGAGTATTCAATCGAGTCTAATTAAAATATTTCAAGTTAGTTAAGTTGTGTCAAGACAAGTAGAATTTTTCGCATGAATTAAAAAATTTTATTTTTTCGAGTCAAGTTTTACTAAAACATAGTTTTAACAGGTTATGCTATGTGGACATGCAACATTAGCATCTGCTCACACTCTCTTCACAACCGGGCTGGTAAATTCAGGCATAATTGAATTTGAAACACTCTCCGGAATTCTTACTGCCAAAAAGACTCTCCAATTCAAGGTACCAACCGATGCCTCCTCTCCTATCGAAGAGCCACAAAATGGCTTTTCAGTGGAGCTGGATTTTCCTATACTTCCCTGCGCCGAACTCGATTCTACAGAGGCTTCAGTTTCGATTCCGGCAATCTCCAAAGCATTGAATGGCGCCGATATTATCGACATTAAGAGGACAACACCAGATGATTACTTTCTTGTAATATCTCTGGACTTTTTCTTCCTCTTAGGATTCTTCTTCCTGTGGATATTATACTACCAACTTATTGGATTTGTCATTTCCTGTAACGCATCTGCAGGTGGTGCTCCCGTCTGCAAAATCCGTCATAGAATTGAAGCCACAGGTTGATGAGATACGTAAATATGGTGCAGGCGGCATAGTTGCTTCAGGGGCTGCTCCTGTGGAGTCCGGGTTTGATTTTGTTAGCCGATGTTTCTTCCCAAGAAATGGCATAGATGAGGTCCTTTATCTCCTTTCATATGTATGTATGTATGTATGTATGTATGTATGTATGTATGTATGTATGTATGTATATGTATGTTTGGATCTCATTGTCATGAATATGTATATCAGGATCCTGTGACTGGGAGTGCGTATTGCGCCTTGGCACCCTATTGGAGCAAAAAGCTAAGGAAATGTGATTTCATGGCGTACCAAGTATTACATAAACCCTGCTTTACAATTCACATTTTAAATCAAAGTATGATAAGTAAACATTGTTGGTTACCTTATATTGAATTGATTGTGTGCGTGTAGGCATCAGCTAGAGGTGGAATGCTGAGCCTTCATTTTGATGACAACAATCACCGAGTCCTGCTGCGAGGAAAAGCTGTCATTGCCATGGAAGGCACTCTTCTGGTTTAACTTTCCCACTATACATTTATTTTAATTCGATGCGGCTACTAAAATAATGTTATTAGTGAGATCCATTAATTGGTCTAGTAGTCTTCGAAGTTCATCAGCTTCACCTCTTGTGTGATTCGAATCATGATATTTATCTTGAGAATATAATTGTAACACAATTTAGTTAAAAATAATGTTATTAGTAAATCTAATTGATAATTTGATTTACTATTACAATTAAAATGATTGATTTATATTCTTTATTTATAACTTTTCTACAATAAAACTCATGCATTTCGTTTTTTTTTAGTTTTACAATTTCTCCATTAAAAAAAACTAAACATAATTGTTGGGCGGATGCGAATTATGCTTTTGAAGCGAAGTTGAAATTAGAGCACGTGGTTCCCTTTAGCAGAACAGAGGAAGTGAAGCCGAATCTGTTGTTGTCGAGATCAAATTGTAGCAAATTATCCTCCATTTGATGTCCGCCAATCACCACCGGTGTTCTCGGGTTGACCCCACCATCCACGAATCCTAAGCACCAAACATCCCCACCATCTCCAGCGATCCTCACCATTGAATTCGACCCAAACACCCTCCAAAACACATCGTCGCTTTGCATCACAAAATCGACGGTCGGGACGCCCGGTCCCACGCGGGTTACGATGATATCAGCAGCGGGATAACACACGCTGAACGGTTTCACCGCATTGGTTACCGTGAGGTTCAACGCTGAGGATTCGTTCACGAACGCCTCGGTTAGAGCATTGTAAATAGAAGTTTCCAAAACGGTGAAGGGCGCCGCCGTGCTTAGTTTTGTCCCGCCGGATCCGTTCTCATCGACGGTTAATAACGAGGAGTTGATCTGAATGGGTTTGCCATTGACGTTGATGGCAGTCACGTTGATGTAATACTCGTCGGACGGTTCGCCGGCGTAGGTTACAACGGTGCTCCCGACGGGGTTCAAGACGAGGGGAGTGTAAACGAGTGATTTGGAGAGGTCGATTTTCTGAGGGGAGAAATAGTAAGGCCCGACGGATCCGATTAGAGAAACGCCAGGATCCGAATAGGACCCGGGAAGACACAGCGCAAAACAACGAGGCACAGAGAAGGTGTTGCTAACCTGCGCCGGGAGCGAATAATTCGACCTCCCGAACGCCACCAGCCCAGTAACGTTGTTAGCTAGGCCCTGAAGAAGTGAAGTGGGAGAGCAAGAGAAAATGTAACTCGGAAGGAGGATCGGTGGGCCTTGAGTCGACCCGTCCGAGGTGGGCAATGCGAGGAAGTCGGTTAAGGCGGTCGAGATGGCGGTTTTTCGTGTGACGGAGTTTTCAGGGAAAAGGGAGCAGGTGTCGTTGGCGCAGGAGGGGCTTGGAGTATTGAAACAGTTGGAGCAGGAGATATTGTGACCGAGGGAATTACAGAGAGGGGAAGAGCAGGGGATGTGTTGGTAGGTGGAGGAATTATAGCCGGCGTCGCAAGCCACCCAAGTGAAGGAGGCGCCGAGGTCGAGGTGGAGGCGCGTGGGTTGGAGTGGGGTTTGGAGGAAGAGAGTGAGGGAGTAGAGGAGGGTGGAATCGTCTTTTTGAATTGGTGACACAAATGAAATGGCGTGAGCTGGAGAAGGAATGGAGAAGGGAGACAGTAAAAATATGAAGAAGAAGGAGAAATGGAGGGGCATGGTGGAGTGTACTGAGTGAGCTGAATCTCAGTCGGTTTTCAGCAAAGAAGAAATAGTACAAGGGAACCGACAAGACTGCTGCGAGAGGGACGAAGACGCATGAGACAACGACACGTGTATAGTCTTTTTAATAAAAAAATGTATATATTTATTATTGTGACTCTGAGGATGTAGTTGGATGCTGCTGGTTGTGGGGCAACCCTATTACTCAACTTTGACTTTCCACAATCTTTTTTAATTTTACTTTTTTTTAGAAATTAGTTTTACCTCTCTTTTTTTGAGGAATTAATTTTACTTTTTAACTTTCGTTTGCTCGGGAGGTTTTTTTATCTATGGTCGACCTATTCGCGAAAAAAAAAATCTTACTATCATTTAAGTTCAATTAGTCAGATTTTGAGATAGAATTTTTTTAACAATGATATTTAAATTTTATTAACCACAATAAAAATATTATAAATATAATATATTAAAAAAATTAGTCTACTAAAAATTTTATTAAAGATATAAAGAAAAGTAAATTTTTTATGAAAATTAACATACCATGCATCAAAACCTATAAAACTTTCATAAATTTTCTTGTTTCTAACCAAACGAAACACTTTACGAGATGAAAAAAGAGTGGTGAACGAAACAAATTATCAGACATATTACTTCACTACATAGTTCTAATTACATAGGCTAACAAACTACCAAACAAGTGAGGATCAATCTTAAGGTCTGTATATTAAGATTATATGTATATTAAGGTTTTTTATATATATGTGTGGAAACTAAAAAATGTTTTATTTTGTTAAATTAATTGATAATGATAAAAAGTATAATTATTATGATATTAAGATTATATGTGTATTGATGTACGTATTTTTTCTCTTTTATATTTTTATAATAAAATTCAACGTTTTGTTAAAAAAATATGATCATGTTTGGTTAACATTGTTTTGAGTCAAAATTAAAGGTTTGCTCTACTTTTAAAGGTTCGACTAGTCAAATTCGTTAACTTAAATGTTTCATAAACAAAATATTCTAAGAACAAATTGGGTGAAACCTCTCAAAATAAAAGGCTCATTTTAGAGGCCTTAGAGTATTTGATATAAGAGTTGTAAATACTCTTTTTTTATTAAAAGGGGAAAACACCTACCACATGCCTCGTTAAAAAACTTCTACACCTAACGGAAAAAAAAAGTACATGTGAAAGGGCTACAACAACATAAAACAACAGCACCGACAAACAAGGATCGAGCTAAACAACCACCCAACAAAGATAGGCTTAGCTACTACCTAAACAAACCAATGCACCAGAAAAACAGCAACTAACTTTCTTGTAACACCCTCAAATATACCCTAAACGTTATTTAAATTAAGTGGTCAAGAGGTTAAATTAAATTAAAATAAATTTTTTTATTAATCATATTCGGTTAATAAAGACATAATTAAAAGAAGAAAACAAATGAAAGGATTAAAAGGGAGAAGACTAAATTGAATTATGTGAGAAAAATGTGGACTTGCATTCTGAAAACTTGACTTTCCCAATCCGCGCATAAGTGAAAATAAATGATAGTTTAACTAAAAGGGGCAGATTGGTCATCTCTCAATTTCATTAACTTTAGAGAGTTGTCTCTTTCTCTCCACTTTTCTTCTCTTCAGCCGATTGCGATAGAGGGAAAGTTTTTACTGGAGAAGACTCAAGGAAAGCTTGAAAAACTTGTTGCATGTTGATCATCTTGTCATAAAAATCAAATTAAAAAACTAAGTAAGTGGTCTACTCAACTAGTTTATCAAATTATCTTGATGAGTTGTATGTATAACCTGAAATATTATATTTGCTTGCGGTAAATGATGATTTCAATTCTGAAAAATTGTTGTAAGATGATAAGAAACATGTATTAGTTGGGTTATTTGATGAGAATCAAATAATCGGTCACATACAAAGATAAAATGGTTAAGGGGCTGTTTTGGAGAAGTTGAAAAGGCAAAGTCTAAATTGATACATAATAAATCTGAAAATTTATGTTTAAAAGTGTTAAATATGATTATGAGAAAATGTAGTAGTAGCTGGTAAAATAAGATTAGGTGGTGAAGTTAAGAAAATAAGTTGTAAAGAGCTTAAGTTAGAAATTAGTGTAATCTGCCCAGCACTGCTTTGTTCTGGACAGTGACCTTCAAAAATTCACCAAAAATAAAATACTTAGAATTTAAACCTGAAATTTTGATAGAAAATACTTAGGGATGTCTATTTTAACTAGAAACAAACGACACTAAAATTTAATCTTTATAAAAAAATCTAGAACCGAAATTGTGAAGGTGCTACAAACTGTCTAGAACTGCAAAATGTCCTATGTTTAAATAATAAACTATATTATTGAGAAATGAGAAAAATATGTACCATATATAGTTGTAAATCTGTGTAAATAAGCTTTCTATAATGGTAGAGTAATCGAAATTTGAATATGTGTGTAAAAAGATATGCCCAGATTAGTAACAAGTACTCAATCCTCTAATAAGAAAAACGGTTTTGAATGCTAATGTTGGCGGTTGTGTAAATGAGCTTATCTGTTTGAATTGACTTCTAATATGTTTCATATATGTTTGTATGTGAATAAAAAGATCAATAACTTGAAGAGATTTTGGAGGAATCAAGGGCTGGGCATCAAAATAGGAGGAACAAGAGCATTGCTATCAAAGAACAAGACTAGCTTGGTGTTGTGAGTGTAGCTATCATTAGGGTTAGGACTTAGGTCCTAACCAAGTTATTTATGTTATTAATGTTCTTGAATAATGCCATGAAACTAATTTTAAAGTAGACTTGGTAAATATATAAGGGAGGGATGATATTAATTACAAAGGGTAACATGTGATAAAATAAGTAAATTGATGTGTTACTTGTGTTATAATGAGTTTGAACATGAACTTGCTTGCTACCTTGATTGTCTTGATTTGTTCATTGATGAAACATGACATGAAATGATCTATCTTGAAATTGAACTATGGTTCATTAGCCTAAGGGCTCTTGATCTTGATACATGATTATTGATCACTTGAATATGCAATGATTCTTGTCTAGCTTGTTATATGATCCTTGATTCTTGATCACATGATTAAATAGTGCTTTGGTAACTAGTAAGTCATAGGTAGGATGACATTCCATAGAGTCTTGAGCTCATTTGTGTTGGGTGGTCTACGGGCCAGGCTAAGGCCCTTTGTTTTGGCGACAGTAGGAGGGATGTGTATTATGGTCATTGGCGACAATAGGAGGGATGTGACCAAATATTTGTTTTGACGACATATGGTTGGAAACTCGATTACCTAGACTCGACTATAAACCAAGGCTTAAACTTGAAATTGAATAAGAAAGCTTACTGACATGAAATTGTGTTTACATGAAATGAAATTGATCTTGTTATGCTTACTTACATGATATCCTATACCATCAAACTTGATTGATTGTTATACATTTGACTTCTTGTTAATAACATGTAGTTGATTGGTTGAAAAATCAAATCAATATGTACTCATGTGACCTCAATTTGTCATGTTTAAATGTTAGAATAACTTAAATGAAATGATATGAAAATATGTCTAAATATGATCAATTGAATACAAGCCTTGTACAAGCATGATTCTTGTGAACCAAGCTAGGCCTTCCTCGATCTAAAATACATCCGTTAAATGAATATGCTAGCTTAGATTAGGTTGCTACCTCACTAAGTACTTAATCGTACTTATCACTCTCGTTTTATTCTTCCCAAAATACAGGTTCATGGATTGCACGATTTCCCGGTTGGAGGCAAGGCAAGACAAGCTATAGCTTTAAGTATGAACTCACCCTTTTGTAAACTCCTAGATGGTGGCCTTAGCTTTGTAAATAGATACATGTTCATGCATTTTGATCCTATGTTTGGCTATGTATATATTAAAGATATCATGATTTTTATAACTTGATAACATGGTTTGGTTTGTAGCAAACTTGAGCTAGACAACATATGATGGTATGATATGCTTATGGTTAAGTGCCTTGATGATATACCTATGTTTGATAGCTGATTAATGTGTGGATGTTGTCTTGAAATATATTGATTGAGATGTGATAAAGATCTATTCCATAGGATCATGTTAGTGTGATTGAATGTTTGATGTATAGCATGTTAATTGAATAAGTTGAAGTGCATAGATGAATTCATTGACCCCTAGTACATTTGAATAGATTGAATAATGCTTAAGTATGTTTGAGTTCATGAATTAGGTACATGATAGTGTGATTGTTTGGTTGAATTTCCTTGACATTCTATTCGAATGAATGTAAAGGTTTTAGGTTCATGATAGTGTGAATTATACCATGTTGTTTGTAAAGATGTCATTCGAATGATATAGGTAAAACGCTTAATGTAGTTAGTTGATCCAATGCTTAAGATTTAGGTGAAATAAGTTATGCATTCTTGTTACATGGATCATATGATTAAGTCATGAATTAGTATTGATATTTTGGATATAGTTATTTATGTTTTGAATGCCATGATGTTTAGGTGAAATGATCTAGTTTACATTCCATGCTTGTAATATGTGTCTATCTTAAGTCAAATGGACCAGAAATGGCAGCCCTGCTGCTAATCCGGTGCAACAAGAGTGCTTTAACAGCATGAAAGAAATGTTTGATCAGCTCATAATGTCCTTAAAACGAGACTCCCCTATTCAAGCTCTTGTTCCTACACCATCTAGGGATCCTATCGACAAGCTCGCTCAACACCGAGCTTACACTTTCACCGGTACTGATGAGGCTAATCCCGAAGTTGCCGAATATTGGCTTGAGGCAACTATTAGAATTCTGACCAAACAACTTTCTTGTTCGGATGAACATAAGCTCGAGTGTGCTGTCGCGCTACTTGCGGATGAAGCATTAAGTTGGTGGGAAACCACAACTTTGACCGTACTTCTTGAAAAGGTCACTTGGAAATTCTTCCTTGATGAATTCAAGAAGAAGCAAGTTAGCAAACAATATCTCGTTGAACGTCAGAAGCGGTTTTTGTATTTAAAACAAGCCGAGAGACCTATTGAGCAGTACGTGAGCGACTTTTGCAAGTACTGCAAATACAGGTCTGAATATATCAAAATTGAAGCGGACAAGTGCTGGATGTTCATTGACGGCCTTAACAATGAACTCAACCCTATTTTCACGACCCTTGAAATTACAGATTTCCAAAGTCTCGTCAATCAAGCTATTTCCACTGAAGCGAAGATGAAAGCTTCGGAAAAACACAAGAACAATCAATCCCAGAAGGACAAGTGGTCGAGGCAAGATGATCAACCCCAATGGCAATCTAAAAAGTCTAAGTACTCGGGTGGAAATTTTTCGAGTCATACTCCCTCTCAAAAGAGTAACTACATATCGAAACCTCAGTCTGTAATCAAGTCTTCAGCCCCGACAATGTTTGTTAATAGTACGGGTAACACGGGAAAAGCTTCACAAGTGCCTACTTGCAAATTCTGTTAGAAACATCACTCGAGTCAATATAGGACCAAGTCTAATATGTGTTATCTTTTCGGAGGATCCGATCACTACATCAAGGATTGTTCGCAGAACCCGAACAAGCTTCCTACTCGATCTCCAGTGGTGGCTAGTTCAGCACCAAATGCCCGAAATAAAGCTCCTCAATCTGTTCACTCAAGAAATCAGGGTAAAGGTAGAAGGCTATCCTCAGCCACCACACACCAAGAATCTCGAGCCCCTGCTCGTATTTATCATATCCGAGGAAAAGAGGAGAAAGAAGCTCCCGATGTAATCCCAGGTACAATCAAGTTAAATTTAGTTACTGCTTATGCTTTGATTGATTTGGGATCTACTCATTCCTTCGTATGTTCTGCTATGTTGATGAAAGCTAGTTTGAAGCCTAAAACTGTTGAAAATCATTTGGTAGTATCAAATCTAATAGGAGGCTTAATGAATATAAACTTTGTTTGTAAAGACACCACTATTACTATACAAAATATAGCTTTCTCTATTGATCTCTATGTGCTACCAAACTGTGAAGTTGATCTAGTACTAGGTTAGACTGGCTGGGAAAACATGAAGCCTGGTTAGATTGTTAAAATAGGAGACTATACTTACGAGGTTTAGGAAAAGAATCAATCCTATTAATAGACAAGAAACCGACATATATCTTTGCCGCTATGGCTTTACAAGATGAAATTGATTTTGACTTACCTAATATGCATGTTGTTTCTAAATACATCAATGTTTTTCCTGAGGAACTCCCTGGCATTCCTCCAACTCGAGAAGTGGAATTTGGAATTGAAGTTTAGCCTGGAACAAATCCAGTGTCCATTACGCCTTATCGTATGGCACTCGTAGAATTGAAAGAACTTAAGAAGCATATTCAAAAATTAGAAGATAAAGGATTCATCCGACCTAGCACATCTCCCTAGGGTGCTCCGGTCTTGTTCGTGAAAAATAAAGACGTTACAATGTGAATTTGCATCGATTACCGGTAATTGAACAAAGTAACGATAAAAAACAAGTATCCTTTACCCAGGATTGAAGACTTGTTCGATCAACTCAAGAATGATGACTTGTTTTCCAAGATCGAACTTCGATCAAGTTATCATCAAATGAGGATGAAAGATGAAGATGTACCCGAAACAACCTTTCGAACTCGTTACAGCCATTACGAGTTTCTTGTCATGCCATTCAGGTTAAGGAATGCCCCTGATGCGTTTATGGACCTGATGAATCGAGTTTTCAAGCCTTATATCAACAAGTTTGTGGTCGTCTTTATAGATGATATTCTTGTTTATTCCCGGAACAAGGAGGAACATGTAGAACACCTCCGAATCGTACTCCAAACACCCCGAGAACGTCAATTGTTCGCCAAGTTCACCAAGTGCGAATTTTGGCTATCGAAAGTTTCATTTCTCGGACATGTTATCTCAGCCGAAGGAATCAAAGTTCACTCCAAGAAAGTTCAAACCATCTTAGATTAGAGACCACCGAGAAATGTGAGCGAGGTCCGAAGTTTCCTCGGTTTAGTCGGGTACTACTGAAAATTCGTGAAAGCGTTCTCGATGATTGTCGTACCGGTAACCAAGCTTCTTAGAAAAGATGTAGCATTTGAGTGGTCGAAAAAACATCAACGAAGTTTCAATCAACTCAAATAATCTCTGACTCATGCCCCGATTCTCGTCCAACCAGAATCGAGAAAAGAATTCACCGTGTACAATGATGCATCACATTCGGGCCTCGGGTGTGTATTGATGCAAGAAGGCAATTTAATCACACACGCATCTCGACAATTGAAGCCTCATGAACTGAATTATCCTACACATGAACTCGAATTAGTGACCATTATATTCGTGCTCAAAATTTGGAGACAATACTTGTACGGTGAAAGGTGCAAATTGTTTACCGATCATAAAAGTCTCAAATACATCCTGACTCAAAAAGACTTGAATTTGAGACAAAGAAGATGGCTCGAATTGCTTAAAGATTACGATTTGATTATCCACTACCATCCGGGTAAAGCAAACGTGGTTGCCGACGCCCTTAGTCGAAAATCATACTCGGGTAACTCTTCGAAATTAAATCTTAGTGAATTCCTTCAAATTAGATTTTCCTTGAAATACAAGTAATCATTCGAACATCATTAAATAACCTTGTTCGCACCTTTGTAGCTTAGATGGCTATCAATGCGCATTTTCGTATGATTAAGAAATGGGGATTCTTATCCGAACTACAAGTACAATCCAGCTTAATTCTGAGAATTAAAGAATTGCAACAAGTTGATCCTAATATTTAAAAGATCATTTCAAAGCTTGATTTCAAGCCTAACCCTGAATTCTCCCTAAAGTCGAATGGACTCCTCTAATTTCGAGATAGAGTATGTACTCTTGATAACGACGATCTGAAACGAGAGATGTTACAAGAAGCTCATCAAAGTCCGTTCTTGATACACCCGAGTTCGGTCAAAATGTATAAAAACTTGAAATCCTTGTATTGGTGGTCAGGTTGTGTCCAAGTGCCTAACGTGCCAACGAGTCAAAGCCGAGCACAAGGTCCCTACGGGACTGCTTCAACCGATCGAACTACCGCAATGGAAGAGGGATCAAATCACTATGGATTTCGTAACCAGTCTTCCTTGCACTCCAAGAAAGAATGATGTTGTGTGGATGATCGTTGATAGATTCACGAAATCGGCTCATTTTCTCCCTGTCCGAATGAACCTGAGTTTATATAGTCTAGATGAGCTGTACATCTGAGAAGTGATTCGGCTACATGGTGTACCAACCTCGATAATCTCTGATAGAGATCCTAGATTTTCATCCTGGTTTTGGAGATCTTTACAACGAGTTCTCGGAACCAAATTGAACTTGAGCACGTCATTTCATCCACAAACCGATGGACAATCGGAAAAGGGTGATACAAGTACTCGAAGATATGTTGCGTGATAGTGTAGTTGACCTCAGAAAGAATTGGGAGAAATCTTTACCACTCGTAGAGTTCGCCTACAACAATAGTTATCAAACATCAATACAAATGGCCCCCGTATGAATCCTTGTACTGGAGAAAATGTAGAACACCCTTGTGTTGGTCTAAACTGGGGGAAAACAAAGTCTTGGGACCTCAATTGTTACGGGAGACGGAAGAACAAGTTCGGTTGATTCATAATCGATTGAAAGAAGCCTTTGATAGACAAAAGGCGTATGCTGACTTGAAAAGGAGAGACATCCAATACAACGTTGGAGATAAAGTCTTTCTCAAAGTGTCACCTTGGAAGTAAGTTTTCAGATTCGGGAAGAAAGGAAAGCTTAGTCCTCGTTTTATCGGACCTTTTGAAGTCATTGAAAGGATATGTCCAGTGGTTTATCGACTTGCACTCCCTAGTGATTTCAAAGAGATTTACAATGTATTTCATGTTTCTATCCTTTGGAAGTATCGATCTGATCTGTCTCATATTCTTTAACCCGAAGAGGTCGAGTTAAATTGTGATTTATCCTACGAGGAAGAACCAATCCAAATCCTCGATAGGGAAATCAAACGGCTCCGAAACAAGAACGTACACACTGTAAAAGTTCTATGGAGGAACCACAAAGTTGAAGAAGCGACGTAGGGACCAGAGGATACGATGAAAAAACAATATCCTCATCTATTCAGTTCAGGTAAGAATTCGATGACGAATTCTTTTAAGGATGGGAGAGTTGTAACACCTTCAAATATACCCTAAAAGTTATTTAAATTAAGTGGTCAAGAGGTTAAATTAAATTAAAACAAAATTTCATTTTTATTAGTCATATTCGGTTAATAAGGACTTAATTAAAAGAAGAAAACAAAATAAAGGATTAAAAGGGAATGGACTAAATTGAATTATGTAAGAAAAATGTGGACTTGCATGCTGAAAACTTGACTTCCCCAATCTGCCCTTAAGTTGAAATAAATGATAGTTTAACTAAAAGGGGCATATTGGTTATCTCTCAATTTCATTAACTTTAGAGAGTTGTCTCTTCCTCTCTACTTTTCTTCTCTTCAGCCGATTGTGAGAGAGAGCTTAGAGGGAAAGTTTTTGCTGGAGAAAACTCAAGGAAAGCTTGAAAAACTTGTTTGCATGTTGATCATCTTGCCATAGAAATCAAATTAGAAAGCTAAGTAAGTGGTCTACTCAACTAGTTCATCAAATTATCTTGCTGAGTTGTATGTATAACTTGAAATGTTATATTTTCTTGTGGTAAATGATGATTTCGATTATGAAAATTTGTAGTAAGATGATAAGAAACATGTATTTAGTTGGGTTATTTGATGAGAATCAAATAATTGGTCACATGCAAAGATAAAATGGTTAAGAGACTATTTTAGAGAAGTTAAAAAGACAAAGCCTAAATTGATCCATAATAAATATGAAAATTTATGTTTAAAAGTGTTAAATATGATTATGAGAAAATGTAGTAGTAGCTGGTAAAATAAGATTAGGTGGTGAAGTTAACAAAATAAGTCGTAAGGAGCTTAAGTTAGAAATTAGTGTAATCTGCCCAGCACTGCCTTATTCTGGACAGTGACCTTCAAAAATTCACCAAAAATAAAATACATGGAATTTAGATCTGAAGTTTTGATAGAAAATACTTGGGGATGTCTATTTTAACTAGAAACAAACGACACTAAAATTTAATCCCTATAGAAAATCTGGAACCAAAATTGTGGAGGTGCTACAAACTGTCCAGAACTGCAAAATGACCTATGTTTAAATAATAAATTGTATTGATTGAGAAATGAGAAAAATATGTACCATACATGGTTGTAAAGCTGTGTTAATAAGCTTTCTAGAATGGTAAAGTAATCGAAATTTGGATATGTGTTACTTGTGCCATAATGAGTTTGAACATGAACTTGCTTGCTGTCTTGATTGTCTTGATTTGTTCATTGATGAAACATGACATGAAATGATCTCTCTTGAAATTGAACTATGGTTCATTAGCCTAAAGGCTCTTGATCTTGGTACATGATTATTGATCACTTGAATAAGCCATGATTCTTGTCTAGCTTGTTATAAGATCATTGATTCTTGATCACATAATTAAATAATACCTTGGTAACTAGTGAGTCATATGTAGGATGACATACCATAGAGTCTTGAGCTCATTTGTGTTGGGTGGTCTACGGACCGGGCTAAGGCCCTTTGTTTTGGCGACAGTAGGAAGGATGTGTGTTATGGTCCTTGGCGACAGTATGAGGGATATGACCAGATATTTGTTTTGGCGACAGTTGGTTGGCGACTCGATTACCTAAACTTGACTATAAATCAAGGCTTAAACTTGAAATTGAATAAGAAAGTTTGCTGACATGAAATTGTGTTTACATAAAATGAAATTGATCTTGTTGTGCTTGCTTACATGATTTTCTATTCCATGAAACTTGATTGATTGTTATACATTTGACTTCTTGTTAATAACATGTAGTTGATTGGTTGAAAAATCATATCGATATATGCACTCATGTGACCTCGATTTGCCATGTTTAAATGTTAGAATAACGTAAATGAAATGATATGAAAATATGTCTAAATATGGTCAATTGAATACAAGCTTTGTACAAGCATGATTCTTGTGAACCGAACTAGGCCTTCCTCGATCCAAAATACACTCGTTAAATGAATATGCTAGCCTAATTTAGGTTGCTACCTCACTAAATGCTTAATCGTACTTATCACTCTCGTTTCATTCTTCCCAAAATACAAGTTCGTAGATTGCACGATTTTTCGGTTGGAGGCAAGGCAAGACAAGCTATAGCTTTAAGTATGAACTCACCCTTTTGTAAACTCCTAGATGGTGGCCTTAGCTTTGTAATTAGATACATGTTCATGCATTTTGAGCCTATGTTTGGCTATGTATATATTAAAGATATCCTGATTTGTATAACTTGATAACATGGTTTGGTTGGTAGCAAACTTGAGCTAGACAACATATGATGGTATGATATGCTTATGGTTAAGTGCCTTGATGATATACCTATGTTTGATAGCTGATTAATGTGTGGATGTTGTCTTGAAATAGATTGATTGAGATGTGATAAAGATCTATTCTATAGGATCGTGTTAGTGTGATTGAATGTTTGATATGCATTGCATGTTAATTGAATAAGTTGAAGTGCATAAATGAATTCATGGCCCTTTAGTACATTCGAATAGATTGAATAATGCTTAAGTATGTTTGAGTTCATGAATTAGGTACATGATAGTGTGATTGTTTGGATGAATTGCATTGGCATTCTATTCGAATGAATGTAAAGGTTTTAGGTTCATGATAGTGTAAATTATACCATGTTGTTTGTAAAGATGTCATTCGAATGATATAGATAAAAAGCTTAATGTAGTTAGTTGATTCAATGCTTAAGATTTAGGTGAAATAAGCTATGCATTCTTGTTACATGGATCATATGATTAAGTCATGAATTAGTATTGATATTTTGGATATAGTTATTTATGTTTTGAATGCCATGATGTTTAGGTGAAACGATCTAGTTTACATTCTATGCTTGTAATATGTGTCTATGTTAAGTTTAATTGTTATGATTTGATTGATGATTGAATCATGTTAATAATTGAAGTATGAAATGTGTTAACAAGTTATGTGACTGTGCAAATATGTATTAGGAGTCTAACTTATCAAATAGAGTAAGTTAGGCAAAAAAAATTATTATTCAGGTTTTTGTTGCTTGAGTATCATTCCTTAGCCGATTTACGACTAAATCGGATGAGGAGTGTTACACTCCAATCCAACACCCATGGCCTGTTGAATGCTACAATATTGCGCATCAATATCCAGTAAACTCTTCACACTTGCGGGCGACAACTAAAAAAATTTCTCGCCTAATGTTAAAAAGGATTCTCCATATAACCTAAAAGTTTTGAATAACTAATAATATTAAAAAGATATTTTTATAAATAAAAAATAATATATAGATTTAAGTTTAATAATTAATAAAGGCTTAAATCAGAAATATGTGTCCAAACTATAAATTTTTTTAAGATTGATGCTTAATGATTTTTTGCTGAAATAAGTGCCCAAAGTTTCATTTTGTTATTGTTCTAAGGTAACACCGTTAAAAAAATTTATTACACAATCAAAATTTAACACTCGTCTTTTTTATATATAAAAACTAAAAAAATAATTCTTAAAAATCTAAAAAATACTTAAAATCTCAAAAAAATCTGAAATCCATAAAACCCTAAACTTCAAAATCTCAAAATTGATGCCACTATTGTCGTCGATAGCATCGTCGAACCCCCCACGCCACTTAAGCCATCGTGTTCGTCGTTCGAATGACACCCTTCTCGTTGGTTACTAGCGATGGGTGGTTGGGAAAAATGGACGGTGACCTCCGAAAATGGCGATGGTGGGGTTCAGCAAGGCTATCGAACGATCGCTGCGTTAATTTTTTATTTTTAAGGTTTTGGTGTTTTAGAGATCTTGGGGCTATTTTGTGATTTTTAAAAATTTTGAGATATTATTTAATTTATTTTATTTTCATATTATTTTTGAAAATAAATGAATAAAGCCATGTGTCAATTTAGTATTGGGTGATAATTTTTTAAACAGTATTACCTTAAAACATAAATAAAATGAAACTTTATGCACATATTTCAGCCAAAAAAATTGAACCTATATCAGAAAAAGTGTATAATTTGGACATCTATTTATAAGTTAAGCCATTAATAAAATTAGATTAAAAATATAATTTCATAAATAAAAAATAATGTATCCATTTAAATTTAACAATTAATAACATTATATTAAAAATAATTTCATAAATAAAAATTAATATATATATCCTTCATATATTCTTCTAATACATATATAGATGTCAAATATTGATAATAAATAAACAATTTGAACAAGTATTGGATATAACCATGTCTTTATATGTCATTTTGTTTGTTTAAATTCAGTAGAAAAATTTTAAGTCAGTCGAGTTGACAAATCTTATTTTATCATTCAAGTTTTATTTGAATTCCTTTTTGAGTAGAATCGAGTTTATAAAATTCTAGTTGAATCTAGTCGAGTTAAGTTATTTAGTTTTCTGTTCAAATTTAATTGTAAATATTTATAATGTTATGATTTTAAATGGTTCAATTTCAACAATTTTTCTATAACCAGTTACGATATATATATATATATATATATGATAATACACAAACACCTTGCAGGCAAGACGATTGAACACGGGTCTCGTAGGATGAATGTCAACCACTTTTTCACTATACCACTCGTTGGGTTTTAGTTATTCAAAATAATATTATATCATTCAAACTTTATTTGAATATTTTTTGACTCTAGCTTATAACATTTAAATTCAATTACATAATTTTGAGTTTAGTCTAAAAATTCAGATATTTTTAAGTTTAATCAAATTTTGTCGTCTACTCTCTTCCTTTCAAATTTAGATGTCATATAAGAAACCAAACTCATTTCGTGAATCCATCTTTCATTTTTTTTATGAAAAATATCATTTATATAACCTAAATAAGAAGTGTTTATACCAATAAGTGTTGGTGTATTGGTAAGGTACATTACATTTTTAAAAAGATGATGTGAGTTTAAACTTTAGAAATAATATTATTAGGAAGGGTAATCTTGCATTCTAAACATAGACAGTAAGACGAATATGTATACTATAAAAAGTGTTTACTATTTTGACATGCACTCGACATAATATACTAAATTAGTATAATTTGAAATAAAAATCTACTTTTTTGAAAAACCGTATTTACTATTCAAATAATCAAATGATAACAAATAATTTTATGTTCACATTTTAGAACTAAATTTAATAAAAGTATACAATTTAAACAAGGACAAACAACATCATTGATCATTAAATTATTTTTATTTTTCTATTTTGATTATTATTTTTTTTATTTTTACAAAAGTATCAATAAAATTAACAATATTTTTTTATTTGGCTTAACTATAATAAGTGCCCAAACTATATATTTTTTGTAACAAGTGCCTAAAGTATATTTTTACTAAAATAGGTGCCTAAAGTTTCACTTTTAGCTGAAATAAGTGCATAAAATTTCATTTTTAACTTGTTTTAAAGTCAACTGAGACACATACTTTAGCAAAAAAAAAATTTAAGGCACCTATTTCAGCTAAAAAAAATTAAATACATGTTACAAAAAAAAATATTGTTTGAGCACTTATATTATAGTTAAACATTTTTATTTTGACCCTTTCACTACAAAATTAACAATGATTGATATTATATATATATATATATATATATATATATATATATATATATATATTCCATTATTTTTGCAGCCTGTGTTTTTTTCTCAATAATATTATTTGATTAGTATAATATTAAGATAAAATATATAAAATTTGAAGACTAAGAACAACCCTATTTATTTATGGGAAAATTACACTGGTGTCTCAATAATATTTCGTTAGCTATTTAACGTCGGGGACCAAAACAGGAGAACTGTGTAACAGAAGGGACGATTTTGCCGAAAAACATAGTTTAGGGACCAAAATAAGAAAACAGTAATAGTTTGGGGACCACCGGTGTAGTTTTCCCTTTAATTATTATATATGACGAGTCCACACTATTTTATACAAATACGACGTCGTCACGAGGAAACTGAAAACAGTGAATAGGCTTCTTAGCAGTGGCCCCCGAGCCCTAAATCCCAAGTCCAGAGCAAACCTGGCAGCAAAACAGGTCCTTCTCTCTCCGGCCGCCGTCGACAGCGCCACAGGCTTCCTCGCCTTCTGCTTCAACCCCTACCTCTCCTCAACATGAAGCTCGTCAGGTCAGTTTATCGAGTTCTCATCTTTTGTTTTTACTATGAAATTTTTGTTCCCTTTCATTTTGTTTACGAAGTGAATGTGTAGGAAAAAAAATCGTTTTTAGATTCTTAATAATATGATTTGAAATATCATAAGCAGGTTTTTGATGAAGTTGAACAATGAAACGGTGTCGATTGAGCTCAAGAATGGAACCGTTGTTCACGGTACCATCACAGGTTCCGCCTCTTTCCCATCTCCTCTCCCATTTCACTACATTGGGCTTTAGCTAAACCCTAAACCTCTTTTTAGCGAAGTTTTGAGAGCTTAGTAGTTTAAAAAAAAAGATTTCTTGCAATGTGCCATTGGCAGTGAAGGTTTGCTGTTTTCTCTGTTTTAATTGTTTTTAATGAGTAATGATAACTATAATCATAATTCACATCTCAATTGTGCATTTTGTAGCTGGTATTTTGGTTAAATTACTATCTTTGAAATAGGGGATAGATTTAGGTGTTGTGTTGTGTTTACAAATGATATCATCTTTTAAGGTGAATTGCAGTAGGACCTATGCTACAATGAGTCCATGGTTCAGTAGCTTGTTTTATGGTTTAATCATCATCGATTTCACCGAGTTTAGTAATGGACTAGCAATCCATTAGCCACACACCCTGGAGGAAGACAGCAGCCAGTGGTGATTTTGGTGCTCGGAATTTAAAAATTGCGGGGGCTAGAGTCAAGAAATAAAAAAAGGTGAGATGAGAAGAAAGGAAAGGAAAGATTTTAGGTTAGGGGAACAAAAAGGAAAATAGAAGTCTAGGGGAACAATAAAGAAAGTCTCCTAATTGCCGCATCAGTCATACTACGTAGGTATTTTTTCGACAATTTAGCACATATGTCTGTTATTTTCCATGTTACCTTGCCACACATATGCAGAGTTGCTAGATGATGAAAATTACTTGCCAGTCAAGTCAATTGAACTTGTTCATTTCAGAAGCTTTTAGTTATATGTACCGCAAAAGAAAAAGATTATAGATTTAATTGCATGCAATAAAATTTCGGTGGCATAGTCTCTTTGTTTATTAAAGGTAGAGGTATATTTCGATATTAACTTTTTTCAGTGCCCATAGAGCACACATTTTGGCATGCAATGCAAGTTTCCTGACATGTTGATTGCTGTACTTCTTTAAGGTGTGGATGTCAGTATGAACACCCATCTGAAAACGGTGAAACTCACGTTGAAGGGGAAAAATCCCGTGACTTTGGATCACCTTAGTGTGCGGGGTAACAACATTCGCTACTATATCCTGCCTGACAGCTTAAATCTCGAAACATTGTTGGTTGAAGAGACTCCTAGGGTGAAACCTAAGAAGCCAACAGCTGGTAATGCACTCTGGCTGATTTCTTCTGTTTTGTGTCATACTTGTATATGCTTGCGTGCTTGCTTGTAGTACTGATCACTCTAATGCATTTCTAAATTCAGGGAAGCCTTTGGGACGTGGTCGGGGTCGTGGCCGTGGCCGTGGACGTGGTCGAGGCCGTTAAATATGATGCCTTGTATTTTTGGGACCGCTGGTGCATAGACAGCTTTGTTCTAGGGATGATTCGTGGGTAATCTTCGAATACTAAAGGAATTGTGTTGGTATTTTGTTCTTGTGTGCGAGTTTTAGGCTGGTTTGAATTCATCATGAAAACATGAGATTCGTGACACGTTGATTTGATCTAATGCTAATAGCTGACCCAATAATATAATTTTTGAGCCATTTTCGTTTGCTGCCTTTATAAAAGAGAAAGAAGGTAGAGAAGCTGGGAGATGAGTCGTAATAATTGGTTAATTTGTAATTATGTCAAGTTTGCGGATAATTTATGCTAGTTGAAATTAGACAAGCATGAAGTCACCCATTAAATAATAGGTTATATTTTGATACACAGTCCGTGTAAAAAAATATTGCAGAAAAAAAGCCAATGGCTTGCTATCTTTGTTAGGATTTTTTTGAGTAGACAAGCAATTTTGAGAGAGGCTTGTGCAACACTGGATTTGGGTAAACTGATTGGGGCGATATAGTGAAGGATATAACTTGGATTATTGAGAATCGAGAGAGGAATCAATAGTAGGTGGCGATGCGAGTACTGTCTTGGAACACTCTTGGGTTGGGGTCTGCGGTTAAGAGAAAATCTGTTCAAGATTTGTTGAGACGGTACCAAAGCGAGATGACGTTTCTTCAGGAAACGAAATTGGAAGCGATAACAACGTCGATTGTTCGTAAGTGTCATGGATCTTGCATCACGAGCGTTGTCCATGTCGATTATGAGAGTGTTTCAAACATATCGATTCTGACTGTTCCGCTCTAGCTTGTGTGTGTTTTCATAACGTATGTCAGAAACCAAATGAAAGGACATATACGCTGGGTGGGGACGTATATCGGAAACCAAGAGTAAAACAGGATGAAACAATGGTAAAAAAACATGTCTCAATGGGACCAAAAGTGATGGAATGAGCAGAAAAGGGTAAAACCCAGATTGCAGTGAGCTTCAATGGTTACAGAATGAAGTAAAAAGTGAAAGCGTAACCCGTCACAATTTCAAGTGACTTTATTAAGTTGGGTTCTTTTTTCTCAATCTAGAGATGGGTGCTTAGTATTCCAGGTAAAAAAAAAGATCTAAACGATAGTACCAATTACCAAATGACATTGATGTAGGGGAAAAAATGAAATAGAAAAAACTAGTGATATATGTACAATCAGAGCATCTGGTTTAAGGCAAAGTATATAGTTAAAGCGTGTAAGGTCTACATGGAGGATGTGATTGCGGCTAATGCTAAACCGATGATTATGGGTGGATTCCAAAGTGGTGCGACTCGACAGCTGCAACCTTGGAGATGTCCACCCGATCAATGTGGACGGGGCAGTGAACTTGTCGACCAATGCGGCTGCAATTGGAGGAGTTTGTCGTTCGGATGTTGGTGAGTGGTTATTTACTTTCAATAGAAGACTTGATTGCTGCTCGATATTAAACGCTGAACTTTGGGCAATCTTAGAGGGCCTTCGCCATGGGTGGCGTTGCGGATTTCGACAGATTGAGCTTGAGGCGGGTTGTTGTGCTCTTAACGGATCCAGGTCTCGGACTACAAATGCTTTAGTGATTGTTATTGAAAGAAATGCTGCAACGTTGTTGGGAGGTGTTGGTGAGGTTTGTCGGACGTAAATCTAATGCTGTTGCGGATTGGCTCGCTAAGAAGAGTAAAAATCTTTTGCCCCCTAATCATGTCTCCTTATATGCTCATATTAAAAATAACTAAAAATTAAATTTTAAGTCTTAACCCTAATTTTCATATCTTAAACCCTAAACCTTAAACCCTAAAAAATACATTATACCTCTAATTCTTTACACCATAAGCTTCAACCTTAAACTCCAAACCCTAAACTTCAAACCCGCTATTTTAAAATAAAGACACCAAAAATAACATAATTAGGGGTAGACGATTTACATCCTGCTAAGGATATGCGTGAGCAGGAATTAGGCGAATTTTTTTTTGGAATGCCGCCTGCAGGGGTGCGGGAATTGCTGGAAATTGATAAGCAACGTAGTGGGATCCAAGCTGTGGGAATTGGTTAAATGCTTGTTAGTGTGCTGTGCGACTTTGTGTGGTTGGTGTTGGTTTATTTTGAAAGTTTACTGTTGTGGTAAATGTTTATAGCCTTACAATGTGTATTCTTTTTTCTCCATTAGGTATAGGGGAGTTTTTTAATGAGACATCAACTAAAAAAACATTCAAATTAAAGAACATCGACTAAAGTCACAACTTACATATATTACATAGATTAATAGAAGACTTTGACCATATAATCAATGATTTGAATTGGCTGATTAATTTGGATTGGATACTGTATAGGCTCATTATACGGGTAACTTTTTAACTTAATTTTTTCTATTCACAATGTCAAGATTCGAACCTCTGACTTTACGAGGCTTAATGCCTTAATTACATCGACTAAAATTACTCAAATTAAATTTAATAAAAAACTTTGACCATATCTTACAAATATTTTTTTGGTATAATCACTGATATCTAATTCATTGTTGACTAATTATGATCGAATACTATAAAAACTCACTCCCAACCCAATGTTCCCTTCATAATGCTTAATTAACAATTTTAGCCCTCATATTTTCATAAAAAATATTATAACCCTTAATTTTTTAATCTCTTTTAACACTCAAACTTTTATTTTATTTATTAAATTGAGCTAATTAACAAAAAATAATAGACCAATTAAGCTCATTATCCAATAGAATATAATCATAATAACAATCAAAATACAATGACAAATATTTTTTTAATTTAAAATAAAACTCCTTAACAAAACAACGTATGTCATGAACTGTTGTTTGTCTATAAAACCAACCATGAAAACAAAACAAAAAACATAAAAATGGAAACAGAGCACTGCAATATCAAGTGGAAGATTTGTTGGGTTTCTAAAGCACAAAAATCCTCTCAAAACGCAGCACTGCAGCAGCATGGATGCCTAAACCTCTGTCTAACACAAAAAAAAAAAAATATCGCCCACCGTGGGGCTCGAACCCACGACCACAAGGTTAAGAGCCTTGCGCTCTACCGACTGAGCTAGACGGGCAGTTGTCAATGGTTTGGAAATTTGTTTAATTATAATATCTTCAGTTGAGATGACTTTTTTTTGGTACTAAGATTCTTGTTATTTTATGGTTACCAGTATTTGTGGTTCTCCCTTCCAACAATGTACTCTTTAAAACTTGAATTTGTGTTTTCTCTTAAGAGTGGTAAAGTGTAGTATACCTTATTATTGTAGCCAAGACTTCGACGACGTTTTAATTTCGAATAAACTTTTTTTTTCTTTTTTATAGATTGACCTATAAATAGTTCACCACTTAATGCCGACTAAAATAAAAAATACAATGTCACACAATATTTTAATTAGACATTCTTTTATTGTTAGCACCAAAGCACTACATGAATCTCATCTCCAACCGTAATGACCATGGTATTATTATCGGGCAAACTAAATTTTGAACTCCGAAGATCCAACGAAAATCTGCAAATGCAGGGCATGTAAATTATCAATCCTTCGTATCAACATTTTGATCACATCCTACCAGTTGTCCCCTTAAAATATTCTGACCCAACTGCATCCTACCCTTTCATCGTTTCGTTTTCGTAATCCGAATTTTGTGGGTAACTTTCTTGGAGAACGATCAAGATTTTCTAGGCTTTATATTTGAATATCCAACTGACCGATTTTCCTCCGTTGCCCAATTTAAATATTATTTTTAATAATCTAAAGATAATTACAAAGTAGTATTTGTTCATACATATTCTTAACCATTTGATAATGCACACACATCTTATAGACAAAGCGTTAAATCCGGATCACCTAAGATGAACATCATCCGTTTTTCTATTGAAACCACTCGTTGAGTTCTTAAACTTTTATTCTATTTTTATAAAATCAAACCAACTGATAAAAAAAGGCTTAATACACTTTCTTCCCCTAAACTTTAGCCGTTTTCCCAATTTGCCCCATTAAAGTTCATTTTGACCACTTTTGCCCCCTGACGTTTTTAACGTTACCTATATTGTCTCCTACCGTTAAAAAATTTGTCTTGACTAATCAGAACGTACCACATCATTATTTATTTATTTATTTTAATCTTAAAATAAAATAAATATATTAAAATACCCAAAATACCCCATCATCTTCTTCCCTCAATTTTCTTTAACAACTTTCGCCTGAAGATACTTATCCAAAACACCCTCACTTTTGCTGCATTTCATCAAACAGCTTTTTAGCAATATCCAAATTCCCACATTTTGCATACTAAAACGAAGAGTATTAGAGATATATATAGGTTGTTAGCTGTTAAAAAAAATAAAGAAGTTGTTAGTTAGTTATTAGGTAGTTTTTTATTATATAAATACTCTTGTATTATTTGGAATATTGTATTACTTTGATATTGATTAATAAAAGAATTCAGCACGTTTTTCTTTTCTCTCTTATTCACGCGTACATACCCTAAATCCCTTTTTCCTTTCCTTCTCACGCGTCTGAAATATCCTAAAGTCGAAACCCTAGGTTTCAACATGGTATCAGTCGATTCGGTATCCGCCGACCGTTCTTCTTCTTCCACCGACGGTTCCTTCCGCAATGATGATCCTTCCGGGGAGTATTACATCCACCCCAACGAAAACCCAGCCTTGATTCTTACCTCTTCTCTTCTTGACGGCGCGAATTACCACAGTTGGGCTCGGAGTATGAAGATCTCCCTCATCTCCAAAAACAAGTGGAGCTTTGTCGATGGCTCCATTGAATAACCTGGGAAAGGTTCGCCCACATATAAGGCTTGGCTTAAATGCAACAATCTGGTTCTTTCGTGGTTGCAACGAGCTTTGACGCCGGAGATTGCCCAGAGTGTCTTGTGGTTTGACACCGCGTACGATTTGTGGAGAGATCTCTTTGAGAGATTTAATCAAGGCGATTTGGTAAGGGTTTCAGATCTGTTACAAGAATTTTATTCTTGTCAGCAAGGTAATATTTCTGTTACCTCCTATTATACTCAATTGAAAGTCCTTTAGGACGAAATCTGCAATTTTCGACCTTTAAAATCTTGTGCCTGTTCTGCCATTAAATACCGCAATCAAGATTTCTTGATTCGGTTCCTTAGGGGTTTAAATGAGAGTTTTTCGTACCCAAATCCCAGTTGTTAATGATGAAGCCCACCCCCTCTATTAGTGATGCTTTTGCAGTTGTTGTTCAACATAAGAGGTCTTTAGTTTCTGTTGCTTTGCATGAATCAAATGTCTTTTTAACAGATAGGGTTTCTGGGAAAAGTTTTGAGCATAGTAAGTCTGATAATAGGTCTTTCAATAAGAAGTTCACTAATACCAATTCTGTCAAAAGGCCTTTGTGCACTTTCTGTGGCTTGTATGGTCATACCCTTGAAAAATGTTATCGCAAACATGGCTTTCCACCAGGGTACAAAGCTCGTAGTCAGTCTAGGGTTAATCAAGTAGGTAATCTGGCTCCACCTGGTTTTGAAGGGTCTTCTGATGTTAACTAGAATTTTCAAGATTCTAGTTCTTCTGTTGTTTTTACTAAGCAACAGTATGATAGTCTGTTAAGCATGTTGCAAGACAGAAATGTTTCTGTTCAAGGTCCTTCTAATGTGCAAAATTCTACTGGTGCTAATGATTCCAAAGTTAATGCTCTTATTGCTGCGTTTGATGCTCCTTCTTCTAATGAAGCTGTTGATTCTGGTAATGTTCAGTCTTTATCTTTTTGTTGTTCAAATTTCAGTTCATCCTTTAATATGACTTGGATTTTGGACTCGGGGGCAACAGATCATATATGTAATGATTTGAGTTGTTTTGATTCTTATTCTCATGTTCTAGACAAGTTTATTAGATTACCAAATAATTCCTTAATTAAAGTATCTCGTGTGGGAACAGTTAGGATAAATAATTCTTTAATTCTGAATAATGTTTTTTATATATCTGGTTTTGCTTTCAATATTGTTTCGATTTCTCAACTTACTAAGACTTCTGTTGCTTGTTTGTTTTCTGCTGATTTTTGTTTTATTCAGGACATGTCCAGTTCGAAGATGATTGGTTTAGCTAAGAGCTTCAATGGTCTATATCATCTTGTTTCTGCTGATACAAGTAACTCAGACCCTAGTTGTTCTTTAGTTTCTTTTAATACTGGTTCTGTTTCTGATGCAAATATTGCTGGTTCTGTTTCTTGTGATGCAAGTCAATCTTTGCCTAGTGTTTGTATTTCTTCTGTTGAATCTTTTAGGCTCTGGCACTCTAGGTTAGGCCATCCTTCTGTCAGAAGAATGAAATTCTTTGATGATATAAATAAAGATTGTTCTTCCTTTCCTAAAATGTTTGAGTGTGAAATCTGTCATCTAGCTAAGCAGAAAAGGCTTCCTTCTCCTATAAGCAATAGTGTATCTGATTCTGTTTTTGATCTTATTCATATTGATGTGTGGGGTCCCTTTTCTGTTCAAAGCATCTATGGCCATTTGTATTTCTTAACCATTGTAGATGATAAGAGTAGGTATGTTTGGATTTATCCTTTAAAAGTAAAATTTGAAGTTAAATTTGTCCTAATTAATTTCTATAATTTTGTTGAGACACAATTTTCTAAGAAAATAAAGTGCATACGATCTGATAATGCAAAGGAGTAATAAATTTTTTTCATTCTAAGGGCATAGTGCATCAGAATTTTTGTACATATACTCCACAACAGAATAGTGTTGTGGAGCGTAAACATCAACACCTTTTAGCTGTTGCTCGAACTCTTAGAATACAAGCTGTTTTACCTTTGATTTTTTGGGTTGATTGCATTATTCATGCTGCGTATTTGATAAATGTTACTCCCACTCCTCTTTTGAATAATAAAACCCCTTATGAGCTTCTTTATGGTTCACCTCCTAAGTTGGGTCATTTAAAAGTTTTTGGCTGCACTGTTTTTGCTTCTGTCTTACCGAAGCCTAAGACAAAAATTGACCCTAGAGCTGTTAAGTGTGTCTTTATAGGATTTCCTAAAAATGTAAAGGGTTATAAGTTTTATGATATAAATACTAAGACTGTTTTCATTTCAAGAGATGTGGTGTTTTTTGAATCTTATTTTTACTTTAAATCTACCAAAGTTACAAATCAGATTGTTCTGCCTGTTCATGATAATGATATTTCAACTGATGAATACAATGCTTATTTTCCTAATCTTCCTCAAAATTCTGTTCCAACTTATTCTGATAATTCTGAACATATTCAGATTGACTCTCCTGAATCTGTTCAACCAAATTCTGGTTTACAGCAGCCTAGTTTTTCTATTTTGTCTCAGCCATCTGTTCCTTCTATTTCTAGGCCACGCAGAAATGTTTGTTTACCTTCTAAATTCAGAGATTATGAAGTTTCTGTTCCTGGTCATAAAACATCACCACATAATATAAATAGTGTGTCTTGTTTTAATAATTTGTCCAATTCTCATAATGCTTATATCAATAGTTTGGACATTCTTGCTGAACCCACTTCTTATTCTCAAGCTGTTAAACATGAGTGTTGGAAAGCTGCTATGGCAGATGAGATTAAAGCTTTAGAGGTTAATAAAACATGGGAGCTAGTTCCTCTTCCTCCAGGAAAGAAAACTATAGGCTGTAAATGGGTTTTTAAAACCAAATTAAAATATGATGGTTCTTTAGAGCGATATAAAGCCCGTCTTGTGGCAAAAGAATATACACAGCAGTCTGGGGTAGATTTCTTAGACACTTTTTGTCCTGTTGCTCGAATAACCACTATTCGAACCTTGCTTGCTGTTTCATCTTCTAAAAATTGGTTTTTACATCACCTGGACATTAATAATGCATTTCTACATGGTTTTTTGGATGAGGAAGTCTATATGGACTTACCCCCTGATTTTAAAACTAATAAGTCTAATGTTGTTTGTAAGCTAACTAAAAGCCTATATGGTCTTAAGCAAGCCAGTAGGCAGTGGAATGAGAGGCTTACTTCAGCTTTACTTCAGCAAGGATTCAAGCAAGCTTCTGCAGATACATCTCTTTTCCTAAAAGGAACATGTATGAATTTTATTGCCCTAGCAGTCTATGTTGATGATATAGTCTTAGCTAGTCCTAATGAACAAGAAATAATTACAATCAAGGAATATTTGCATGATTGTTTTAAAATTAAAGATCTTGGTCAGTTAAAGTATTTTCTAGGACTTGAGGTAGCTAGGTCTGCTAAAGGTATCAATTTATCTCAAAAAGAATATACTCTAGATTTGCTTAAGGAAACTGACTTCTTAGATTCAAAACCTGTTTCCACACCTTTACTTGCTAAAGCTAAGCTTTCTAAGAATGAAGGGGTTCTTTTAAAAGATTTTACTTCTTATAGAAGGTTGATAAGGAAGCTTCTGTATTTAACAAATACTAGACTAGATATTTGTTTTGCTGTTCATCAATTGTCACAGTATGTTTTAGCACCTACTGATATTCATATGCAGGCTGCCCATAGAATATTAAGGTACCTTAAAGGCACCCTTGGACAAGGGCTTTTCTTCCCTGCTAATAATTCACTTAAGATAAATGCTTTTTGTGATTCTGATTGGGCCTCTTGCCCTGATTCAAGAAAATCAGTTACAGGTTTTTGTATTTTTCTTGGCACAACTTTAATTTTTTGGCGTTCGAAGAAGCAGCAAACCATATCTCGGTCATCCAGTGAGGCAGAATACAGGGCAATAGCTTCTGTTTCTTGCGAGATTCAGTGGCTGAATTATTTGCTTTCTGATTTACAAGTTCAATTTCTTACTCCTGCAAATTTATATTGTGACAATTTGTCCGCTATTCGTATTGCAGAGAATCCTGTTTATCATGAGCGGACAAAGTATATTGAAATCGATTGCCACCTCATCAGGGAAAAGCTTCATCAGGGGCTTATCACTCTCCTTCCTGTTTCTACTGAGCATCAATTAGCAGATTGTTTCACAAAGGCGTTGCAACCTTCTCCTTTTCATACTGCCATATCCAAGTTGGGCATACTTGATATATATGCTCCAACTTGAGGGGGGCTATTAGAGATATATTTAGGTTGTTAGCTGTTAAAGAAAATAAAGAAGTTGTTAGTTAGTTATTAGGTAGCTTTTTATTATATAAATACTCTTGTATTATTTGAAATATTGTATTACTTTGATATTGATTAATAAAAGAATTCAACGCGTTTTTCTTTTCTCTCTTATTCACGCGTACATACCCTAAATCCCTTTTTCCCTTTCCTTCTCACGCGTCCGAAATATCCTAAAGTCGAAACCCTAGGTTTCAACAAAGAGTCATTGAAATTTTTTGTTGATCCATATATTTATGAATCTAAATCCCAATATCTAAAGCACCCAAATTAGCACAGGCACTAACAATACTTACAAATATAACTTCATCAGGCTTTATATCACTCATTTGCATTAGCCTGAACATATAAAAATCCTCTTTAAAGCAATTATTTTTTACATACCCAGAAATCATGGCCCCCCAAATTCCTCTATCCTTTACTGGAGCCTCAAAAAAAAGCAATCTAACAGTGTTAATATCACCCATTTCAAGCGATGACCATATATATTTGAGAGCAAAACATATACGCCAATTTTTTTTACCAAGATCTTCATTTGTGGTTGAGTTTCCAGTTGTGTTATAAGATACATGTGATCACCTGAATTTCCAAATCTGAAAAAAATGGGGTTTAAGGGGAAGAGGATGAGGGAATGGGGTTTGGGAAGGGGATGAGGGTAGTTTTGGTTAAAAAATTAATTTAATGAATATTTTAATATATTAAACAGAAAATTAAGAAAAATAATAATTAGGTGATTTGGCGTGTAACACCCGTGTTTTGGGCCTAGGAGTTAGCCGGATATTTGTTCGAGTCAAATAAAACTTAATTAGAACAATTCAAATTCTAATAATGGCCAAATTGAGTTTTGGGAAAAGGGAAGGGACTAGGGTTGTAATTTTACCCAAAAGTTTAGGAAAGCAAGACCACTTTAACAAAAAAATTGTCTTCCTCCCTCTTTCCTCCCCTTTTCACGTTAAAGGCTCCCCCACCATCTCTAAACTCTTTCAAACTTAGCCACTATTCTATTGAATCTTACCACCTGATTTTCAACACCAATTCAAGAGAAGCAAGAGGAAACGCGGAAGAGGCTTTGGGACCGAATCCGAGTTCGTAGGAAGATTGGTTCGAATTGCTAAGGAAGGGCGGTGAGTGGTTCAACTTGTTTTTAAGTTTGGCTCGAGCATGTTTAGTGTGTGTGGGTAAAGTGAGCTTGGTAGGCCACTTCCATTTAATTCAAGTTGATAGCTTAGCTTTTGATATCCTTAAATGCTATGTGCTTAATGACTATGCTCTTATACTTGCAATTATATGGTGCATGTGTTTATATATCATGTTGTGGATATATGTGGTGAGCATGAGTGTGGGTGATGACATGTGATTAATGTGGATAATTGGCACTAAATAATTACCGGTTGTAAATGATCGATCATTAGGATAGTGTGCACACAAATTGAGTCAAAACGTACGTGGCCTTGATGGCGTTAAGTCATCAAGGAGGAGTACGGTGATGTAACATTCCACCGGAAGCTATTCATATATTTCTACGGGATGATGAGTGGAATCCCATCCGTAGGGCATGTGGCGATGAGTGGAATCCCGCACATGCAAAGTCCGGTGATGAGTGGAATCCCACCGAGGTAAAGTGTTGTCAAGGTTTAAATCCGCACAATCGGGGTAATTAAAGTGGCCAATTAAACTTAAATCATGTATTGTGATATATGATGGTGATATATGGTTGTGTTATATTTGTTGCTACATGATGATGATATATGAGATTTGAACTTGTTAGGATCGAGAGACCATATATGCCACTTGAAAGACTAGCTAGGTCTACTTGATATTATGCCTATGTTTGATGTGTGTAGACTAGGATTAACATGCTTGGACCCTGCATTGTTGTTGTTTTTCGTTTTAGAGCACCCTCACTAAGCTTATAGCTTACGCTCTCAATGTTTAACAATGCAGATCATTAGCGTGGTGTTAGTTCGAGGCAAGGCGAGAAGGGCTTTCCAAGTTGCTGCTCAAGTATGGTTGATTTTGTAGTAGTTAAGCAATGTGGCAATAGGGTGTCTTTATATGAGCTTGTATGACTCATTTGATTGATGATGTTGTTGAGTTTGACTATGGTTTGTAAGCATGCTATACTTTGATGAATGTTGGTGTGTATGATGGTGTGCTTTAGGATGCTTTATGTAACGCCCCGGTTTAGGGGTCGGGTGAAAAATAATAATTTAATATTATTTCCGAGTCCGGTTTCGTAATTAAAAATAATTTTGGGCCTCGGGTTTTAAGACAACAAAATTTAGTTGGACCATATTTTAAACAAGCCCACATGGCCATGGGTGGCACTTATTGTGGTTTTCCTTTTTCATTAAGGGTAATTAGGTCTTTAGACTTTTAATTTTAAACCAACCTAAAATATTGATTTTTGAGTCATCTTCTTCCCCTCTCTACTATTTCCTTCCAACGTCAAAAAAAGAAGCCCTTTCTCCTTGTTACTTTTCCATCTCATACCTTGTTGTTGTTGGAGCTTTTGCAAAGGTAAGGTCGTTTTTGACTTGCTCTCATCATCCTTTACGAGTACATATCTTTATTTTCTATAAAATTCATAATTTTGTGATTTGGGTGTTTTGAGGTTTTGACTAAAAATGTCATTTTTAACACCATTAACTTAGGCTTTTGATCTCTAAATGATATATGAGTTGTTTTCAATCTAAAGGGTCCAATGGGTATGATTTTTATGAAGTTTTGGGGTGTTTCCCGGAATGGGGTTTTGGGGAGGATTTTGGGAGGCTTTAAGTTGGGTTTTTAGGGTTTTTGAGGTGGAATCTTGAGGGCTAGTGGTTAGACTATATGTGAGTGATGTTTTGGAGGCTTTTGGGAGTAATTTGAGGGTTGGAATCAATGGTTTTGAAGGGGGTGTAAGGGCTGCTCAGATTTTGGAAAAAATTGAGCTTGTTTCAATGGAAAAATTGGTGTGTTGTACTTAGTATGTTATCCGGGTTGATTATTTTAGAACTTGGACTGATTTGAGGTTATTTGCTTGGTGTTGGAATGCTTAGAATCAAGGATTTTGGTTGGTGAAGCTTCGGGGGCAAATCCGGGGATTTCAGAGTCTTGAGCTCGGTCTTCGATCTTCTCTTGGGTAGCAACGGTGAGTAGATTCATTGGTTTATACTTTGTGCTTGATATGGACTCCTTTGGGGTTTGGGTAGAACCTTGAGAGGTTGCCTAAACCCGTGTGTAAGTCTCCCTACTCATAAGTTGTTGTGACAAGTTGATTGTATATACATTGTGACCATGAATGCATTTTAAGTTGTCAATGTTGTAGTCGTGTTGAGTTCGTGCCTCTCGTGATGGTGGTCTAAACTACGGTGATGTGTAGTCCCGCCGGTAGTGACTAGTAGGGTAGTACTTTGATGTGTAGTCCCATTGTACATCCACTAGTCGAAACGGTGATGTGTAGTCCCACCGTAAGTGTATATTGGTTGTGCTTGAGCAAACCAAGAGTAGTGGTTGAGATAGACCCTTGTGCATCCATAGTTTTCTTGCATACAATTCGTATTTGAAAAACTGCATGTTGTGAATTGTAGAGCCTCTCTCACTAAGCTAGTTGCTTATGCTCTTTGTTTCCAACGTGCAGATCGTTAGAGTTCGGGAGGCGAGCGGGCGAAGGAGGAGCTTTTGGGAGTTCTCAAGCAAGTTTAAGTATGGTTTGCTTTTGTAATAATGCCTAGACAATGGGGTATAGAGTGTAGGAGTTGGGGTCAAACTCCTTAGGAATTTTTGTTGAGTATGTTAAACTCAAGGTTATGTTATGCTTGCTTCTTGGTTTGCTATTTATGCTTGATATGTTGCTTATATGAACGTGCCTTATTATGTATGTTTCTGGCCTTGTAAGCCTTTTAATTGACTATCCTTTGTGAGGAGTTCATGCTTGTTAAGTATGCCCTTTTTGGTGGAATTGCATGAAGCTTTGATTTGTATGAATTTCATTAGATTAAATGCCTCACATGTTAAATTGTGATTGTGGTTTGGTGTATGTATGTTGCTTGTGCTTAGGGGAGACCAATAATGCATTTAGAGTTGGGTTAAGGGTCACCTGTGCAAAAATCGTGGAGTTGCAGTGCAGGGGGTATCGATACCCTAGCTAGGGTATCGATACTGTCTTGCCCAAAGGCCTCAGATTTTGCCTGGGGTATCGATACCCTAAGGGTATCGATACCCTCCAAAGTCTCTGTAATTTGGGTTTGGGGGTTAGAATAGAGCGTATCGATACGGGGTCCCCGAGTATCGATACGGATCTATTCTGTTGACCAAGGAAGGTTGACCGAGGAAGAGGGTATCGATACCCCTGGTAAGGGTATCGATACGGTCTTCTTGTGTTGACTTCCTGGGTTGACCTAGAAAGGGGGGTATCGATACCCCTGTCAAGGGTATCGATACTGCCTGCCTGTAAACTTAAAAATGGACTGTTTATGCATGGCCAGAGTTCGAATGTGTTTTCCTTGTATGTTTCCGCTGTTGTGAATCACTTAGGGTTTAACCATCCTCTAGACAAGAAAAAAAATAGGGTTGCTAACCGAGGGGGAATCCTTTGGGTTTCGCTTCGGTTTTCCCCGTGTGGCTCACTCGGACCGGTCATCCGGCCAGACCGGGACGAGGGGGTTACATTTGTTGGTATCAGAGCCTGAGGTGTCCGAGACCTCGGGCAGGTAAGTGAGGTAAGTTAAGGTATTATGAGTGTTTTGCCATGCCTGTCTAAGTTTTGTTTTAGCACGGTGTATGTATGCATGCTATGGTGACTTCTCTGTTGTTTGAAAGTTGGTTTGAGTCCCCATTGTTAGGCATTGTTGTCAAAATAAAAAGGGAAAATTGTTTTGGTTTAAAGAGCTTGAGAACCGGAGTCCTTTGCCCCTTGCTAACCTAACGTTTCCTTGTTGTTGTGTGTTTGTTGTTTTAGATTACATTAATTGCTATGGTGAGACCGAGGGGACGGCCTAGAGCGGGTGACCAGGCACCCGAGAACGTGCCTCCTGCTCTTAATGCTCCGGGTGGTAATGGAGGGAACGTCGGAGGTGATGGTAATGAGCCTCAGGCTGGGGCTAATGTGGGAGGTAATGGGGCTCAAGCGGGCCAAGGTCAAGCGGGCCAAGGTCAGGCAGGCCCAGATGTGGCTCATTTGATTCATACTATAGCCGGAGCTTTTCAGACAGCTTTGGCCGGAATGCAAGCTGCAGCACCACTTCCGGGTGCGGGGACAAGATTACCCCTAGAGAGGCTTCGCAATTTGGGGGCAGTTGAGTTTCGTGGGTTGTCTCCGGAAGGTTCGGAAGGGTGGCTTGAGAGCACTACTCGCATCTTGGGTCAGATGGAGTGTTCGGATGCTCGTAAGTTGGGATGCATTGTCTCATTGCTTCAGGGAAACGCTTATACTTGGTGGACCACTGCTACTTCTGGTATGGCCGAGGTGGATGTCACATGGGAGTTTTTCAGGAATGCTTTCAAGAGGAAGTACCTCGGAGTTCGGTACTTGGATGAAAAGAAAAGGGAGTTCATGGCTTTGGTTCAAGGCAATAGGACCGTGTCCAAGTATGAGATCCAATTTGTGAGGTTGAGCCAGTACGCGCCAGAGTTGATTCCGGATGAGAAGGAGCGTTGTGAGCGCTTCAGATATGGGTTGACTACTGATGTGAAGACTTACATGTTGGCCGCCGACTACACTGAGTTCGATGTCTTGGTTTCTAGAGCCAAGGATGTAGAGCAAAACCTAAGCTCTAGAGCACGTGCTGGTGGGTCTGACTCCGGGAAGAGACATGCGAACTGGGATAGAGATCATGCCAAGAGGCATAGGGATAGGAGGTAACAGCCGAATACGAGGCCTAGAGGTGGTAACCATGGTCAGGGCCGTCAGGGCCAAGGGGCTGTTGGGCACATTCCGGAGTGCACTAGGTGCGGGAGACGCCACCCAGGTGAGTGCATGGGTATGTTTGGGGCGTGTTGGAACTGTAGCTCCCGAGATCATTTGAGACGTGATTGTCCACACCCAGTCAGAGGAGGACCGGCTCCCGCGAGGGGATTTGAGCATCAGAGAGGTCGTGGGCGCGGCCGTGGGAACTTCCAGCCAAGGAATGAGGGTCAGAGGAACTTGGCTCATGTGGTAGCAGTCCAGCCCGAGGGAGGAGGACCGGCTAGGGTGTACGCTCAGCGGGAGGCTGGGAATGACACTAATGTCATTGCAGGTAATTTCACATTGCAATCTTTGAGTTTGCTTTCTCTGATAGATTCGGGGTCAACGCATTCGTATATTCTAGGTGAGCATGCAAAGTCATTAGGACTACCTTGTGATTGGTTAGAAGTAGGTGTAAATGTCACTAGCTCTTTTGGTGATACAGTGGTAGTCAGGAAAGTGTATAGGAGGTGTCCCTTGATGATTCAGGGCCACGTATTTCCAGTCGACATGATGGAGCTACCCTTTTATGGCTTTGATGTGATTTTGGGCATGGATTGGCTTGTAGAGCATAGAGCTAGGGTTGACTTTGAGACTAAGAGAGTCTCTTTGAGGCTTACTGATGACTTTGAGGTTGTGGTAGTTGGGGAGAATGTTAAGTTTTTGTCCAATGTGGTTTCGGCTTTGGAAGCTCAGAGGTTGTTGAGTTCAGGGTGTCAGGCTTACTTGGCTTACGTAATGAACCCGGATATGAGTGAGGTGAGACCTCAGGACATCAGGACTGTGTGTGACTATCCGAGTGTTTTTCCGGAAGAACTACCAGGCTTGCCACCAGATAGAGCAGTTGAGTTTGCTATTGAGACATATTCTGATTCCGCACCGGTGTCGATTGCTCCGTATAGGATGGCACCGAATGAGTTGAAAGAGTTGAAGACACAGCTTCAGGAGTTGACTGACAGAGGCTTCATTAGGCCTAGTGTTTCCCCGTGGGGTGCTCCGGTTTTGTTTGTGAAAAAGAAGGATGGTAGCATGAGGATGTGCATAGACTATAGACAGTTGAATAAGGTGACAGTGAAAAACAAATATCCCTTGCCAAGGATAGATGACTTGCTAGACCAGTTGAGGGGTGCTTCCGTGTTTTCAAAGATTGATTTGAGGTCGGGGTATTATCAGTTAAAGGTAAAGGATGTGGACATACCGAAGACAGCTTTTCGTACACGTTACGGACAATATGAGTTTTTGGTGATGCCTTTTGGGTTGACCAATGCTCCAGCGGCCTTCATGGATATGATGAACTGGGTGTTTCATAAGTTCTTGGACAGGTTTGTGGTAGTGTTTATTGATGACATCCTAGTGTACTCTAGGACCGAAGAGGAGCACGATGAACACTTAAGGTTAGTGCTTCAGACCCTACTTGAGAATCAATTGTATGCCAAGCTAAGTAAGTGTGAGTTTTGGATTAGAGAGGTGGTCTTCCTTGGCCACGTGATCTCAGCTAGTGGGATTAGCGTAGATCCCAAGAAGATTGAAGCCATTGTAAATTGGAAGCAACCAAAATCAGTGACAGAAATCCGCAGTTTCCTAGGCTTGGCGGGATACTATAGGAGGTTTGTTGAAGGGTTCTCAAGGATAGCGGCTCCGTTGACCAAGTTGCTACAGAAGAATGTTCCGTATGAATGGTCAGATGTAAGACAAGAAGCGTTTGAGAAGTTGAAGAAAGCTTTGACCGAAGCTCCCATTTTGATTCAGCCCGAGCCGGGGAGAGAGTTTGTAATTTACAGTGATGCATCTTACGTGGGGCTAGGTTGTGTACTTATGCAAGGAGGTAAGGTAGTGGCATATGCTTCCCGACAGTTGAAGGTTCATGAGAAGAATTACCCCACACATGACATAGAGTTGGCCGTAGTGGTGTTCGCGTTGAAAATTTGGAGACACCATCTTTATGGTGAGAAGTGCACTGTGTACACTGACCACAAGAGCTTGAAATATTTGATGTCCCAAAAGGAGTTGAATCTTAGGCAACGAAGGTGGTTAGAGCTCCTTAAAGATTATGACCTTACCATAGAGTATCATCCGGGCAAGGCGAATGTGGTGGCCGATGCCTTGAGTAGGAAGATGGTCGTTGAGTTGCGAGCAATGTTCGCAAGGTTGAGTGTGTCTACGGATGGTGGGCTAGTGGTCGAGCTTCAGGTTAAGCCATCATTGGTTTAGTTGATTCGTGAGAAGCAGTTGCGAGATGAGTCCTTGGCACCTCACGTGCAAGACATAGCGGAAAATAGGCCTACCGAGTATTGTTTTGGAGAGAATGGGATCCTATGTTTCAAGGATAGGATAGTGGTTCCGGAGGATGCCGAGTTGAGGCGTACGATCTTGAGTGAGGCTCACAATAGCCCTTTTGCTATGCATCCGGGTAGCACGAAGATGTATCGAGGATTAAAGGAAGAGTATTATTGGGTTGGTTTGAAAAAGGATGTAGCCGAGTTCGTAAGTAAATGCATGGTTTGTCAGAGAGTCAAGGCTGAGCACCAGTTTCCCTCAGGGTTGTTGCAACCGTTGAAGATTCCAGAGTGGAAGTGGGAGCGTATCACTATGGACTTTGTATCAGGACTTCCGTTGACTCCTTCAAAGAAAAATTCAGTGTGGGTGATCGTAGATAGATTCACCAAGTGTGCACACTTCATACCGGTTCATACCACCTATACGTTGGACAAGTTGGCCGAATTGTATATTCGGGAGATTGTGAGACTACATGGGGTACCGAAGTCAATTGTGTCAGATCGAGATCCGAGATTCACCTCTAGATTTTGGGAGTGTTTGCATCGAGCCTTAGGCACTTGGTTGAACTTCAGCACTTCGTATCATCCGCAGTCAGATGGACATTCTGAGAGAGTGATTCAGATTTTGGAGGATATGTTGAGGTGTTGTATCATTGACTTTCAGGGGTCGTGGGAGAAACACCTACCATTAGTGGAATTTGCGTACAACAACAGCTTCCAGTCAAGCATTCAGATGGCTCCTTATGAGGCCTTGTATGGTAGGAAGTGTAGGACCCCGATATGTTGGGCCGAGGCCGGACAGAAACTTGTGCCGATGCCCGAGTTACTTAAGGGAACCACCGAGAAGGTGAAGTTGATATGTGATCGCTTGAAAGCGGCTTCAGATCGACAAAAGTCCTATGCATATTTAAAAAGGAAGGAGGTAGAATACTCCGTAGGGGATAAAGTGTTTTTGAAAGTTTCACCTTGGAAGAAGGTGATGAGGTTTGGGAGGAAGGGCAAGTTGAGCCCGAGGTACATAGGGCCTTATGAGATAGTTGAGAGGATTGGTCCGGTTGCATATAGATTGAGACTCCCTGTTGAGCTAGAGAAGATTCATGATGTATTTCATGTGTCGATGCTTAGGAGGTATAGATCGGATCCGTCCCATGTTATGCCAATGGAAGAAATAGAGTTAAATCCAGACTTGTCTTACAATGAGGAACCAGTTGAGATACTTGCTTCTGATAGCAAGGTGTTGCGTGGCAAGACTATAGAGTTGGTCAAAGTCTTATGGAGACATAGAGGTGTGGAGGAAGCCACGTGGGAGAGGAAAGCTGACATGCTTGAGCAGTTTCCGTATTTGTTTCCGTCAGGTAATTTCGAGGACGAAATTCCTTAAGTAGAGGAGAGTTGTAACGCCCCAGTTTAGGGGTCGGGTGAAAAATAATAATTTAATATTATTTCCGAGTCTGGTTTCGTAATTAAAAATAATTTTGGGCCTCGGGTTTTAAGACAACAAAATTTAGTTGGACCATATTTTAAACAAGCCCACATGGCCATGGGTGGCACTTATTGTGGTTTTCCTTTTTCATTAAGGGTAATTAGGTCTTTAGACTTTTAATTTTAAACCAACCTAAAATATTGATTTTTGAGTCATCTTCTTCCCCTCTCTACTATTTCCTTCCAACGTCAAAAAAAGAAGCCCTTTCTCCTTGTTACTTTTCCATCTCATACCTTGTTGTTGTTGGAGCTTTTGCAAAGGTAAGGTCGTTTTTGACTTGCTCTCATCATCCTCTACGAGTACATATCTTTTGTGATTTGGGTGTTTTGAGGTTTTGACTAAAAATGTCATTTTTAACATCATTAACTTAGGCTTTTGATCTCTAAATGATATATGAGTTGTTTTCAATCTAAAGGGTCCAATGGGTATGATTTTTATGAAGTTTTGGGGTGTTTCCCGGAATGGGGTTTTGGGGAGGTTTTTGGGAGGCTTTAAGTTGGGTTTTGAGGGTTTTTGAGGTGGAATCTTGAGGGCTAGTGGTTAGACTATATGTGAGTGATGTTTTGGAGGCTTTTGGGAGTAATTTGAGGGTTGGAATCAATGGTTTTGAAGGGGGTGTAAGGGCTGCTCGGATTTTGGAAAAAATTGAGCTTGTTTCAATGGAAAAATTGGTGTGTTGTACTTAGTATGTTATCCGGGTTGATTATTTTAGAACTTGGACTGATTTGGGGTTATTTGCTTGGTGTTGGAATGCTTAGAATCAAGGATTTTGGTTGGTGAAGCTTCAAGGGCAAATCCGGGGATTTCGGAGTCTTGAGCTCGGTCTTCGATCTTCTCTTGGGTAGCAACGGTGAGTAGATTCATTGGTTTATACTTTGTGCTTGATATGGACTCCTTTGGGGTTTGGGTAGAACCTTGAGAGGTTGCCTAAACCCGTGTGTAAGTCTCCCTACTCATAAGTTGTTGTGACAAGTTGATTGTATATACATTGTGACCATTGAATGCATTTTAAGTTGTCAATGTTGTAGTCGTGTTGAGTTCGTGCCTCACGTGATGGTGGTCTAAACTACGGTGATGTGTAGTCCCGCCGGTAGTGACTAGTAGGGTAGTACTTTGATGTGTAGTCCCATTGTACATCCACTAGTCGAAACGGTGATGTGTAGTCCCACCGTAAGTGTATGTTGGTTGTGCTTGAGCAAACCAAAAGTAGTGGTTGAGATAGACCCTTGTGCATCCATAGTTTTCTTGCATACAATTCGTATTTGAAAAACTGCATGTTGTGAATTGTAGAGCCTCTCTCACTAAGCTAGTTGCTTATGCTCTTTGTTTCCAACGTGCAGATCGTTAGAGTTCGGGAGGCGAGCGGGCGAAGGAGGAGCTTTTGGGAGTTCTCAAGCAAGTTTAAGTATGGTTTGCTTTTGTAATAATGCCTAGACAATGAGGTATAGAGTGTAGGAGTTGGGGTCAAACTCCTTAGGAATTTTTGTTGAGTATGTTAAACTCAAGGTTATGTTATGCTTGCTTCTTGGTTTGCTATTTATGCTTGATATGTTGCTTATATGAACGTGCCTTATTATGTATGTTGCTGGCCTTGTAAGCCTTTTAATTGACTATCCTTTGTGAGGAGTTCATGCTTGTTAAGTATGCCCTTTTTGGTGGAATTGCATGAAGCTTTGATTTGTATGAATTTCATTAGATTAAATGCCTCACATGTTAAATTGTGATTGTGGTTTGGTGTATGTATGTTGCTTGTGCTTAGGGGAGACCAATAATGCATTTAGAGTTGGGTTAAGGGTCACCTGTGCAAAAATCGTGGAGTTGCAGTGCAGGGGGTATCGATACCCTAGCTAGGGTATCGATACTGTCTTGCCCAAAGGCCTCAGATTTTGCCTGGGGTATCGATACCCTAAGGGTATCGATACCCTCCAAAGTCTCTGTAATTTGGGTTTGGGGGTTAGAATAGAGCGTATCGATACGGGGTCCCCGAGTATCGATACGGATCTATTCTGTTGACCAAGGAAGGTTGACCGAGGAAGAGGGTATCGATACCCCTGGTAAGGGTATCGATACGGTCTTCTTGTGTTGACTTCCTGGGTTGACCTAGAAAGGGGGTATCGATACCCCTGTCAAGGGTATCGATACTGCCTGCCTGTAAACTTAAAAATGGACTGTTTATGCATGGCCAGAGTTCGAATGTGTTTTCCTTGTATGTTTCTGCTGTTGTGAATCACTTAGGGTTTAACCATCCTCTAGACAAGAAAAAAAATAGGGTTGCTAACCGAGGGGGAATCCTTTGGGTTTCGCTTTGGTTTTCCCCGTGTGGCTCACTCGGACCGGTCATCCGGCCAGACCGGGATTAGGGGGTTACACTTTAGGTTGCCTTATGCTGGGTGCAAACCCCTTTTGAATGACTTGGGGCTTTATGATCCTTTTGAGCCTTTGTGTATGCTTAATATTGCCTATGTTGCTCCTTGATTTGAATGCTATGTATGAATGCTTTAATCCATGTTTGAATGTCACCCTTGGCTTAAATATATGTGCTTGCATGTTGGTATACGCTTAGGTGAGTCGAGAAATGCATTTAGAGTCGATTTGGGGTGGTTTTGGTTGAATTTGAGGAATTGCAGTGCAGGGGGTATCGATACCCCTGGTTAGGGTATCGATACTCTCTTGCCCAAATGCCTCAGATTTTGCCTAGGGTATCGATACCCTAAGGGTATCGATACCCACTAAAGTTATTGTACTTTGGAATTGGGAGTTAGAATAGAGCGTATCGATACGGGGTCCCCGAGTATCGATACGGATCTAATCTGTTGACCAAGGAAGGTTGACCGAGGAAGAGGGTATCGATACCCCTGGTAAGGGTATCGATACGGTCTTCTCGTGTTGACTTCCTGGGTTGACCTAGAAAGGGGGTATCGATACCCCTATCAAGGGTATCGATACTGCCTGCCTTATAAGCTTAAAGTTGCATATTTTTGCATGGTTGTGTTTCGAATGTGTTTTCCGTTGAACGTTTTCCGCTGTTGTGAATCATATAGGACCTAATATTCATCTAGGCGAGATTAATATAAAAAGAAAAAAAAATAGGGTTGCTAACCGAGGGGGAACCCTTTGGGTTTCGCTTCGGTTTTCCCCGTGTGGCCCACTCGGATCGGTCATCCGGCCAGACCGGGACGAGGGGGTTACATTTGTTGGTATCAGAGCCTGAGGTTACCGAGACCTCGGGCAGGTAAGTGAGGTAAGGTTAATGTGTTAAATGCTTATGTTGTTTGATGCATGATTTGCCATGAATCCTTGATGCTTGATTGATCGTATGATGTTTTGAATACATAAACTGTCGTGTCTAGTATAGAGTGAGTGCCCATTGCTACTATTACTTAATTTAAAAAGATTTTTGAAAAGAGGAATACTAGAGCACTATTGGACCCTTGCTTTGACTAACGTAATCCTTATCTGTTTCTTGTTGTAGTTTACCTTGCTAGTTGAACCATGAGACCACGTGGGAGGCCTAGGATGGTTCAACCGGAACCACGGGCAGAGGCTCCGAGAGTTGAGCCAGTTGTGAGAGTTGAGGCTCAAGTGGGAGAGCCAGTGGTTGGGGTTGGAGCTCCTCCACCACCTCCACCACCACCACCTCCTCCACCGGGAGTGGGAGGCGAGGCCGGGCCCGAAGGAATGGGACCACAAGGAGGCCAAGGTGGCCAAGGTGGCCAAGGACCGGCCGGAATTGACTTAGCTCCGTTGGTTCAGGCAATAGCCGGGGCATTCCAGGCTGCAGTAGCTGGAGGTCAGGCGGCTCATCATCAGGGTGAGGGCACCGGATTGCCATTAGAGAGACTTCGGGGCCTTGGGGCCGAAGAGTTTAGAGGTGCTACTCCGGAGAGGTCAGAGATGTGGTTTGAGAAGACCGTCCGTATTCTTGCTCAGATGGGATGTACTGGTGAGCGCAAGTTGGGATGTGTTGAGTCTCTACTTCAGGGTGATGCCTACACCTGGTGGGTCACCGTTACTTCGGGGATGGTTGAGACCGAGATCACTTGGGAGTTCTTTGAGACAGCTTTCCGGAAGAAGTATTTGGGTCCGCGATACCTCGATGAGAGGAAGAGAGAGTTTATGGCATTGCTTCAGGGGAGTATGTCCGTGACTGATTATGAGATCCGATTTGTCAGACTGAGTCAGTATGCACCTGAGCTTGTACCTACTGAGGTGGAGCGTTGTAACTGCTTCCGATATGGGCTGAGTGAGGAGATCAAGACCTATACTCTAGCTTCTGATTACACCGATTTTGATGTCTTGGTCTCGAGGGCCAAGGACTTGGAGCACAGTTTGAGTTTGACCAGGCGGTCAGGTGGATCTAGTTCGGGTAAGAGGTCCAGCAACTTTGATAGAGGAGATGCCAAGAGGCATCGGGACAACCGGCATCAGTTTGATCATAGGCGTGGTGGCGGTAACCACGGTAGGGGCCATCAGGGTCAGAGAGCTGGTGGGAAGTTGCCCACATGTGCTACTTGCGGGAGGAACCACACCGGTGAGTGTTGGGGAAATTATCATTCCTGTTGGAGTTGTGGTGCTAGAGACCACATTAGGCGTGACTGTCCACATCAGGTGGGACAGGCACCAGCTCAGGCTCCCGCTAGAGCCAATGATTTTCAGAGAGGCCGCGGGCGCGGTAGAGGTAACTTCCAGCCGAGGAACGATGGTCAGAGAAATTTAGCTCATGTAGTTGCAGTCCAGCCGGAGGGCGGAGGACAGGCTAGGGTTTACGCACAGCGCGGGGAGCAGCATGACACTGATGTGATCGCAGGTAACTTCTCGATACAGTCTTTGAGTTTGCTTTCTTTGATTGACTCTGGGTCTACGCATTCCTACATATTGAGTGAGCATGCACAGTCTTTGAATTTGCCTTGTGAGATATTAGAGGTAGGAGTTAGTGTTACTAGTTCCTTTGGGGACACGATAGTAGTTAGGAAGATGTACCGAAGGTGTCCGTTGATGGTTCAGGGGCATGTGTTTCCAGTGGATATGATGGAACTTCCTTTCTATGGTTTTGATGTGATTTTGGGTATGGATTGGCTCACGGAGCATAGAGCTAGGATAGATTTTGAAACTAAGCGGATTTCTTTGAAGCTCACAGATGATTATGAGATTGTAGTGGTGGGTGAGAACGTGAAGTTCTTGTCTAATGTGGTTTCAGTGTTAGAGGCTAAGAGATTAGTTGAGTTGGGGTGTGAAGCATACCTAGCGTATGTGATGAACCCTAACATGAGTGAGGTTAGACCTCAGGACATCCGGACAGTATGTGATTTTCCTAGTGTGTTTCCGGAAGAATTTCCAGGGTTACCACCGGACAGAGAGGTAGAGTTCAGCATTGAGACTTATTCTGATTCAGCTCCTGTTTCGATTGCTCCGTATCGTATGGCACCGAAAGAATTGAAAGAGTTGAAGACACAGTTGCAAGAATTGACAGATAGAGGTTTTATTCGACCTAGTTCGTCACCTTGGGGTGCACCAGTATTGTTTGTGAGGAAGAAAGATGGAAGTATGAGAATGTGCATAGATTACAGACAGTTAAATCAGTTGACAGTGAAGAACAAATATCCGTTGCCTAGAATTGATGACTTGTTTGATCAGTTGAGAGGAGCATCGGTCTTTTCGAAGATTGATTTGAGATCAGGTTATTACCAGCTAAAGGTGAGAGAGGTCGATGTACCGAAGACAGCCTTTAGGACTAGGTATGGACACTATGAGTTTTTGGTCATGCCATTTGGGTTGACTAATGCACCGGCAGCTTTTATGGACATGATGAATAGGATTTTTCATCAGTATCTAGATCAGTTTGTAGTTGTGTTTATTGATGACATCTTGGTGTATTCGCGAACTGAAGAAGATCATAACCGACACTTGAGACTTGTTTTGAAGACTTTGCTAGATCATCAGTTGTATGCGAAGCTCAGCAAGTGTGAATTCTGGATCCGGGAAGTAGTCTTCTTAGGACATGTAGTGTCAGCTGAAGGCATTAGAGTTGACCCGAAGAAGATTGAAGCCATTGTTGAGTGGAAGCAACCGAAGTAAGTGACAGAAGTACGTAGCTTCCTAGGCTTAGCCGGATACTATAGGAGGTTTGTAGAGGGTTTCTCTAAGTTAGCCGCCCCATTGACACAGTTACTTCAGAAGAGTGTTCAGTTTGAGTGGATAGATGCAAGACAGAGAGCCTTTGAGAAACTGAAAGAAGCTTTGACCCAAGCTCCGATTTTGATTCAGCCTGAGTCCGGGAAGGACTATGTGATTTATAGTGATGCCTCGTATGTAGGGTTAGGATGTGTTCTGATGCAAGACCGAAGAGTAGTGGCTTATGCCTCAAGACAGTTGAAGACTCATGAGCGCAACTATCCGACCCATGACATAGAGTTAGCGGCAGTCGTGTTCGCTTTGAAGATTTGGAGACATTATTTGTATGGTGAGAAATGCACAGTATACACCGATCACAAGAGTTTGAAGTACATTATGACTCAGCGAGATTTGAATCTCAGACAGCGTAGGTGGTTAGAGTTGCTAAAAGACTATGATCTTACTATTGAGTACCATCCGGGTAAGGCCAATGTAGTGGCCGATGCATTGAGTAGAAAGATGGCTGTAGACTTGAGAGCTATGTTTGCTAGATTGAGTTTGTCCGGAGATGGTGGCTTGGTAGCCGAGCTTCAGGTTAGACCTACTCTAGGTCAGTTGATTCGAGAAAAACAGCTCTTAGATAGATCTTTGGCACCTCACGTGCAAGATATAGCCGAAGGTAGATCTTCAGATTACAGCTTCAGCACTGATGGGGTTCTGTGTTTCAAAGATAGAATAGTTGTGCCAGAAGACAGTGACTTGAGACGTACGATCTTGACTGAAGCTCACAGTAGTCCGTTTGCTATGCATCCTGGAAGTACGAAGATGTACCGTGATTTGAAGAATGAGTACTTTTGGGTTGGCTTGAAGAGAGATGTAGCCGACTTTGTGAGTAAGTGTTTAGTGTGTCAAAGAGTGAAGGCGGAACATCAGGTTCCCTCAGGTTTGTTACAGCCGTTGAGAATTCCGGAATGGAAGTGGGAGAACATCACTATGGATTTTGTTTCGGGTTTGCCTTTGACTCCTACGAAGAAGAACTCAGTTTGGGTGATAGTAGATCGTTTTACGAAGTGTGCTCACTTCTTGGCAGTCAACACTACTTACACTTTAGATAGGTTGGCCGATTTGTACATTGGTGAGATTGTTAGACTGCATGGTGTGCCGAAGTCCATTGTATCAGATAGAGATCCACGGTTTACTTCTAGATTTTGGGAGTGTCTGCATACAGCTTTGGGTACCCGTTTGAACTTCAGCACTTCTTATCATCCTCAGTCAGATGGTCAGTCAGAGAGGGTTATTCAGATCTTGGAGGACATGTTGCGTTGTTGTATCATTGACTTTCAGGGTACTTGGGAGAAGCAATTGCCTCTGGTAGAGTTTGCGTACAATAACAGTTTTCAGTCGAGCATTCAGATGGCTTCTTATGAGGCCTTGTATGGCCGGAAGTGTAGAACTCCAGTGTGTTGGGCCGAGGTAGGACAGAAACTGTTACCTATGCCGGATTTGCTCAAGGGGACAACCGAAAAGGTAAAATTGATTTGTGATCGATTGAAGGCTGCTTCGGATAGGCAGAAGTCCTATGCCGATTTGAAGAGGAAGGAATTTGAGTTCTCAGTGGGTGAGAAGGTATTCTTGAAAGTGTCTCTGTGGAAGAAAGTGATGAGATTTGGCCGAAAGGGGAAATTGAGTCCGAGGTACATAGGACCGTATGAGATTGTGAAGAGGGTTGGTCCCGTTGCTTATCAGTTGCGTTTGCCATCCGAGCTTGAGAAGATACATGACGTGTTCCATGTGTCGATGCTTCGCAAGTATAGGTCCGATCCATCACATGTTATGCCCGTAGAAGAAATTGAATTGAATCCGGATTTGACTTATGAAGAAGAGCCAGTGGAGATCTTAGCTTCTGACAGTAAAGTGTTGAGGGGTAGATCGATTGAGTTAGTAAAGGTGCGGTGGCAACGTAGAGGTGTGGACGAGGCCACTTGGGAGAGGAAGGAGGATATGGAAAAGCAGTTTCCGTATCTCTTTCAGTCAGGTAATTTCGGGGACGAAATTCCTTAAGTGGGAGAGAGTTGTAACACCCGTGTTTTGGGCCTAGGAGTTAGCCGGATATTTGTTCGAGTCAAATAAAACTTAATTAGAACAATTCAAATTCTAATAATGGCCAAATTGAGTTTTGGGAAAAGGGAAGGGACTAGGGTTGTAATTTTACCCAAAAGTTTAGGAAAGCAAGACCACTTTAACAAAAAAATTGTCTTCCTCCCTCTTTCCTCCCCTTTTCACGTTGAAGGCTCCCCCACCATCTCTAAACTCTTTCAAACTTAGCCACTATTCTATTGAATCTTACCACCTGATTTTCAACACCAATTCAAGAGAAGCAAGAGGAAACGCGGAAGAGGCTTTGGGACCGAATCCGAGTTCATAGGAAGATTGGTTCGAATTGCTAAGGAAGGGCGGTGAGTGGTTCAACTTGTTTTTAAGTTTGGCTCGAGCATGTTTAGTGTGTGTGGGTAAAGTGAGCTTGGTAGGCCACTTCCATTTAATTCAAGTTGATAGCTTAGCTTTTGATATCCTTAAATGCTATGTGCTTAATGACTATGCTCTTATACTTGCAATTATATGGTGCATGTGTTTATATATCATGTTGTGGATATATGTGGTGAGCATGAGTGTGGGTGATGACATGTGATTAATGTGGATAATTGGCACTAAATAATTATCGGTTGTAAATGATCGATCATTAGGATAGTGTGCACACAAATTGAGTCAAAACGTACGTGGCCTTGATGGCGTTAAGTCATCAAAGAGGCGTACGGTGATGTAACATTCCACCAGAAGCTATTCATATATTTCTACAGGATGATGAGTGGAATCCCATCCGTAGGGCATGTGGCGATGAGTGGAATCCCGCACATGCAAGGTCCGGTGATGAGTGGAATCCCACCGAGGTAAAGTGTTGTCAAGGTTTAAATCCGCACAATCGGGGTAATTAAAGTGGCCAATTAAACTTAAATCATGTATTGTGATATATGATGGTGATATATGGTTGTGTTATATTTGTTGCTACATGATGATGATATATGAGATTTGAACTTGTTAGGATCGAGAGACCATATATGCCACTTGAAAGACTAGCTAGGTCTACTTGATATTATTCCTATGTTTGATGTGTGTAGACTAGGATTAACATGCTTGGACCCTGCATTGTTGTTGTTTTTCGTTTTAGAGCACCCTCACTAAGCTTATAGCTTACGCTCTCAATGTTTAACAATGCAGATCATTAGCGTGGTGTTAGTTCGAGGCAAGGCGAGAAGGGCTTTCCAAGTTGCTGCTCAAGTATGGTTGATTTTGTAGTAGTTAAGCAATGTGGCAATAGAGTGTCTTTATATGAGCTTGTATGACTCATTTGATTGATGATGTTGTTGAGTTTGACTATGGTTTGTAAGCATGCTATACTTTGATGAATGTTGGTGTGTATGATGGTGTGCTTTAGGATGCTTTAGGTTGCCTTATGCTGGGTGCAAACCCCTTTTGAATGACTTGGGGCTTTATGATCCTTTTGAGCCTTTGTGTATGCTTAATATTGCCTATGTTGCTCCTTGATTTGAATGCTATGTATGAATGCTTTAATCCATGTTTGAATGTCACCCTTGGCTTAAATATATGTGCTTGCATGTTGGTATACGCTTAGGTGAGTCGAGAAATGCATTTAGAGTCGATTTGGGGTGGTTTTGGTTGAATTTGAGGAATTGCAGTGCAGGGGGTATCGATACCCCTGGTTAGGGTATCGATACTCTCTTGCCCAAATGCCTCAGATTTTGCCTAGGGTATCGATACCCACCAAAGTTACTGTAATTTGGAATTGGGAGTTAGAATAGAACGTATCGATACGGGGTCCCCGAGTATCGATACGGATCTAATCTGTTGACCAAGGAAGGTTGACCGAGGAAGAGGGTATCGATACCCCTGGTAAGGGTATCGATACGGTCTTCTCGTGTTGACTTCCTGGGTTGACCTAGAAAGGGGTATCGATACTGCCTGCCTTATAAGCTTAAAGTTACATGTTTTTGCATGGTTGTGTTTCGAATGTGTTTTCCGTTGAACGTTTTCCGCTGTTGTGAATCATATAGGACCTAATATTCATCTAGGCGAGATTAATATAAAAAGAAAAAAAAAATAGGGTTGCTAACCGAGGGGGAACCCTTTGGGTTTCGCTTTGGTTTTCCCCGTGTGGCCCACTCGGACCGGTCATCCGGCCAGACCGGGACGAGGGGGTTACATGGCGTGTTCTGATTGATCACGGTGGATTTTTTTTTAACGGTGTTAATTTTTTGGGCAATATAGATAACGTAAAATCCGTTAAATGACAAAAATAATCAAAATGAACTTTAAAGGACAAGTTGAGAAAACATGTCAAATTTAAGGAGAAAAGTGTATTAAACTATAACAAAAATAATAAACTTGTTATCACACGTCAAATGTATTTTTTTCTTGTCTTTTTACCCATTTTTATAATTCTTTTACATTTTTAATAACTTTTATGAATCTGAAATTTTGAATATTTTAGACATGTTTCTTTATATATATTTATAATTTTTTTACCATTTATAATTCTTTTTAAGTTTTTATGCGAAACGATAAAGTCGCAAACAAAATCCTTAAAGAAAATACAAAATAACGGTGTCCTTCTAAATAGATAAAAAGATTATTTAGATTTTTTCAAAATAAAAATTAACAACATAACAATAGAAACTTCAAAGGACGACTACTCAGAAGTCAACATATTGCTTGTTTACCCAATACACACAAACTCAATTTCTTGTAAAAAAAAATGGCTAAAGGCGTACTTTTGTCCCTGAGTTCGACCCAAAAATGCAATTTCGCCCCTCGCCGAAGAGTGCACTCAATGTGGCCCTCCAGTCCATGAAATCGATCAAATTAACCATTTGACTGACGTTGACCGTTACGGTGCTGACGTGACAGTTAACGGTGATGACGTGGCAATCCATGATGCTAACATGGTGGCCAACAGTGCTGACGTGGCAGTACACGTGGGATGATGACGTGGCAGGATGGGCTGAATTGATTATTTTAACCGAATTCGAGGGCATAATTGATTTTTTTTCCTGAGTTTAGGGGCATAATTGATTTTAATTAAAAGTTTGATAACTTATTTAATATTTAAGTTGAAAAATAAGAATTTATGAAATTATTAAAATATTAAAATTAGATAAATAATTTTATTAAGTGAAAATAATTTAAAAAAAAAACAAAGGGAAGACTCTCATAGAAGATCAAAATATTCTTCAATTTATTTTATAAAAATCCATAAAGTTAATAAAAATAAATAAAATATTCTAAAAGTTACTGAAAATAAAAATTATATAAAAAATTAAAATACATTTTAAGTTAAAAAAATGATAAAATTTAATGTAAAAATAATTTTTATATAAAGTGTTAAAAAATTAAACACTTTTATAGGAAAAACATTCGACTTCGTCACTTTGAGTATTACTATTCGTTAAAAAAGTTTAGTAGAATCAACATTATACTAGAGTAACAATAGAATTTATTTTTTCCGCTTTTTTAATCAAATTGATGCTCATTAATATTTGATGTAGAGAAATGAAAGAGAATTTTGGCTTTATTAATACTTTGATACAAGGATGTCTCAATTGAAAATATGTTCAAGGAACATTAGTACGCGTAGCATAACGAGAAACAATCGAAAGATTTTCCAATGGTTTATAAATATTTTTTAATTCTTTATATTTATAACTTTAATGTTTTTACTTATATTTAATTCATTATGGTGTTTTATATTTTTTTAATATTTTATGAATATTTAAATATTAATAGTTTTTTTAGCTTAAAGATTAAATAACTTATTGAACTTTTAATTACGCCCCTAAACTAGGGTAAAAAATCAATTATGCCCTCGAATTCGGTTAAAATAATCAATTCAGCCCATCTTGCCACGTCATCATCCCACGTGTACTGCCACGTCAGCACTGTTGGCCACCACGTCAGCATCATGGACTACCACATCATCATCGTTGACTGCCACGTCAACACCATAACGGTCAACGTCGGTCAAAGGGTCAATTTGATCGATTTCATGGACTGGAGGGCCACATTGAGTGCACTTTTCGACGAGGGGTGTAACACCCGTGTTTTGGGGTTAGGAGTTAGTCGGGTTAGTTGGTCTGAGTCGGTAAAATTAATTTTAATCAAATTAACTCTAGTTGGATTTAATTGGATTTTAATTAAAAAGGGAATGACCATTGTGGTAATTTAGCCAAATAAAATTTAAAAGGTAGACAACCTTTTGAGATTCAAAAGGGAACACAAAAAAAATAAAGATATCATCTCCCCCTTTTCTCCTCTTCCACGTTGAAATCCCCCAAACCCACCCAAACCCTCTAAATCACTATTCCATCAAATTTCTTCCTCTACTCAAGGTCTTTTTCAAAGGTAATTACATATCTACACTCTCCTCATCATCCTCTACATTTACATAGCTTTATATTTCAAAACTACCCACTTTTGTGATTTTCAAGTTTAAAGAAAGAATGGATTTTTATTGGATTTTTCAATTGATTTTGATTTATAAAGTTGGGTTTTGGTTTAGATTCCTTAAAATACACATAATATGTTAAAATGGATAGGTTTGGGTGAAAACCCGAAATGGGTCCTTGTGGCCATTTTTGAAATGTCTAAAACTTGGATTTTGGTGAGTTTTAGGGTTAGGTTGAAGGGCTGATGGTTTAGGGATGTTAGGAAGATGTTTTGGGACCATTTGGGTGTCATTTGGATGTTGGAAAACATGATTTTCAGCTAGGTTTTAAGGGAGCTCGAAAATGGGTAATTTGGGTGATTGTTGGGTTTGAAATTGTTGAAGTATGGCTTGTGTTTATGGATTGGAGTAGGGATTGAGATTTAGCATTGATTTGTGAGTAATTGATGTGTTTTGATTGGCTAGAAACAATATGAGACATCGAAGAAGCATCGGGATCGAATCCGGGCATATATGGGGCTTGCTTGCTTGCTTTGGTTGCTAAGGAAGGGTGGTGAGTAAACTTTAAATATGTTTTAAAGTTGGTTCAAGTGTGTAGTGTATGTGTTGGAATGTGCTTGGCAGGCCATTTCCTATGTGGGAGTTAAATTGGTAACTTAACTCCTTAGTTCCTATCGATGAATGTTATACTATTGCCTATTTACTCTAGTAAAATATGGATTGATTGATATATCTGTACCTTGTCATATGCGTGTGGTGAGTATGTGATATAAATGGTGGATATGTGACGTGGTTAATGAAATTGGCACTAATTAACTTACCGGATGTAAATGATCGATCATTAGGATTAGTGTGTGTAACCCCCTCGTCCCGGTCTGGTCGGATGACCGGTCCGAGTGGGCCACACGGGGAAAACCGAAGCGAAACCCGTTAAGGCTTCCCCTCGGTTAACGACCCAGAAAATTTTCTTTTTAATTATCTTGTCTATTGGCATAATTTAATCCTATGTAGGACACAGCAGCGGAAAATACGAATAATGCAGCATACTCCGACCAACCAAAACATTAAACAGCTCATTTTAGTCTTTTACAGCAGGCCGTTTCGAAACGCCCTGAGGGTGTTCCGAAACGCCTTGACTTAGTCAACAGGCCAGGGTCAACCATAGGGTGACCGTTTCGAAACAGGGGTGACCCGTATCGAAACGATCCTAACGGTCAACTTCTCGTGGTCAACGAGATTTGACCGTTTCGAAACACTAAGGACCCGTTTCGGTACGCCTATATCTCATCAATTTCTCAAAATTTCAGTAGCAAAAACGTACCGAAACAGCCCCTATACGTTCCGAAACGGCTGGCCAAATGCAAAGGGGCCGTATCGAAACATGGTGGCCCGTTTCGAAACACCCCCTGTCTGCAGACTCGTTTGGGCTGTTTTAAGGCACAAGGGTGCCCCAAAACACCTCCACAACCTATAAAAACTCACTAGCAATGAAACTTAAGGCAACCCAACATTCAAGCATGCTTGAGCAACATCATATCAAGACTAAACATCAAAGCACAACATCACAAGCCACACATCCATACATGTCATTATAGATATTAAGCTTAACATATCCAACACTTAGGCAATTCTAGATAGCAAAATACTAACATGATTTCAAGCAAGGCATACATCCTAAAAGCCAAATTAACAAACACATATGAGGAGTCTAACATGCTCCTAAACAACAACAACAACAACCATATATTCCAAAAGCGTCATAACACGACACCTATCCCATTGCTTTACTATTACAATCTTTAAATTTAACTATCATACTTGAGCTAACCGTAAGCAACACTTGGTGTCCTTTCCTTGCCTTTGCCACCCACAAGCTATTTATCTGCATTGTCGAACAAAAGAGAGCGTAAGCATAAAAGCTTAGTGAGGGTAAGCTCATAAAACAAACCTTCGACAATGCAGGGTCCAAGCGCAAGCTACAACCAAGATAAAATGCATGACCTTACCTCTGATCCACACGAGCCAATTATAGATGATGCATGATCATAAATTCAATATCATGCCATGCTCAATATGTTTAAAACCACAACATATGAAATCACATATATTAAACCATGTTAGCAACACATCCCAAATCACATTGGCTCACAATTAACCACCTATTGGCAACATAAACTACAATCCGTATTGGCACCTAGCTATGACTCGAATACGCGGATAACCGTTGGAACTCACATCCAATAACACAACCATTACCTGATGGTGGGATTACACTCATCACCGTTCACGCGGAGGGGATTCCACTCATCCTCACGCCTCATTTCATGCGGAGGGGATTCCACTCATCCTCACGCCCGTCGATGGGATTCCACTCATCACCGACTAATATAAATACAATTTCCGGGCGAACCCGTACTCCTCCTTGGTGACTCAACGCCACCAAGGCCACGCGCGACTTTTGACTCATGTGTACACACTAAACATCCTAATGATCGATCATTTGTACCCAAGCATACTAGTGCCAATACTACACATTTCATTAATCTTTCACAATATTAATTCATAACACTTTCGTGCTTAGCACGTACTCACCTTGACTTACCGTCATGCACAAACCACATTTCCATGCCTAGCATGTACTCACCATGATCTCGGATCATACAATCATCTCATATCATCATTACACATGTCAACACTACATGCATCTCAATAACACAAATATCACATCATATTTCATACATATGTATATCTCTATCACATTTATAATCAACATGCATGTAACAATGCATTAAGCCATGCCTCCATATACATGTATAACAACATAAGCATAACCACCATAAGCATGACTAAACATAAGGCATAATTCAACACTTTAAAGATCAACCAAGGTCTCTAACTAAAGTTTGGGATTAGGCCACCACCCTAATCCCAACTCTAGGTGGGTCTACCAATCCCAACCTAGTTCACATGCTTGAACCAACACTTGAAAACCATTTAAAAATATTTAACCACTCACCTAAGCTTCCAAGCTCCAAGCCAAGCAAGCAACCTCTCTCAAATTTTCGAATTTCTTCCTGAGGCTTCTCCAACACAAATTCCCGCTTCCAAACAACCTCAAACACAATTCAAACAATTCCAAATCAGCCCAACATCAAAAGACCAACCTGGAATACAATTCAATCACAATTTACAACGTTGCAAGCCGTGACCAAACCCCATACTTTGCAATTTCGGACAGCCCACATACCCCTTCCAAAATCCATGTTTCCAACACCCATTGCACCCACAAATGATCCCAAATCAACCCCTAACCATAGCACTACCATTGGACTATCAATTCCCACCTAAAACAACCCCCAAAAATCACCCAAAACCCTTCAAAAAAACTCATTTTTACCCAATTTCGGGAATCATGTTAAAATACTTTAAAATTCACATATGTTGGACCTTAAGGGTTGCAAACAACTTATCTAACAATAATAAATCAATAGCTTAGGTTAAAACCCATAAAGTTCTCATTTTTAAACAAAACCCTAAAACTTTCAATTTCAAAATCATGAACAATAATGAGAGATATTGGTACCAACATGAAGAGGAAGATAAGGCCAAGTCAAAAATATATTTACCTTACAAAAAGCCCCAAGATTGAAGAAGAAATGGGATGAAATGGGGAGATGAAGAAAACCCTCCATTGTCATGGAAATGGGAGAGTTGAGAGAGATGAAGATGACAAGCTTTTGTTTTAATTAAAAAGGGGGTTTTAAATGTTGGAAGTCCAACTATTTTCAAAATTGCCATTAAAATGGCTATTGGGCTTAAACATTAAAAATTTGGTCCAACACTTTAAATTTTATTTTGCAAATAAAAAACCGGGATACTATTTTATTTATTTATTTCTCCCGACCCCTAAACCCGGGTGTTACAGTGTGCACACAAATTGAGTCAAAACGTACGTGGCCTTGATGGCGTTGAGTCATCAAGGAGGAATACGATGATGTAATATTCCACCGGAAGTTTATTTATATTCTACGTGATGATGAGTGAAATCCCATCCGTAGGGCATGTGGTGATGAGTGGAATCCCGCCCATGCAAAGTCCGGTGATGAGTGTAATCCCACCGAGGTAATGTTGTTGTTGAGGTTAAATCCGCACATCCGGGTAAACTAATAGTGGCCACTGAACTTGTTCTTAAAATTATGATGTTATGATGTTGATATATGATGTTGGAGCTTAGTATGATGTGAGATGCCATATTATGACTCTTGAAAGACTAGCTAGGTTGACTTGTTGATTACTTATATATACTGTATGTGAAGTAAAAGATTGCATGCTTGAACCCTGCATTGTTGATGCTTTCGATTTTAGAGCATCCTCACTAAGCTTCTAGCTTACGCTCTCATTTTCAACAATGCAGATCATTAGCGTGGTGTTAGCACGGAGCAAGGCGAAAGGGCTTTCCAAGTTTTTGTTGCTCAAGTACGGTTTAACAATTAATGTGGTAGTTTAGCAATGTGGCAAGAGTGTGTTTTGTATGAGCGATGTATGACTCATATGCGTGTTTGATGTTCATGAATTGACTTTGATTGTAAAACATGATATGTCTTGTCGAATGCTTGTGTGATGACATGTCCTATGAATGTTTAAGTTGCTTTTGGATGGCATGTAAACCTTATTGTGATGAATTGTGCCATTTGGCTTCCAAGTCCTTAAGCATGCCCTTATATGCAATGTTGCCTTTTGTGTAAATGCCATGAATGGATGTTTCATCTTATGCCCAGTGTGTTTAAGCATGTTATGAAATAGGGACCATGCCTCTAGTTCATGTATGTATGTGTTGAGTGCTTCTTGGGGTCGATTAGGGCCTTTGGATTTGCTTGGAAACGTTCAATGTTGGCTTTCGAAGGTTGCAGACAGCCCGTGTTTCGAAACAGGCTGAGCCGTTTCGGAACGGGTAAGGCTTCAGGGACCCCGTATCGGAACTCGTTTCGATACGGTTTGGCCAATATGAATCCCTGTTCTGAAACGAGTATCAGAACACTTTGGCTACTGGAAATCTGAGAAATTGCCGAGATGAAGGCGTTTCGAAACGGGTCTAAGGGGTTTCGGAACGGTCAATATCTCGTTGACCACGAGAAGTTGACCGTTGAGGGTGTTTCGGAACGGTTGACCTTTGTTCCGATACGGCCTTCTCGTGTGGGCTTGGGGTAGTTGACCAGGTCAAGGCGTTTCGATACGCCCCAATGGTGTTTCGAAACGGCCTGCCTAATGGATCAAAATTGGACTGTTTATTTGTCGGTTTGAGTTCTGTTACGTGTCTTTCTCAAATTCTTCCGCTGATGTGTTCATATAGGATTTAAATGTGCCTTTAGAGAAGATTAAGTTAAAAGAAATTTTTAGGGTTGCTAACCGAGGGGGAACCTTAACGGGTTTCACTTCGGTTTTCCCCGTGTGGCCTACTCGGACCGGTCATCCGGCCAGACCGGGACGAGGGGGTTAAATTTGTTGGTATCAGAGCCTGAGGTTACCGAGGCCTCGGGCAGGTAAGTGAGGTAAGCTTGATGTGCTAAGTAATTGTGTTGCTTGACGTATGCTTTGCCATGAGATCTCGTTGTTTGATTATTTGTATAATGAATTGAAGCATGAATTGTTGCGTTTGGTGTAGAGTCGAGTGCACATTGCTACTATTACTTAATTTAAAAAGGTTTTTGTAAAGGAAGTACTTGAGAACTGTTGGACCCTTGCTTTTGCTATAGTAATCCTTATCTGTTTGTTGTTGTAGTTATAATCTTGCTAGCTGTACCATGAGACCACGTGGGAGGCCTAGGATGGTTCGACCAGAACCATGGGCAGCGGCTCCGGGAGTTGAGCCAGTAGTTAGAGTTGAGGCTCAAGTGGGAGAGCCTGTGGTTAGAGTTGAAGCTCCTCCACCACCTCCACCACCACCACCTCCTCCACCAGAAGTAGGAGGTGAGGTCGGGGCCGAAGGAGAGGGACCTCAGGGAGGCCAAGGTGGCCAAGGACCGGCCGGAATAGACTTAGCTCCTTTGGTTCAGGCGATAGCCGGGGCATTTCGGGCTGCAGTGGCTGGGGGTCAGGCAGCAGCACATCATCAGGGAGAGGGCACTGGTTTGCCATTAGAGAGACTCTGTGGTCTAGGGGTCGAAGAGTTCAGAGGGTCTACACCGGAAAGATCTGAGTTGTGGTTTGAGAAGACTGTCCGTATCCTCACACAGATGGGATGTACCGGGGAGCGCAAGTTAGGGTGTGTGGAGTCTTTGCTTCAGGGTGATGCCTACACTTGGTGGGTCACCATCACTACGGGTATGGATCAGGCCGAGATTACTTGGGAGTTCTTTGAGTCAGCATTCCGTAAGAAGTATCTGGGTCCGCGATATCTCGATGAGAGGAAGAGGGAGTTTATGGCTTTGCTTCAGGGGAGTATGACTGTGACAGACTATGAGATTCGATTTGTTAGATTGAGTCAGTATGCATCTGAGCTTGTTCCTACTGAGGTGGAACGATGTAACCGTTTCCGTTATGGGCTGAATGAAGAAATCAAGAGGTATACTCTAGCTTCAGACTACACTGATTTTGATGTCTTGGTCGCGAGGGCCAAGGACTTGGAGCACAGTTTGGGCTTGACCAAACGGTCTGGTGGTTCTAGTTCGGGTAAGAGGTCTAGTGACTTTGATAGAGGTGATGCCAAGAGGCATCGGGACAACAGGCATCACTATGATCATAGGCGTGGTGGCGGTAACCACGATAGGGGCCAACAGGGCCAGAGAGCTGGTGGGAAGTTGCCCACATGTGCTACTTGCGGGAGGAACCACACCAGTGAGTGTTGGGGGATTTTCCACTCGTGTTGGAGTTGTGGGGCCAGAGATCATATTAGGCGTGACTGTCCACATCAGGTGGGGCAGGCACCAGCTCAGGCTCCTGCTAGAGCCAATGACTTTCAGAGAGGCCGCGGGCGCGGTAGAGGTAACTTCCAGCCGAGAAATGATGGTCAGAGGAACATAGCACATGTAGTTGCAGTTCAACTGGAGGGCGGAGGTCAGGCCAGAGTTTACGCTCAACGCGGGGATCAGCATGACACAGATGTGATCGCAGGTAACTTCTCGATACAGTCTTTGGGTTTACTTTCTTTGATTGACTCCATGTCTACACATTCCTACATATTGAGTGAGCATGCACAGTCGTTGAATTTGCCTTGTGAAATGTTAGAGGTAGGAGTTAGTGTTACTAGTTCCTTTGGGGACACGGTAGTAGTTAGAAAAATGTACAGAAGGTGTCCGTTGATGGTTCAGGGACATGTGTTCCCAGTGGATATGATGGAGCTACCTTTCTATGGTTTTGATGTAATCCTGGGTATGGACTGGCTCACGGAGCATGGAGCTAGGATAGACTTTGAAACTAAGAGGATTTCTTTGAGGCTCACAGATGATTATGAGATTGTAGTGGTGGGTGAGAACGTGAAGTTCTTGTCCAATGTAGTTTCAGTTCTAGAAGCTAAGAGGTTAGTTGAGTTGGGTTGTGAAGCATACTTGGCCTATGTGATGAATCCGAACATGAGTGAGGTTAGACCTCAAGACATCCGGACAGTGTGTGACTTTCCTAGTGTGTTTCCGGAAGAGTTGATAGGGTTACCACCGGACAGAGAGGTAGAGTTCACTATTGAGACTTATTCTGATTCAGCTCCTGTTTTGATTGCTCTGTATTGCATGACACCGAAAGAACTGAAGGAGTTGAAGACTCAATTGCAAGAGTTGACATATAGCGGCTTTATCCGACCTAGTTCTTCACCTTGGGGTGCACCAGTTTTGTTTGTGAAGAAGAAGGATTGAAGCATGAGAATGTGTATAGATTACAGACAGTTGAATCAGTTAACAATGAAGAATAAGTATCCTTTGCCTAGAATTGATGATTTGTTTGACCAATTGAGAGGAGCATTAGTCTTTTCAAAGATTGACTTGAGATCGGGTTACTACCAGCTAAAGGAAAGATATGTTGATGTATCGAAGACGACCTTTAGAACTAGGTATAATCACTATGAGTTTTTAGTCATGCCTTTTGGGTTGACAAATGCACTGGCTGCTTTCATGGATATGATGAATAGGATTTTTCATCAGTACCTAGATCGGTTTGTAGTTGTTTTTATAGATGACATCTTGGTGTATTCGCGAACTGAAGAAGACCACGACCGACACTTTAGACTAGTTTTGAAGACTTTGCTAGATCACCAGTTGTATGCGAAGTTGAGCAAGTGTGAATTCTAGATCCGAGAGGTAGTCTTCTTAGGACATGTAGTGTCAGCCGATGGGATTAGAGTTGATCCGAAGAAGATAGAGGTCATTGTTGAATGGAAGCAACCAAAGTCTGTAACAGAGGTACGTAGCTTCTTAGGCTTAGCTGGATACTATAGAAGGTTCGTAGAAGGTTTCTCGAAGTTAGCCGCTCAATTGACATAGTTACTCCAGAAAACTGTATAGTTTGAGTGGACAGATGCAAGACAGAGAGCCTTTGAAAAATTAAAAGAAGCTTTGACCCAAGCACCGATCTTGATTCAGCCAGAGTTTGGAAAAGACTATGTAGTTTACAGTGATGCTTCCTATGTAGGCCTAGGTTGTGTTCTCATGCAAGACAAGAGAGTGGTGGCTTATGCCTCAAGACAGTTGAAGACCCATGAGCTTAATTATCTGACCCATGACATAGAGTTAGCTGCAGTTGTGTTTGCTCTGAAGATTTGGAGGCATTATTTGTACGGTGAGAAATGCACAGTGTACACAGATCACAAGAGTTTGAAGTACATTATGACTCAGCGAGATTTGAATCTCAGGCAGCGTAGGTGGTTAGAGTTGCTCAAAGACTACGATCTTACCATTGAGTACCATCCAGGTAAGGCCAATGTGGTGGCCGATGCATTGAGTAGAAAGATAGCCGTATACTTGAGAGCCATGTTTGCTAGATTGAGCTTGTCCAGAGATGGTGGCTTGGTAGCCGAGCTTCAGGTGAGACCTACTCTAGGTCAGTTGATTAGAGAGAAGCAGCTCTTAGATAGATCTTTGGCACCTCACGTGCAAGATATAGCCGAAGGTAGATCTTCATACTACAGTTTCAGTACCGATGGGGTTTTGTGTTTCAAGGATAAGATAATTGTGCCAGAGGATAGTGACTTGAGACGTACGATCTTGACTAAGGCACACAGTAGTCCGTTTGCTATGCATCCGGGGAGTACGAAGATGTACCGTGATTTGAAGAATGAGTACTTTTGGGTTGGCTTGAAGAGAGATGTGGCCGACTTTGTGAGTAAGTGTTTGGTGTGTCAGAGAGTGAAGGCGGAACATCAGGTTCCCTCAGGGTTGTTGCAACCGTTGAGAATTCCGGAATGGAAATGGGAGAACATCACCATGGATTTTTTTTCAGGTTTGCCTTTGACTCCTACGAAGAATAACTCAGTGTGGGTTATAGTAGATCATTTTACGAAGTGTGCTCACTTCTTGGCAGTCAATTCTACTTACACTTTAGATAGATTGGCCGACTTGTACATTGGTGAGATTGTTAGACTGCATGGTGTGCCGAAGTCTATTCTGTCTGATAGAGATCCGAGGTTTACAGCTCGATTTTGGGAGTGTCTGCATACAGCTCTGGGTACCCGTTTGAACTTCAGCACGTCTTATCATCCTCAGTCAGATGGTCAGTCAGAGAGAGTTATACAGATCTTAGAGGATATGTTGCGTTGTTGCATCATTGACTTTCAGGGTACGTGGGAGAAGCACTTGCCTCTAGTTGAGTTTGCTTACAATAATATATTCCAGTCGAGTATTCAGATGGCTTCATATGAGGCCTTGTATTGTCGGAAGTGTAGAACTCCAGTTTGTTGGGCCGAAGTAGGACAAAAGTTGTTACCTATGCCAAATTTGCTCAAGGGGACAACTGACAAGGTAAAATTGATTTGCGATCGATTGAAGGCTGCTTCGGATAGGCAGAAGTCCTATTCTGACTTAAAGAGGAAGAAAGTTTAGTTCTCAGTGGGTGAGAAGGTATTCTTGAAAGTGTCTCTGTGGAAGTAATGAGATTTGGCCGAAAGGGAAAGTTGAGTCCGAGGTACATAGGACCGTATGAGATTGTGAAGAGGGTTGGTCTGGTTGCTTATCATTTGTGTTTGCCATCCGAGTTAGAGAAGATACACGATGTATTTCATGTTTCGATGCTCCGTAAGTATAGGTCCGATCCATCACATGTTATGCTTGTAGAGGAGATTGAATTGAATCCGGATTTGACTTATGAAGAAGAACCAATTGAGATCCTAGCTTCTAACAGTAAGGTGTTGCGGGGTAGATCGATCGAGTTAGTAAAAGTGCGGTGGCAACGCCGAGGTGTGGACGAGGCCACTTGGGAGAGGAAGGAGGATATGGAAAGGCAGTTTCCGTATCTCTTTCAGTCAGGTAATTTCAGGGACGAAGTTCCTTAAGTAGGAGAGAGTTGTAACACCCGTGTTTTGGGGTTAGGAGTTAGTCGGGTTAGTTGGTCCAAGTCGGTAAAATTAATTTTAATCAAATTAACCCTATTTGGATTTAATTGGAGTTTAATTAAAAAGGGAATGACCATTGTGGTAATTTAGCCAAATAAAATTTAAAAGGTAGACAACCTTTTGAGATTCAAAAGGGAACAAAAAAAATAAAGATATTATCTCCCCCTTTTCTCCTCTTCCACGTTGAAATCCCCCAAACCCACCCAAAACCTCTAAATCACTATTCCATCAAATTTCTTCCTCTACTCAAGGTCTTTTTCAAAGGTAATTACATATTTACACTCTCCTCATCATCCTCTACATTTACATAGCTTTATATTTCAAAACTACCCACTTTTGTGATTTTCAAGTTTAAAGAAAGAATGGATTTTTATTGGATTTTTCAATTGATTTTGATTTATAAAATTGGGTTTTGGTTTAGATTCCTTAAAATACACATAATATGTTAAAATGGGTAGGTTTGGGTGAAAACCCGAAATGGGTCCTTGTGGCCATTTTTGAAATGTCTAAAACTTGGATTTTGGTGAGTTTTAGGGTTAGGTTGAAGGGCTGATGGTTTAGGGATGTTAGGAAGGTGTTTTGGGACCATTTGGGTGTCATTTGGGTGTTGGAAAACATGATTTTCAGCTAGGTTTTAAGGGAGCTCGAAAATGGGTAATTTGGGTGATTGTTGGGTTTGAAATTGTTGAAGTATGGCTTGTGTTTATGGATTGAAGTAGGGACTAAGATTTAGCATTGATTTGTGAGTAATAGATGTGTTTTGATTGGCTAGAAACAAGAGGAGACATCGAAGAAGCATCAGGATCAAATCCGGGCATATAGGGGGTTTGCTTGCTTGCTTTGGTTGCTAAGGAAGGGTGGTGAGTAAACTTTAAATATGTTTTAAAGTTGGTTCAAGTGTGTAGTGTATGTGTTGGAATGTGCTTGGTAGGCCATTTCCTATGTGGAAGTTAAATTGGTAACTTAACTCCTTAGTTCCTATCGATGAATGTTATATTATTGCCTATTTACTCTAGTAAAATGTGGATTGATTGATATATGTGTACCTTGTCATATGTGTGTGATGAGTATGTGATATAAATGGTGGATATGTGATGTGGTTAATGAAATTGGCACTAATTAACTTACCGGATGTAAATGATCGATCATTAAGATTAGTGTGCACACAAATTGAGTCAAAACGTACGTGGCCTTGATGGCGTTGAGTCATCAAGGAGGAGTACGGTGATGTAATATTCTACCGAAAGTTTATTTATATTCTACGTGATGATGAGTGGAATCCCATCCGTAGGGCATGTGGTGATGAGTGGAATCCCGCCCATGCAAGGTCCGGTGATGAGTGTAATCCCACCGAGGTAATGTTGTTGTTGAGGTTAAATCCGCACATCCGGGTAAACTAATAGTGGCCAACTGAACTTGTACTTAAAATTATGATGTTATGATGTTGATATATGATGTTGGAGCTTAGTATGATGTGAGATGCCATATTATGACTCTTGAAAGACTAGCTAGGTTTACTTGTTGATTACTTATGTATGTTGTATATGAAGTAAAGGATTGCATGCTTGAACCCTGCATTGTTGATGTTTTCGATTTTAGAGCATCCTCACTAAGCTTCTAGCTTACGCTCTCATTTTCAACAATGCATGTCATTAGCGTGGTGTTAGCACGGAGCAAGGTGAAAGGGTTTTCCAAGTTTTTGTTCCTCAAGTACGGTTTAGTAATTAATGTGATAGTTTAGCAATGTGGCAAGAGTGTGTTTTGTATGAGCGATGTATGACTCATATGTGTGTTTGATGTTCATGAATTGACTTTGATTGTAAAACATGATATGTCTTGTCGAATGCTTGTGTGATGACATGCCCTATGAATGTTTAAGTTGCTTTTGGATGGCATGTAAACCTTATTGTGATGAATTGTGCCATTTGGCTTCCAAGTCCTTAAGCATGCCCTTTATGCAATGTTGCCTTTTGTGTAAATGTCATGAATGGATGTTTCATCTTATGCCTAGTGTGTTTAAGCATGTTATGACAAAGGGACCATGCCTCTAGTTCATGTATGTATGTGTTGAGTGCTTCTTGGGGTCGATTAGGGCCTTTGGATTTGCTTGGAAACGTTCAATGTTGGCTTTCGAAGGTTGCAGACAGACCGTGTTTCGAAACAGGCTGAGCCGTTTCGGAACGGGTAAGGCTTCAGGGACCCCGTATCGGAACTCGTTTTGATACGGTTTGGCCACTGTGAACCCCTGTTCCGAAACGAGTATCGAAACTCTTTGGCTACTGGAAATCTGAGAAGTTGCCGAGATGAAGGCGTTTCGAAACGGGTCTTAGGGGTTTCGGAACGGTCAATATCTCGTTGACCACGAGAAGTTGACCGTTGAGGGTGTTTCGGAACGATTGACCTCCGTTCCGATACGACCTTCTCGTGTGGGCTTGGGGCAGTTGACCAGGTCAAGGCGTTTCGATACGCCCCAATGGTGTTTCGAAATGGCCTGCCTAATGGATCAAAATTGGACTGTTTATTTGTTGGTTTGAGTTCTGTTGCGTGTCTTTCTCAAATTCTTCCGCTGATGTGTTCATATAGGATTTAAATGTGCCTTTAGAGAAGATTAAGTTAAAAGAAATTTTTAGGGTTCCTAACCGAGGGGGAACCTTAACGGGTTTCGCTTCAGTTTTCCCCGTGTGGCCTACTCGGACCGGTCATCCGGCCAGACCAGGACGAGGGGTTACAAGGGGCGAAATTTCATTTTTGGGTCGAACTCAAGGGCAAAAGTACCCCTTTAACCTAAAAAATCTACCTAATTTCAGCGATTATCATTATTAATAATAACTAAAATAAGGATAATTCTACGATAAATGACATGTACCTCAATGTACCACTAATTATATGTATGGCAATATACCATTAATTATTTTAATTAATTTTAAAATCACAAGGACCAAAAATATTATTATCCCTTTTTTATATAAAATCATAAAAAATATTTTTTATATTATTTACCAGATTTTTTATTTTTTAATTAAAAAAATTAAAAAAAAGTTTATTGTTATAATAATTACTACATCTACTATAATTTAAATTTCATTGGAAAAAAATATTAAATAGGTATTATTTATACCTAATATAGAACTAATCATCTTCATCATCATCAACCCTAACCCAAAAACCCTAGCCGCCATCGCTTTTATTGTCGCCGCTTCTGTCGCTGTCATTTTTGTCGCCGTCATATCAATTCCTGCCGACGTCGCTTTGTTCCTCACCAGCACCAGCTCCGGTCTACGTCGTCGTTGCCACTGAAGCCGTCCGTTGAACGAGTGTGTTTCACGTTCTGACATCCACCATCGCCGTCGTAAGTCGCCCCTTAATCGTCGACTGTAGCCTTGACCAGTGTGGCGCCTCGCTCGCTGACGGTAACCGAACTTGATCTACAAAAGACTTATTCAAGAATGAAAACAAAAAACTTCGATCTACAAAAGAAATCATATACATTGTAAATTACATATGCATTCTAAAAGCTATTGGTAATCAAACTTGTAGAGTGATTATAGTGGTAAAGGATAATGTATTTTATCTAGGTAATTTGAGTTTGAGCACCATGTGTGCACGGTGTATGCGCCTTATTAAAAGGCTAAAAAAAGTAAGGGAAAACTACACCGGTGGTCCCCAAACTATTAGCGTTTTCCTATTTTGGTCCCTAAACTATGTTTTTCGGCAAAATCGTCCCTTCTGTTACATAGTTCTCCTGTTTTGGTCCCCCGACGTTAAATAGCTAACGGTTTTGCTGACGTGGCATTTTTTAAATACTTTTTACTCATTTCTCTCTCCTCTTAAAAAATGCCACGTCAGCAAAACCGTTAGCTATTTAACGCCGGGACTAAAATAGGAGAACTATGTAACAGAAGGGACGATTTTGCCGAAAAACATAGTTTGGGGACCAAAATAGGAAAATGGTAATAGTTTGGGGACCACCGGTGTAGTTTACCCAAAAAGTAAATAGTTAAAATAATTTGTTTTTTAATATATTTTTGGGAAAACTACACCGGTGGTCCCCAAACTATTACTGTCTTCCTATTTTGGTCCCAAAACTATTTTTGGCAAAATCGTCCCTTCTGTTACATAGTTATCTTGTTTTGGTCCCCCATCGTTAAAAACTAACGGAATTGCTGACGTGGAATTTTTTTCTTATTTTTTCTTATTTTCTCTCTCCTATATATATATATATTATTTAAATTTTTTATTCAGACTAATGTGGTGGTGACACGTGTCACCACCATAACAAAAAAATAAATTGAATGTAAGGGGGTAGCTGAGATTTGAACTCGCGTCCCTAAGCAATTAAGCCAATGGGTTAACCATTGGGCTAAACTTCAATTACTAATATGTTTCAGCACAAATTATATTTAAAACAATCAAATGAACCCCAAAAATCAAAGAAATAGTTGAAACAAATGACTTGCAATAAGATTCAAACCCATGTGCCATGGCATAAAAAGACCAAGCATAAACCAAATGTGCCAAAGAATTATTTCGACTAAAATTTATATTTAACGTATAATAATTTACAAACAACACAAAATAAAATATTAAACCTAGGGAGGGATTCGAACACAAAACTTTATTGATAAATTAATATATGTTAAATATAAATTTTAGTATGCATTAAATATTTTATTCGAACACAAAACATTATTGGTAAATTAATAGAATATACGTTAAATATAAATTTTAGTATACGTTAAATATTTTATTCGAATACAAAACCTTATTGATAAATTAATATACGTTAAATATAAATTTTAGTATACGTTAAATATTTTATTCGAATACAAAACCTTATTGATAAATTAATATACCTTAAATATAAATTTTAGTATATATTAAATATTTTATTCGAACACAAAACCTTATTGATAAATTAATAGAATATATGTTAAATTGAAATTTTAGTATACGTTAAATATTTTATTCGAATACAAAACCTTATTGATAAATTAATATACCTTAAATATAAATTTTAGTATATGTTAAATATTTTATTCGAACACAAAACCTTATTGATAAATTAATAGAATATATGTTAAATATAAATTTTAGTACACGTTAAATATTTTATTTGAATACAAAATCTTATTGATAAATTAATATACCTTAAATATAAATTTTAGTATATTTTAAATATTTTATTCAAACACAAAATCTTATTGATAAATTAATGGAATATACATTAAATATAAATTTTAGTATACGTTAAATATTTTATTCGAATACAAAATTTTATTGATAAATTAATATACCTTAAATATAAATTTTAATATATGTTAAATATTTTATTCGAACACAAACCCAATTGATAAATTAATATGTGTTGTTGGTAAACTAATATACGTTAAATATAAATTTTAGTCGAAATAATTGTTTGACACATTTGGTTTATGCTTGGCCTTTTTATGTCATGGCACATGGGTTCGAATCTTATTGCAAGTAATTTGTTTCAACTATTTTTTTTGTTTTTTTTTGGTTCATTTGATTGCTTTAAAGATAATTGGTGCTAAAATATATCAGTACTTGGAGTTTAGCCCAGTGGTTAACTCAATGACTTGGGGACGCAAGGGACATGGGTTTGAATTCCAGCTCTCCCCCTCACATTCAATTTATTTTCTTTGTTATGGTGGTGACATTAGTCTGAATAAAAAATTTAAATAATATATATATATATATATACGAGAGAGAAAATAATAATAAAATATTTAAAAAATAAGAAAAACAATTTCACGTCAGCAATTTCGTTAGTTTTTAACGACGGGGACCAAAACAGGAGAACTATGTAACATAAGGGACGATTTTGCCAGAAAAAATAGTTTTGGGACCAAAATAGGAAGACGGTAATAGTTTGAGGACCACCGATGTAGTTTTCTCTATATTTTTTACTCAATTAATAATCATTTAAGCTGAGAAAATTTCATTTAAAGGAACCTTATTTCTTTCTTATGTTGAAATTTGAGATTCGAGTCTCAACTTCAATTTGGTATAATTTGATCCTTCTGGCTTTATATTGTTATTAGTAATAGTATTGTTCAGAAAAATTCTATCTAAGATAGACTCGTTAATCCACCGTCCTGATAGAAAAAATACATGGATATTTTTATTTCAAAATAAAAAATTCGGATTTGATACCCGACCACTAAATGTCACGGGTTCACGAGTCGGGTCTCGGTTGCAATATTTGGCTTAGACGAGTACCTGAAAACTCAGTTCCTATTTTTTAATTTATTTCTTATTTTAGATTTAAATTTATTTCAGAATTTAGTATTTATTTTCTTGTAATATAAAAAGGGAAAACTATATAAATAGTACTCCACATATTTCATCGTTACTGTTTTAGTACCCCCAACTATTATTTTTGAAAAAATGACACCTAATGTTACGTTTTTATTCTGTTTTGGTACCCTGGTCGTTAAAAGTTAACGGGCATGATAGCATGACTTGGTATAATCACACTTTTAATCCAAAACACTTATATGTTTTATCAATTTAGTTCAAAATCCATCTATTTAAAACATTATTTTCATTCTCGGGTAAAATTGCAAATTACCCATTGTTGATCCACGCCGGAGAGTCGGAGACGAAGAATCTGAAATGAGCACAAATCGTCTTGTGTTAGAAGTCATGCGAAACTTGAGATGCAAAGGTTTTTATGCACATTTTCCAGTTAAGATACTTTGCTTTGTGGACAGATTGAAACCTCCAACGTCGTGGATCAACGTGCATGATTTGCAATTTTACTTCAAAATGAAAATAATATTTTAAATGGATCGATTTTAGATTAAATTAATAAAATATATAAGTGTTTTGGACTAAAAAGTGTGATTTTGAACAAATTCACCCTAACATGTTGAGTGGTAAAATTTGGCAGGTTGTGGTTTGCCGAATTGAGTAGAGATTTTCTTTTTGTGGGTGAGCCTGTTAAGCTTGTTGTGTGATATAGTGTGAGGGCAGATTTATTTAGTCTCGTTGGTATCTGTAATTGTCTTTCTTTTTAAGAATTGTGTTCTTTATTAATAAAATATAGTTGTTGAGTAAAAAAAAAAGTTATCATTATATCCGTTAATTTTTAACGGCCGGGTATTGAAAAAGAATAAAAATGTAACATTAGGTATTATTTTTCCCAAAAAATAATTAGAGTACCAAAACAATAACACGAAAATAAATGACTACTATTTGTATAGTTTTCCTATAAAAAAAGAAGTAAAGGTATTTTATGTTATTAAGGGAAAAGATTAAAGAATAAGAGCGCTAGAATAATTATAAAAAATAATTAAAAAATAAAACTAAAAGTTTAAATCATGAGAATAAAAGAATTGAATAATTTTGTCTCGATTATCTTGTGATCTGATCTTTTGGGTATTCGACTTATAAGTATTCAGTCTTCTTGAGTTGGGAGATGGACCAACTTTTTTTTACTATCACAAGAATTGGATATACAATCTTAAGATATCCGAATATGAACATCCTAATCCGTAGTTATATGCTCGTAACATATAATTAATTGTTGTCGATAAAATGATGATGTATATTTTTCTTACTATAATCCGATCGCACAAATCAAATGAAATTTCAATCAAGCATATTTAATCAAAAATAATTTTTCTTTTTTTTAATTTGATGCTTAATATTTTTAAAAAAAAAATCAAAATCTTTACTAAATGTCACGGGGCTAGACTTTTGCTAGGCTAACCATGTGGGCCTTAGTCGCTTTCTCGGCTGAAACGTCGGCTAAGTCACCCTAAACACTCTAAGTAAGAGAACTTAGGGAAGTGCGGAAACGTGAGAACTATGATGACAAGTAAAAGTAAAGAGAAAAAGGCTAGAGTAAATGCTGACTTGTATTCAATCTGAAGTGAAGTGTGTAAAATGAAGTGGGGGTGAGCCTCCTTTTATAGCTGCAGCCCCCTACAATCAATGGTTGAGATACATTACAATCAACTGTCTAGATCTGAGCTTATCTTATCTACATCTATGTTTGAATTTTAAACAAGAGATAATGTGAGATTTAATTACAATTATCATAAATGATAAGTATGTTGCCTTATCGAAGTTACCATGGTAAATGCTATGCCTTTACTATTTACCAAGGTGATCGGGCCAGCTTTCCTGGGTCATCTGGCAAGCCCAAAATGACGTAAAGATGGTCTTGGACTGCCTTCTCTGCACTTGTCTCGATCGCGGGCTTGCGGTCCGTGACATTCTCCCCTACTTGATCTAGCGACGCCTACGTCGCGGGGCTAGAATCGAACTGGTCGGTATGCTCACGGAATCTCCATAAGGCTTCGCCAGGTTCCCAACTCGAAATCGGGCACAGATGTCCTCCCACAAGGACTGCTCGCATCGGCTCACACCGTCTAGTAACATTTCGCTCGCCATGTACATCTCGATCGTAAGAGCCCTCTCTTACAGGTTGTGATTTGCCTTGGCTTGGACCCTCTTGATCCCCGATCAAAGGCTTGGTCGCCTCAACATCGAACACTTGACGAACTCTGAAAGGCCTCTTGTATCCGCGCCAAGTCTTTGAACTACTTGATGGGTTAGGTTTTCTGCTCCCTACACCCAACACAGGCGGCAAATCAGACTGGCAACCACTCGCAGTGAGATGTACCTCTCTCGCAATACTGTCAGCATCGTCGTTCACTCTAAAAGGCATCAACTCATCTTTCTCCACGATGCTTGATGCCTCAGGCATTGTCTCTACTATTCCCACGAAGTCCAATGCCACATTCACCTCCCCAAAGGTGAATCTGCAACGGGTTTCATGTCCCCAACTGGCTTAGGCAACTCTCGCCCCTCCAAGGTAGTATCCTTAACAGTTGCCCCTAAAGCGATGCCTCCTTGGCTCGGATCATCCTCGGCAATCTAAATGGCAGTCAGCGTCTTGGTTCCTTTTCCTTTGTCTCGACAAATGGGCACAATACATTGTCGTTTGGGATCCAAAATGCAAATAACGTCGGCACGAGGAATGATGAGAGCATCTACACGGTCAAGGAAATTCAGTCCCAAAACAAAATCAAAGTCATCTAGGTTGATTACCTTGAAGTTTCCCTTGCCCTTCCATTCACCAATCTGCAGCTCAACTTTCCGTGCCTCCCCAACAATCGAAACTTCCTCGGAATTCGCAGTCTTGATCATACTGGTTGACTCTTGAACTGTAAGACCAAGTTTCTCAGCAGCCTTCTTAGACATGAATAGATCGGATGCCCCAGTGTCCACAAGGGCACTCCTTGATCATCCCGCAATGGTGATGTCCACAAACATCAACCCCTTCTACTTTCAGCATTTTCGCGCCCTGGCAGAATTCAATATCATCAAATCAAGTCTCGCAGCCTCGCTACTCTCGGGCTTGTCATCCTCCTTGGGTGGCTTAACTTGATCCATCCTCTATAGCTCTTGGCGTTGGTACCGCTTCAACTGCGCCTCTACAGACCCTGGCTTTCTTGCCTTAACAGTGGCAATTGCACCAATCCTCATAGGCTCCTCTTCTGCCGACTCGTCCTCCTCATGACACTCGACAGCAACAAGGTTACCTCTCGCTGGACAGTCCCTCGAGATGTGTCCCTTTTTGTGGCAAATGTAGCACTTGATTGGCAACTTCTTGTCCCTCTATTAACGATGGTGTTCGGGCTTGCCATTCCCACCTGATGGCTTCTTCACGCCCCTTGGAGCCTCGTCATTGCTATCGAATGACTTCTCCTCCTCTCGATCACTATCGTGGTGCTTCAGTTTAGAATGGTGGTGATGCTTACTACGCCCAATCTCAATGATGGACTCGGTAGCTGTCAAGGCAGCGGAGAGTTTTGTCACATCTCTTCGTTGTAACTCCATCTTTGCCCATGGTTCTAACCCATCCATGAAAGTAAAGAACCCATCTTCTTCACTCAAACTCGAGACTTGCAAACTCAGTTCCACAAACATTCGGACATGATCCCTCAATGACTGTGCATCTCTTTGTCTAAGACGCCTCAGCTTTTATCGTGCCTCATCTTCGGCATACTGAGGGTAGAACTGCGCCTTAAACTCATCTTGGAACCCTTTCCAAGTATCAATGACAGCTTCCCCCACGCTTCACATCTTTGCACCTGCGTCGCTACCACGTTTGTGCAATGTAACACCCGTGTTTTGGGCCTAGGAGTTAACCGAGTATAATTCGAGTCAAATTAAATTTAATTAAAATAATTCAACTTCTAGTGATGACCTAATTGAGCTTAAATAAAAGGGGAGGGACCAAAGATGTAATTTAACCCTAAAGAATTTAAAAGGATGACACTTTTTGTATAATTAAAAAAAAAGTTGTCTTCACACTCCCCACTCCCCCATTCCCACGTGAAAACCCAAACCCCATCTTCAAAACCCTCCCAAGTTCCAAGTTACTATTTCATTGATTTGCAACTCAATTTCAAGACCATTTTCAAAGGTAATTATGTTTTCTAACTCTCCTCTTCAACCCCTATCTAACCATGGTCTTGGATTTCAAAAATAGTAGGTTTTGAAAATTAGGGTTCATATAAAATTTGGGGTTTTTGATGGGGCTTTTTAATTCGTTTTGTTAAATTAAGTTGGGGGTTTGTTTAAGCATGATAAAATACACCATATACTTTAATTTGGTTGAATTTTGATAGAAATTCGTAGAGATGTCTAAAGGCTAGATTTAAGATGTCAAAAATTGGGTTTTGGTAGGTTTAAGGGTGAAATTGATGGGCTGTTGGTTTACCTATGGTATGAGAGTGTTTTGGGATGGTTTGGAAGCCATTTGGATGTTGGGAAATTGATTTTTCAGCAAGTTCTTAGGGGAGCACGAAAATTGGGTTTTTAGGAGATTGTGTGATTTGAGAAATGGAAGAATTTGGGTTGTGATTGCAAAGTGGGTTGAAGGTTGAATTAGCATTGAATTGGGAAGTAATATATGTGTTTTTGTTTGACTAGAAGCAAGAGGAAACGCGGAAGAGACTTTGGGACCGAATCCGGGTGCGTAGGAGGATTGTTCGATTTGCTAAGGAAGGACGGTGAGTGGTCTAAACTTGTTCTAAAGTTGGTTCGAGCATGAGTAGTGTGTGTGTGTGCAAGTGTGCTTGGTAGGCCACTTCCTTTTAATCCAAGTAGCTAACTTAGTCTAATTTCCTTAAATGCTATGTGCTTGATGACTATGCTCAAATGCTTGTGATTAGATGGTGCATGTATATGTATATCATGATGTGGATATATGTGTTGAGCATGAATGTGTTGATGATATGTGGTTGGTGATACATGTTGTGGTTATAATAATTGGCACTAAAAATTACCGGTTGTAAATGATCGATCATTAGGATAGTGTGCACACAAATTGAGTCAAAACGTACGTGGCCTTGATGGCGTTAAGTCATCAGGGAGGAGTACGGTGATGTAGCATTCCACCGGAAGCTTATTATATTTCTACGGGATGATGAGTGGAATCCCATCCGTAGGGCATGTGGCGATGAGTGGAATCCCGCACATGCAAGGTCCGGTGATGAGTGTAATCCCACCGAGGTAAAGTGTTGTCGAGGTTTTAATCCGCACAATCGGGGTAATCAAAGTGGCCAATTAAACTTGTTTAAGTAATGTGATATATGATGGTGATATGTGGTTTTGATATATGGTATTGCATGATGATATAATGATGCTTAATCTTGCTAGGATTGAGAGACCATATTTGCCACTCGAAAGACTAGCTAAGTCTACTTGGTTATGTGCAATGCTTGATATGTAGGAGTTTAGGATTACATGCTTGAGCCCTGCATTGTTGTTGTTTTTCGTTTTAGAGCACCCTCACTAAGCTTATAGCTTACGCTCTCAATGTTCAACAATGCAGATCATTAGCGTGGTGTTAGCTCGAGGCAAGGCAAGAAGGGCATCCAAGTTTGTAGCTCAAGTATGGTTACCGATTTTGTAATAGCTAGCAATGTGGCAAGTGTCTTTGTATGAGCATGTGTGACTCATTTGATGGATGTTGATTTTGGTTTGATTATGGATTGTATGCATGTAATGCCTTGATGATGGTTGATGTGTATGATGGCATGCTTTAGGGTGTTTAGGTTGCCTTATGTATGGATGCAAACCTCTTGAGTTTGACTTGTGCTTTTAAGACCATTTGAGCCTTCAAGTATGCTTATTAATGCCTATATCGCTCATTAAATTGAATGCTATGTATGATTGCTTAAATCCATGTTTGATTGACTCCCTTGACTTAAATATGCATGATTTATGGTTGGCTTGCCTTAGGGATTGATGATAGTGTGTTGGTTGAAGGGTTAGAGGGATTTAGGGGCCTCCTTGTGCTCTAAATCAGCTCAAACCTGCAGTTTCGTAGCTGGGGTATCGATACCGTTGATCTGGTATCGATACTACCCTGTGGTTTTAGGCTTCGTGTATCGATACTCGAGGGGGAGTATCGATACCTTTTTGGCCACTGGTGCTACTGTCGATTTCGGTATCGATACTCCTCTCAAGGGTATCGATACCGTTGTCTTGGTTTTTGACCGGGGAAAGTCAACTTTGGGGGAGGGTATCGATACCCTCATTTGGGGTATCGATACTGCCTCCTCAGGTTGACCAAACCTTGTTGACCTAGTCACAGGGGTATCGATACCCCTCTTGAGGGTATCGATACCGCCTGCAGTGTAACATTAAAAATGGGCTTTTAAGTGCTAGTTTGGGTTCGTTTGATTTCTTCGTAAATTTTGTTCCGCTGTATGATCACTTAGGATGTAATTCTCATCTAGACAATATTAAAATGAAAAAAAAATAGGGTTGCTAACCGAGGGAGAGTTCCTTAGGGAGTTTTCACTCGGTTTTCCCCGTGTAGCTCACTCGGACCGGTCATCCGGCCAGACCGGGACGAGGGGGTTACATTTGTTGGTATCAGAGCCTGAGGTTACCGAGACCTCGGGCAGGTAAGTGAGGTAAGATTAATGTGTTAAATGCTTGTGTTGTTCGATGCATGATTTGCCATGAATCCTTGATGATTGATTGATCGTATGATGTTTTGAATGCATGAATGGTCGTGTCTCGTGTGAGTGTGTGCCCATTGCTACTACTACTTAATTAAAAAGGATTTTTGAAAGAGGAATACTTGAGCACTATTGGACCCTTGCTTTGGCTAACGTAATCCTATTTGTTTCTTGTTGTAGTTTATACCTTGCTAGTTGAACCATGAGACCACGTGGGAGGCCTAGGATGGTTCGACCGGAACCACGGGCAGAGGCTCCGAGAGTTGAGCCAGTTGTGAGAGTTGAGGCTCAAGTGGGAGAGCCAGTGGTTGGAGTTGGAGCTCCTCCACCACCTCCACCACCACCACCTCCTCCACCGGGAGTGGGAGGCGAGGCCGGGCCCGAAGGAATGGGACCACAAGGAGGCCAAGGTGGCCAGGGTGGCCAAGGACCGGCCGGAATTGACTTAGCTCCGTTGGTTCAGGCAATAGCCAGAGCGTTCCAGGCTGCAGTTGCTGGGGGTCAGGCAGCTCATCATCAGGGTGAGGGCACCGGGTTGCCATTAGAGAGACTTCGGGGCCTTGGGGCCGAAGAGTTTAGAGGTGCTACTCCGGAGAGGTCAGAGATGTGGTTAGAGAAGACCGTCCGTATCCTTGCTCAGATGGGGTGTACTGGTGATCGTAAGTTGGGCTGTGTTGAGTCCTTGCTTCAGGGTGATGCCTACACCTGGTGGGTCACCGTTACTTCGGGGATGGATAAGGCCGAGATCACTTGGGAGTTCTTTGAGACAGCTTTCCGGAAGAAGTATTTGGGTCCGCGATACCTCGATGAGAGGAAGAGAGAGTTTATGGCATTGTCTCAGGGGAGTATGTCTGTGACTGATTACGAGATTCGATTTGTCAGGCTGAGTCAGTATGCACCTGAACTTGTACCTACTGAGGTGGAGCGTTGTAACCGCTTCCGATATGGGCTGAATGAGGAGATCAAGACTTATACTCTAGCTTCTGATTACTTTGATTTTGATGTCTTGGTCTCGAGGGCCAAGGACTTGGAGCACAGTTTGAGTTTGACCAGGCGGTCAGGCGGATCTAGTTCAGGTAAGAGGTCCGGCAACTTTGATAGAGGAGATGCCAAGAGGCATCGGGACAACCGGCATCAGTTTGATCATAGGCGTGGTGGCAGTAACCACGGTAGGGGCCACCAGGGCCAGAGAGCTGGTGGGAAGTTGCCCACATGTGCTTCCTGCGGGAGGAACCACACCGGTGAGTGTTGGGGAAATTATCACTCTTGTTGGAGTTGTGGTGCTAGAGACCACATTAGGCGTGACTGTCCACATCAGGTGGGACAGGCACCAGCTCAGGCTCCTGCTAGAGCCAATGACTTTCAGAGAGGCCGCGGGCGCGGTAGAGGTAATTTCCAGCCGAGGAACGATGGTCAGAGGAACTTAGCACATGTAGTCGAAGTCCAGCCGGAGGGCGGAGGACAGGCTAGGGTTTACGCTCAGCGCGGGGAGCAGCATGACACCGATGTGATCGCAGGTAATTTCTCGATACAGTCTTTGGGTTTGCTTTCTTTGATTGACTCTGGGTCTACGCATTCCTACATATTGAGTGAGCATGCACAGTCTTTGAATTTACCTTGTGAGTTGTTAGAGGTAGGAGTTAGTGTTACTAGTTCCTTTGGGGACACGGTGGTGGTTAGGAAGATGTACCGAAGGTGTCCGTTGATGGTTCAGGGGCATGTGTTTCCAGTGGATATGATGGAACTTCCCTTCTATGGTTTTGATGTGATTCTGGGTATGGATTGGCTCACGGAACATAGAGCTAGGATAGATTTTGAAACTAAGCGGATTTCTTTGAAGCTCACAGATGATTATGAGATTGTTGTTGTGGGTGAGAATGTGAAGTTCTTATCCAATGTGGTTTCAGTGTTAGAGGCCAAGAAATTAGTTGAGTTAGGGTGTGAAGCATACTTAGCGTATGTGATGAACCCTAACATGAGTGAGGTTAGACCTCAGGACATCCGGACAGTATGTGACTTTCCTAGTGTGTTTCCGGAAGAATTGCCAGGGTTACCACCGGACAGAGAGGTAGAGTTCAGCATTGAGACTTATTCTGATTCAGCTCCTGTTTCGATTGCTCCGTATCGTATGGCACCGAAAGAATTGAAAGAGTTGAAGACTCAGTTGCAAGAATTGACAGATAGAGGTTTTATTAGGCCTAGTTCTTCACCTTGGGGTGCACCTGTGTTGTTTGTGAAGAAGAAAGATGGGAGTATGAGAATGTGCATAGATTACAGACAGTTAAATCAGTTGACAGTGAAGAACAAATATCCGTTGCCTAGAATTGATGACTTGTTTGATCAGTTGAGGGGAGCATCGGTCTTTTCGAAGATTGATTTGAGATCAGGTTACTACCAGCTAAAGGTTAGGGAGGTTGATGTACCGAAGACGGCCTTTAGGACTAGGTATGGACACTATGAGTTTTTAGTCATGCCATTTGGGTTGACTAATGCACCGGCGGCTTTCATGGACATGATGAATAGGATTTTTCATCAGTATCTAGATCAGTTTGTGGTTGTATTTATTGATGACATTTTGGTGTACTCGCGAACTGAAGAAGACCATGACCGACATTTGAGACTTGTTTTGAAGACTTTGCTAGATCATCAGTTGTATGCGAAGCTCAGCAAGTGTGAGTTCTGGATACGAGAGGTAGTCTTCTTAGGATATGTAGTATCAGCTGAAGGCATTAGAGTTGATCCGAAGAAGATTGAAGCCATTGTTGAGTGGAAGCAACCGAAGTCAATGACAGAAGTACGTAGCTTCCTAGGCTTAGCCGGATACTATAGAAGATTTGTGGAAGGTTTCTCTAAATTAGCCGCTCCGTTGACACAGCTACTTCAGAAGAGTGTTCAGTTTGAGTGGACAGATGCAAGACAGAGAGCCTTTGAAAAATTGAAAGAAGCTTTGACCCAAGCTCCGATCTTGATTCAGCCTGAGTCCGGGAAGGACTATGTGATTTATAGTGATGCCTCGTATGTAGGGTTAGGATGTGTTCTGATGCAAGACCGAAGAGTAGTGGCTTATGCCTCAAGACAGTTGAAGACACATGAACGCAATTATCCGACCCATGACATAGAGTTAGCTGCAGTTGTGTTTGCTCTGAAGATTTGGAGGCACTATTTGTATGGTGAGAAATGCACAGTATACACCGACCACAAGAGTTTGAAGTACATTATGACTCAGCGAGATTTGAATCTCAGACAGCGTAGATGGTTAGAGTTGCTAAAGGACTATGATCTTACTATTGAGTACCATCCGGGTAAGGCCAATGTAGTGGCCGATGCATTGAGTAGGAAGGTGGCCGTGGACTTGAGGGCCATGTTTGCTAGATTGAGTTTGTCCGGAGATGGTGGCTTAGTAGCCGAGCTTCAAGTTAGACCTACTCTAGGTCAGATGATTCGAGAGAAACAGCTCTTAGATAGATCTTTGGCACCTCACGTGCAAGATATAGCCGAAGGTAGATCTTCAAACTACAGTTTCAGTTCCGATGGGGTCTTATGTTTCAAGGACAGAATAGTTGTGCCTGAAGACAGTGATTTGAGACGGACGATCTTGACTGAAGCTCACAGTAGCCCGTTTGCTATGCATCCTGGAAGTACGAAGATGTACCGTGATTTGAAGAATGAGTACTTTTGGGTTGGCTTGAAGAGAGATGTAGCCGACTTTGTGAGTAAGTGCTTAGTGTGTCAGAGGGTGAAGGCGGAACATCAGGTTCCCTCAGGGTTGTTACAGCCGTTGAGAATTCCGGAATGGAAATGGGAGAACATCACCATGGATTTTGTTTCGGGTTTGCCTTTGACACCTACGAAGAAGAACTCAGTTTGGGTGATAGTGGATCGTTTTACGAAGTGTGCCCACTTCTTGGCAGTCAACACTACTTACACCTTAGATAGATTGGCCGATTTGTACATTGGTGAGATTGTGAGGTTACATGGTGTGCCGAAGTCCATTGTGTTAGATAGAGATCCACGGTTTACTTCGAGATTTTGGGAGTGTCTGCATACAGCTTTGGGTACCCGTTTGAACTTCAGCACTTCTTATCATCCTCAGTCAGATGGTCAGTCAGAGAGGGTTATTCAGATCTTAGAGGATATGTTGCGATGTTGTATCATTGACTTTCAGGGTACTTGGGAGAAGCATCTGCCTCTAGTGGAGTTTGCGTACAACAACAGTTTTCAGTCGAGCATTCAGATGGCTCCGTATGAGGCCTTGTATGGTCGAAAGTGTAGAACTCCAGTGTGTTGGGCCGAGGTAGGACAGAAACTGTTACCTATGCCGGATTTGCTCAAGGGGACAACCGACAAGGTAAAATTGATTTGTGATCGTCTGAAGGCTGCTTCGGATAGGCAGAAGTCCTATGCCGATTTGAAGAGGAAGGAGGTTGAGTTCGCAGTGGGTGAGAAGGTGTTCTTGAAAGTGTCTCCATGGAAGAAAGTGATGAGATTTGGCCGAAAGGGGAAGTTGAGTCCGAGGTACATAGGGCCGTATGAGATTGTGAAGAGAGTTGGTCCGGTTGCTTATCAGTTGCGTTTGCCATCCGAGTTAGAGAAGATACACGATGTGTTCCATGTATCCATGCTTCGTAAGTATAGGTCCGATCCATCACATGTTATGCCCGTAGAAGAAATTGAATTGAATCCAGATTTAACTTATGAAGAAGAGCCAGTGGAGATCTTAGCTTCAGACAATAAGGTGTTGAGGGGTAAATCAATTGAGCTAGTAAAGGTGCGGTGGCAACGTAGAGGTGTGGACGAGGCCACTTGGGAGAGGAAGGAGGATATGGAAAAACAGTTTCCGTATCTCTTTCAGTCAGGTAATTTCGGGGACGAAATTCCTTAAGTGGGAGAGAGTTGTAACACCCGTGTTTTGGGCCTAGGAGTTAACCGAGTATAATTCGAGTCAAATTAAATTTAATTAAAATAATTCAACTTCTAGTGATGACCTAATTGAGCTTAAATAAAAGGGGAGGGACCAAAGATGTAATTTAACCCTAAAGAATTTAAAAGGATGACACTTTTTGTATAATTAAAAAAAAGTTGTCTTCACACTCCCCACTCCCCCATTCCCACGTGAAAACCCAAACCCCATCTTCAAAACCCTCCCAAGTTCCAAGTTACTATTTCATTGATTTGCAACTCAATTTCAAGACCATTTTCAAAGGTAATTATGTTTTCTAACTCTCCTCTTCAACCCCTATCTAACCATGGTCTTGGATTTCAAAAATAGTAGGTTTTGAAAATTAGGGTTCATATAAAATTTGGGGTTTTTGATGGGGCTTTTTAATTCGTTTTGTTAAATTAAGCTGGGGGTTTGTTTAAGCATGATAAAATACACCATATACTTTAATTTGGTTGAATTTTGATAGAAATTCGTAGAGATGTCTAAAGGCTAGATTTAAGATGTCAAAAATTGGGTTTTGGTAGGTTTAAGGGTGAAATTGATGGGCTGTTGGTTTACCTATGGTATGAGAGTGTTTTGGGATGGTTTGGAAGCCATTTGGATGTTGGGAAATTGATTTTTCAGCAAGTTCTTAGGGGAGCACGAAAATTGGGTTTTTAGGAGATTGTGTGATTTGAGAAATGGAAGAATTTGGGTTGTGATTGCAAAGTGGGTTGAAGGTTGAATTAGCATTGAATTGGGAAGTAATATATGTGTTTTTGTTTGACTAGAAGCAAGAGGAAACGCGGAAGAGACTTTGGGACCGAATCCGGGTGCGTAGGAGGATTGTTCGATTTGCTAAGGAAGGACGGTGAGTGGTCTAAACTTGTTCTAAAGTTGGTTCGAGCATGAGTAGTGTGTGTGTGTGCAAGTGTGCTTGGTAGGCCACTTCCTTTTAATCAAAGTAGCTAACTTAGTCTAATTTCCTTAAATGCTATGTGCTTGATGACTATGCTCAAATGCTTGTGATTAGATGGTGCATGTATATGTATATCATGATGTGGATATATGTGTTGAGCATGAATGTGTTGATGATATGTGGTTGGTGATACATGTTGTGGTTATAATAATTGGCACTAAAAATTACCGGTTGTAAATGATCGATCATTAGGATAGTGTGCACACAAATTGAGTCAAAACGTACGTGGCCTTGATGGCGTTAAGTCATCAGGGAGGAGTACGGTGATGTAGCATTCCACCGGAAGCTTATTATATTTCTACGGGATGATGAGTGGAATCCCATCCGTAGGGCATGTGGCGATGAGTGGAATCCCGCACATGCAAGGTCCGGTGATGAGTGGAATCCCACCGAGGTAAAGTGTTGTCGAGGTTTTAATCCGCACAATCGGGGTAATCAAAGTGGCCAATTAAACTTGTTTAAGTAATGTGATATATGATGGTGATATGTGGTTTTGATATATGGTATTGCATGATGATATAATGATGCTTAATCTTGCTAGGATTGAGAGACCATATTTGCCACTCGAAAGACTAGCTAAGTCTACTTGGTTATGTGCAATGCTTGATATGTAGGAGTTTAGGATTACATGCTTGAGCCCTGCATTGTTGTTGTTTTTCGTTTTAGAGCACCCTCACTAAGCTTATAGCTTACGCTCTCAATGTTCAACAATGCAGATCATTAGCGTGGTGTTAGCTCGAGGCAAGGCAAGAAGGGCATCCAAGTTTGTAGCTCAAGTATGGTTACCGATTTTGTAATAGCTAGCAATGTGGCAAGTGTCTTTGTATGAGCATGTGTGACTCATTTGATGGATGTTGATTTTGGTTTGATTATGGATTGTATGCATGTAATGCCTTGATGATGGTTGATGTGTATGATGGCATGCTTTAGGGTGTTTAGGTTGCCTTATGTATGGATGCAAACCTCTTGAGTTTGACTTGTGCTTTTAAGACCATTTGAGCCTTCAAGTATGCTTATTAATGCCTATATCGCTCATTAAATTGAATGCTATGTATGATTGCTTAAATCCATGTTTGATTGACTCCCTTGACTTAAATATGCATGCTTTATGGTTGGCTTGCCTTAGGGATTGATGATAGTGTGTTGGTTGAAGGGTTAGAGGGATTTAGGGGCCTCCTTGTGCTCTAAATCAGCTCAAACCTGCAGTTTCGTAGCTGGGGTATCGATACCGTTGATCTGGTATCGATACTACCCTGTGGTTTTAGGCTTCGTGTATCGATACTCGAGGGGGAGTATCGATACCTTTTTGGCCACTGGTGCTACTGTCGATTTCGGTATCGATACTCCTCTCAAGGGTATCGATACCGTTGTCTTGGTTTTTGACCGGGGAAAGTCAACTTTGGGGGAGGGTATCGATACCCTCATTTGGGGTATCGATACTGCCTCCTCAGGTTGACCAAACCTTGTTGACCTAGTCACAGGGGTATCGATACCCCTCTTGAGGGTATCGATACCGCCTGCAGTGTAACATTAAAAATGGGCTTTTAAGTGCTAGTTTGGGTTCGTTTGATTTCTTCGTAAATTTTGTTCCGCTGTATGATCCCTTAGGATGTAATTCTCATCTAGACAATATTAAAATGAAAAAAAAATAGGGTTGCTAACCGAGGGAGAGTTCCTTAGGGAGTTTTCACTCGGTTTTCCCCGTGTAGCTCACTCGGACCGGTCATCCGGCCAGACCGGGACGAGGGGGTTACATGCAAGATCAATCAAATAAATACTCGCAAAGCTTACCTTTTTAGCATCTTCTACGATGCCTACAGCTTTGAAGTATTGCTCCATTCCCCAAAGAAAGTTCTCCACATCCTGGGCGGATCTCGTCCCTTTGAACTTTTCAGGTTGGGGGATATCACACAAGGCCTTGGGAGTTGCAGTCGCTATGCCATTCCCAACCGCAACCTTCAAGAACTTCAGCTTGAACATCTCCACTTTTTTCTTCAGTTCACCAGACTCGGAACTCTTTGCCTTGAGCTCCTCAATCTCACTCTTTAGAGCAACCACTGTGGCCTCTAAAGAATCACCACGCTTCAAGAACTTCACATACATCTCATTCAGAGCCGCTTAAACGTCATCCCTGACTCCTTCCAAGGACTCGAGCAGTTTGAAATCCAGCAAACTCAGCTTCTCAATGTCCAATGACTCCACCAGTTCCAATGCTACCTTGGCCTTTGCCATGGATTCCTCTAGCTTGGTAACCTTCCCCTGGATTGATGTGATCACGTCCTTTGACGAACCCCTCTTGGATTTGTCAGTCGTGGCGTCAACACTCTTCTTCACTGCAGTGCTTTCTCCATCACGAGCCATCTCGAACAACAAATTTGCTCAGCAAAACCTTTGCTCTGATGCCACTTGTCACGGGGCTAGACTTTTGCTAGGCTAACCGTGCTGGCCTTAGTATCTTTCTCGGCTGAAACGTCGGCTAAGTCACCCTAAACACTCTAAGTAATAAAACTTAGAGAAGTGCGGAAACGTGAGAACTATGATGGCAAGTAAAAGTAAAGAGAGAAAGGCTATAGTGAATGTTGACTTGTATTCAATCTGAAGTGAAGTGTGTAAAATGAAGTAGGGGTGAGCCTCCTTTTATAGCTGCAGCCCCCTACAATCAATGGTTGAGATACATTACAATCAACGGTCTAGATCTGAGCCTATCTTATCTACATCTCTATTTGAATTTTAAACGAGAGATAATGTGGGATTTAATTACAATTATCATAAATGATAAGTATGTTGCCTTATCGAAGTTACCATGGTAAATGCTATGCCTTTACTATTTACCAAGGTGATCGGGTCAGCTTTCTTGGGTCATCTGGCAAGCCCAAAATGCTGTAAAGATGATCTTGGACTGCCTTCTCTGCACTTGTCTCGGTCGCAGGCTTGCGGTCCGTGACATAAATCATAACCATGGTTGTCATTTTAGACTTACAACACTATAAAAATAAAATAAAAATTAAATTATATCAAAGTAGAATAAAATATATTAAATATTAAATTTAGACCTGAGATGTATTAGGAAAAAAACCCTAAAATTTGAAAGTGAAACTACATAACAATCGGTTGATCTAGTAGGATGAGGTACTAGATCCTTTAAGTAAGGTCAGAGGTTCAAATTTCGACATTGTGAATGAAACAATTGAATTGTCTCGTAATAGACCTTTACAATAGTCGATTTAAATTAATCAACCAGTGATTCGAATATTATGGTTAAACAAAAAAATAAAAGAAGGGTTGGTGGTAGATGTGAATTCCCATTATATACCATGGCAATGAATGTGAACACTTAACAGTTCAACCCCAACGCCCAGTCTTCTTCACCACCTAATCAAACCTCACACTCTTGAGTCTTGTCTCAGGTCTGAAACAAATCAGCCTCTACAAAATTTAGGCCTACCCTATCATGTTTCCGCCATTGAACTGTCTGGTAGACCGACCAGTCAAACCTCAATATCTCATCACAACAACAGCAACAATATAACAAGAACCCTAGCCACTTTCTGCAAATTTTGTTTTTTGTGTTTCTTAAACACCAATCACTAAACTAACAACCCTTCAATTTCTACTCTTCTTTTGTTCCGAGCTTTCACCAAAACAAGGTGTGTCATTTCCTTGGGCAACTCAAGCTTGAAGAATGGCGGCGGCGCCTAGTAGCAGGCTTCAGAAAATGCTGCAGGCAGCGGTGCAATCAGTTCAATGGACGTACAGTCTTTTCTGGCAAATTTGTCCTCAACAAGGGTAAACATTGTTCCACCAAAGTTGTGAAATAAACTTGTTTTTTCATGAAAATTTGAAACTGTGTTTTTTCCATTAGGATCTTAATATGGACAGACGGATACTACAATGGAGCAATCAAAACAAGAAAGACAGTGCAACCTATGGAGGTTAGTACGGAGGAAGCATCTTTACAAAGAAGCCAACAGCTCAGAGAGCTCTACGAGTCATTATCGTCCGGCGAGACGAACCAGCCGGCTCGAAGACCGTGCGCGGCGTTGTCGCCGGAGGACTTAACGGAGTCGGAATGGTTCTATTTGATGTGTGTCTCCTTCTCTTTTCCTCCTGGTGTAGGGTAAGTTTCAGCAATTGACTTTTGGATGTGAATTACTTGTTCCGGCTAACCTTAGTGCTAGAATCTGCAAATAAAAGTGGTAAAAAACTCACAGGTGGGATGGTTTTTGTTTTGTTTTTACACACTGTCAAAAAAACTTTCGATAACGCTGCCCTATTTCCTTCTGTTTGTCTTAACAACTCCTTTATAAACAAAATTCAATGTTTCCATTCCAAGATGGTAGGACATTTATCATCTCCAGCACACAATTAAATTCTCTTTTAACTATTTTAAGACAGAAAAGAAAATAATGGAGTAGCCCTTTCAGACCCTTTCTTCCTCATTCAATACAAAGTGCAACACAACGGTCATTAAGTGACCGACTGACCGTAGCCTAGTACTGGAATGGTAAGTAAACTATTAAGAATCAGTAAATGAGATGGTTAGGATTCGTTATTGCAACAGTAATTTTTCAAGTCAAAAAACATTGTTTCTATGAAGAAAACTAAGTTGATGGTCTGGTTTTAAGGCATATATAGGGATAATGATCCTGGCTCGCAAACTATTCGAGCTTGGTCAAGGCTCGGCTCAAGTGAGCTCGACTCGAGCTTATGCTCTTTTCGAGACCTTAACAAGTCGAGCTAATTCAAGCTCGACTCGAAAAGCTCGTGAATATGCTCAAACTGTCCACTCCAAACTCGAGCTTAAAATTCGGAGCTTGACCACTAGCTCGGCTGGTTATCACCACCCATATGGCTGTCTTGTTCATATTTTGGGGTGGTTTATAAGATTCCCGTGTGCTTTTTGCAGTTTAGCGCTGAAAGTTGAAATTGCTTAAATTTGTCCTTTGCCGAATTCGAGATTTGAGAAACTATACACCGTGATAGGTTGATGATAAAATAGTGGTTGAGTGTCAGCGAATTTTACTGCATTTGGAAAACTGGTTGAGCAAAAGAAACCAAATGAATCCTACAAAGTTTGAAAACCCACATTAATCATTGTTCTCAAACTTTCCTAGATAAGATCTACTTGCTTGAATTTGTAGACCTGCAATTCTTTTTACAGTCACCATGTTTTACGTCCAAATCATGATATAATCATGGAGGGACTGGGAACGCATGCAGACAATAGTAGCCTCGTCTCTTTTCTCAGAACATCCAAGTTTAGGTAGCTATAGACATGGGAACTCAATGTCTTAATATTTATTCATATGTATTGCGTAGGTTACCTGGAAAGGCATATGCAAGGAGGCAGCATATATGGCTCACAGGTGCAAATGAGGTCGACAGCAAAACTTTTTCCAGGGCCATTCTTGCTAAGGTATGAGTATCACAAGCTTCGAGAGATTTAAATTGCGGTTGCGGACATAACATATGTTATTACGGATATTCAATGCACTAACTCTACTCCTGTCTTCTTGTTTGTCAACATAAAATAATGCCTTACGGTTGCAACAGAGTGCTTGCATACAGGTATACGTACATGCATACATATATACAGTACATATCTCTTTTTTAACTCATCGTGATGAAATTTTGAGTTTAAAACTAAACCATCTGTTTCTGTTTTTATTGTAGACTGTGCTTTGCATTCCTCTTCTTGATGGTGTCCTTGAACTTGGCTCTACTGAAAAGGTAATTGAAGTTGCCTTTTTACCTTTCCTAGGTGAAAAAAAAAGTTATTCAGATGATGTATTTATTGTTTAATACTAGGGTCCGTTGAAAGAGTTCATGCACAATTTATTAAAATGGACTTTTAATTTATAATATGATAGGGGTATAATTTTTTTTTCAAATAAAGTTCCATTGATACAAAAAGTGTTAGATTATTTTCTTGAGCAACATAAAAATGACTTACAAACATTTAAAAATCTAACATTTTTACTTAAAAAAATGTTGTTCTCCTTACATGCTTTGAAGCATAATCATCTATAACGCTCTTGAGAATTTTTTAATATATTTTATAATATTTTTAAAATTAGAGAATTTATTTTGGAATTTATTTTTTTTCGAGAGTCCTGTCCGATCGAGCTCATTGCATGTTGCGAACAACCCCTATTTACGGGAGAGTATTTCATGCACCGTGACAATATTTTTTTTTTGCCACAAATGAATTTCTAATGTTATCTGGTATTTTGTTTAGAGTTTATACTTTAGAACTTAAAATTTAGAGGATAGAGATTGCAATTTAATATACTTTTAAACAAGACATAAGAAAATATTAGAGGTTCGATAGTGAAAAAAAATTTGACCATCTATGCGTGAAATAATCTCCCTGAATTTATATACAGTTAATTAATAATAATATATCTAAAATCTTATTCGAATTTCTTCATTCAATATGCCGACTACAATACTGATTTAATCAAATTTCAGGTTCCAGAAGATTTAGGGTTAGTCCAACATGTCAAAACTTTCTTCAACGATGGTCAAACCTCAACCCCTCCACCACCGAAACCAGCTCTCTCCGAACACTCCACCTCAAACCCCGCTGCCTCATCGGATCAGAATATCTTCCATTCCCCCTCCGTTCCTCCTCTATGCTCCGCCGCATACCCGCCGGTAAACGCTACCCAAGAAGACGACGACAATGTCGATGACGACGATGAAAATGAAGATGACAATGACGAAGACGAAGAAGAACCCGACTCTTATTCAGCCGAAACCGGTAGAAATATACTCCAAGTCCCCACGAAAAACGCTCAAGCCGTAGCAGCTGTGGCGGCGTTGGACCAGCCAAGCGAGCTAATGCAGATGGAAATGTCAGAAGACATCAAGCTAGGTTCACCGGACGACGCATCGTATAACCTGGACTCAGATTTCCATATGCTGGCAGTGAGTCAAAGCGGCAACCCCACCGACCATCAGCGGCGTGCTGAGTCGAATCGGAGGCTGCAAATGTTACAAGAACCCTCGTGCAGTAGCCTTCAACCACATTCAACAGGTATGCTACTTGGACTGTTTCTAAATTCCTTTAAAGTTGTCCAAATTATGATTTCGGTCCCTCTATCATATTCAAATTTAAAATTTAACCTCTACAGTTTAAAAAGAATCAATGTCACCCTTTTTAACTCGATGTTAACTATTGGCTTAACTACAAACAAGTGCTCAAATTATGCATCTTTTTTGCAATAGGTGCATAAAGTTTCATTTTTACTGAAATATTTTAAAGTCAACACTAAGACACTTACTTTAGCCAAAAAAATTGTTAAACACTTATTTCAGCAAAAAAAAAAAACTTTAAACACCTAAACTATTTGAACTAACCCATAATACTATAAAAGTGAAGTATTAAATTATGTCAATTAAATCGGAGAAACTAGATTCTAAATTTGAACACAACAAAGAGACTAAAATTAAAAAAAATTAAGCTTATATTAATGCATTAAATGTAGAAGGAAATCTAGTACAAAAAATTTGTTGTAGATCAATAAATCAGTTGCCAAAATGGGTATCTACTAAGGGGACCAAATCGAAGAAGAAATAGGTACATAAGTTAAATGTTTACTCTCTCTCATAAGAATAGATTAGGCACATGTGTGGTCCTTTTAGCGACACAGGTGAGGCATGGTGGATGTTGGTAATTATTTATATAATTATATAAATTTTTATCTAATTAATAAAAATTACGAATTTTATATAACATTTTATTTTATTTTTGTAAAAATTTATGTTAATCGTGTTTTAAACAGTTTTTTAAAATCTTTCCCGACCATTGCTGATTGCTCACAGTTGAGTTGTCCGAGAAAGGCAAAGCAATGGGTCTACCGTCTACTGTCCACTGCTTTATTGGCTTATTTATTTTCCTTCAAAAGCTTCGATTATCATTTCATAAAGCACATTCGTTCACTCCAAAAATAAATGCACCGACAACTTTTAATTCAATAATTGGATTGATTTGAGTTTTGAATTTTTCGATTTATTTTGAGCGTAAGTCTTTAAATTTGTTAGTCGGACTGTTTTCATTTTTGTTTATTAACATTGGATTGTCTTCCCCTTATAGTAATTTTGTACTTTTATTATAGCTTAGCTTGTTTTCATTTGTATTTGTAAAGTGAAATATTAAAGTTCTCAATACGAGTCTGAATTATTTAGATCCTTCAAACTTTTTAAATCGAAAATATTATGTATTTAAACAGATTTAAACCACGATCTCTTAGATGTAACAATTATGTCAAAATCTTAGTAAATAAGGGATGAAAATTTTCTGCCTATGTTCGGTACCTTTATTTATGTTTCTATACTCAAAATTAGGTTTGGAGTTTAGGGTTTAGAAAATTTAAGGTAGCGTGTATTTTTTAGGGTATATAGGTAGGGTTTAAAATTTAGGGTTAAAGCTTATAATTTAATTTTTTTAGTGTTGGAGCATATATAGGGCCACCGAAAAGTGGCGAAAATTTTTTATATGTAAACAAGTAAGTACTATATAATTAGAAATAATTTGATGTAAAAATATTAAAAGTATGACAAGTCTCGTTGAATATATTATAAAGTTTTATGATGAATTTAGTAAGGAAAAAAAATTCAACCACTAATTAGGCCTCTTTTTATGCCCACATTAAAAATTAAATTTTAAACTATAATCATAAATTTCATATCTTAAACCTTAACTTCTACTCTAAAAAATACATTATATCGTTAATTCTCTAAACCCTAACTATAAATTTTAATTTTAAACTCCAAATTACTATTTTAAAATGGGACACTAAAAATAACATAATTAGAGGCAAAAAAAAAAATTATATCCTTTACCAGCTGTGTGTTTCATTTCATTTGAATTCGAAATTTGGATATTATTATTGCGATTTTTTGTAGGTCCCCAGCCATTGGATGAACTGTCCCAAGAAGATACACACTATTCTCAGACCGTCTCCGCCGTCCTCCAAGCCCATTCTACCCGTTGTGCCGAGTCACCGTCAACCGGCTATGCCGCCACCTCCTGCACCACCCAATCAGCATTCGCCAACTGGACAACCTGTTCGGATCACCACCTCTATTCGGCCGTCGAAGGCATTTCCCAGTGGCACCTCAAGTACATTCTATTCACCGTACCATTCCTCCACACCAAATACCGCGACGAGAACTCCCCCAAGTTACGCGACTCGGACGTCTCCGCCGCCGCACGGTTCCGCAAGGGAGCTCCTCAGGAGGAGCTCAGCGCCAACCACGTGCTGGCGGAGCGGCGGAGGCGCGAGAAGCTCAACGAGCGGTTCATCACGTTACGATCGTTGGTTCCCTTTGTTACCAAAATGGACAAAGCGTCCATACTCGGGGACACCATCGAGTACGTGAAACAGTTACGCAAAAAGATCCAAGAGCTCGAAACACGTAACAGGCAAACGGAAGGCGATAATGAACGGCCAAGATCGGCGGATTCAATGCAGAGAACAAGCAGCTTGAAGGAACAAAGAAGTGGGGTGACGGCGGCCCGAGCATCGGGCCCGGATAAAAAGAAGATGAAGACCGTGGAAGGGAGTGGCGGTGGAGCAAAGCCGAAGACGGTGGAAACGACGGTTGAGGTGTCGATAATAGAAAGCGATGCGTTGGTGGAGTTGCAGTGCGGGTACAGGGAAGGGTTGTTGCTTGATATAATGCAGATGTTGAGGGAAAAGCTCCGGATTGAGATAACGGCAGCTCAGTCTTCTAAGAACAACGGGTTGTTCGTAGCTGAGTTACGAGCCAAGGTACGTAACTCGTGAATTAATCAAAATAATTATTAAAAAAAAAGTGGGATTAAAATGGGATTACGGATTTAATTTGATGTGCTGTTTGAATGGCAGGTGAAGGATAGTATGAAGGGGAAGAAAGTGAGCATAATGGAGGTGAAGAGGGCAATAAATCAAATAATACCTCAATTCTAATCTAAAGTTTTGACTAAATAAAGGATTATTGTCCTACACTTGAAATAAAATTATTCTGCAAATGAGGTTATTTTAGAATTTATTAGTATTTAGTTTATAGATCAAAGTTTAGGGGTTTAGATTATTAGTTTATGATTTGGAGTTTAGAATTTTAGGTTAGTGATTTAAATTTTAAAGTTAAAATAGATATGTTAATGTAAATTTTTTTGACACTGATAATATATCAAATAATGATTTATAAATAAATAAATATATTGTTGTGTATATATAATATAAACATAATATATGTGCAATTAGATCCGCCTAATTATATTAGTGACTAATTTATGACTTTTAGATACGTGACACTTGACAATGTAAAACTTTTTTTTAATCTTATTTTTAGGTTCAACGACTTTGATTTTTTTGTGTCTCTTTTCACTCATGAATTTTAATTTTTTGTCAAACTGCACCAATTAACAGAAAAAGTAAGTTATTTGTTATGCTAGCATTAGCTATTGTCTTCTTTCAATTTCATTTTTATTTTTTTTAGTATTTTTATGATTTTTTATAATTTAAAATAATTTAAAGTTTTATACACGAAAGGATAAAATAGTTGATGTCAGCATTGACTAAAAGACAAAAAAATAACTAACTTTAATTTAATATGTCTATACTTTTTTGTTTCGTTCAATTTGACCAAAAAATAGATCGAGGTCAAAAGAGACTAAAAAATTCAAGGATTAAAATGATTTTTTAAAAGTTTGAGGGTTAAATTGTCATTAAACATTATTTTTATGTTGTTTTAGAGATGGATACTGTGAAATGTGAGGTACTTAAGCAATAAATTTCTTTTTATCAAGACTTAAGCAATAAATCAAAGATAATTATTTGATACACTGGTGGTGGAAACTAAAAGTTTTCATAAGTGCCTTAATTTAGGGTTTAGGGACAAAATTTATGGTGTAAGGTTTAGGGGTTTAGGTTTAGTAGTTTAGAATTTAGGAATTGTGAATAAAATTTAAGGTTTAGGGTTAGAATTTAGGGTTTATAGGTTAAAACTTAAATCATCAACATATTATACTAAAACCTAAACTCTAACCCATAAATTATAACCATTACCCATAAATTCTAAACCCCTACACATAAATTAAGTCCTTAAACCCTAGAACTAAGGCGCTTGTGGAAACTTAAAGTTTCTATCGCCAGTGTATTGGATATAAATCCATAAATCAATCCTCAAAAGATAATTATGTTAATATTATATTGTGATTACACTGTAATATTTGTTCTTTACTCCTAGCTCTTTGAAAATGTACACACATCATTACAGAACGCCTACTAGCTTCTTTCTTTACTGTGGAGAAGGCTTCTCGAATAGAAAGAAGAAAGAAGAGGAATTGTAGCTAGGATCCTACCTCGAACCTCATCAAGGTCTTTATTCAAACCTTGGAGAAATTAAAAAATCCGACGCTGAGTTATTATTTTCTGATAAAGGGCAACATCCCTTGGGTCTGCCTATTCATACTTCTTATACAAGTCCAATTGCTGCCAAAAAGCATTTAGGGTGTTGTAATAGAGAGTGACAGGCATGGATTCTTGCTTAAGAGCGGCTGCCTGATCTTCAATTCTATATAATTCGGCAATGTTGTCAGTGTTGGAGTATGTCTCTCTCACTGCAGTCCAGATTTCAGCGGCTGATGGGTAAAGAAGAATTTTTTTTCCTATACTCGGAACCATAGAATTAAGGAGCCAGGTCATAACCTGACCATCTTCACGTATCCACTTAGCAAAGTCAGAAGTAGACACAGCAGGCTTCTTGGTGGTGCCAGTAACATATCCCAAACGTTCTCTGCCCAAGAGATAAATTCGAACAGATTGAGACCATTCAAGATAGTTATTGCCATTCAAACAATGACAGGTAATGATCAGGTTGGATGAGTCAGAGTGATCATCGAAATCAGAGACAATTTTTGGGTTGGAAATTGCGTCCTGGGAAGGAGAAGAAGGAGGAGAAGTCTCGGCCATTTTCTAGGGTAGAAAGAATTCGTAACCTAGACTGATACTATGTGAGAATGAGAAATTCCCTGTAGAAAGACTTAATTTTTACTTACTACTCTTACATACATATATACAAAGTATCTATCTTAAGAAACTCTAAATTAGGGAATAAACTATTTCTAAGAAAAGAAAAGATATGATCCCTTAAAGTTAAGGATTATAGATAAAAAATATACGGTTGATACACTTAGAATATTATTCGTATCTTTACATATTCCTACAGAACCACTATATAGGTTCTCCTTAAAAGACAATTCTTTGGAGTTTCAACACAGATCTTATAATGCCTATATCTTTTGAGCATGTAATAAACAATAAAATATTTTGGGTCTAAACCGATTGAGTGTTAACTCAGTTAGTGGAATCTGTTCATGAGCTTTCATCGTTGTATGAGTCAAACTTCTGGCACCAATTTATATCATTGTTTGTATATGATTTTCTCCTTTGGTTCTAATTTTACAAACATAAAACATAAGATGATGCAGTGAAAACCTTTTTAGTGGACCATACAAACAACTCAATGGCATGACTTCTTTCACTAAAAACAGAACAATATTATGTCAATGTGGTAGCTTTACAAATGTAAGTATCCGCGTTGCTTAGTAAGTCCATTCATCGGGAAGAAATATGTCGGTTGTTGAAGAATTTTCATTCCCATCCACGCAACGTTTGGATGATACATCCTTGTCGTTTTTATTATCGAATGAGTTCAAGTCTCCACCTCTTGCACTAGTGTTATTATTATTCTTCGGATCTGTCGAGTTAAAAAACGAAGAATTAATAACCACATTTTTAGTTTTAAAGAAGAACAACGAGGAGTTAAACTAAAAGTGAGGTAAACCTTTGCGAGGAGAGATTTGGAGACCTAATTCATGAACATTGAGGTTGAGAGCTTGAACAACTCGGGAAGGGAGTAGAACTGGAGAGCAAGCTGCATGCACCAACCAGCAATGTCAATAATAATAACAATAAAAGTTTTTAAGTTTTACATGTTTTTTGGATCGTTGGATGGGTGAAACGAATGACTGAGATTAACAGTAGAATATGTGAAGGTTATCACTTGAAAAAAAAGAGTAAGAAGTTAATCTCAGTCATACATTTCCACCATCCAACGATATAAAAAATATGTAAAACTTAGTAACTTTTAAACTGTGTAAGTAGATCCTAACTCATGCATGTACCTGGTCGTCTTTTTGAGTGAGAAGCATTATTGGTTTGAGTTTGAGGAAGGAAAACGCCTGTCCCGGTTGATTTATTACCCGAATGTAGGAAAAATGCCTGCATTCCACCTCCTGCCGATGTCCAGTATCTTGGTTTCTGATCATGCCTTCTCCAGCTATTCTTTGGGTGCTGTCCATAAAATAATGTCAAAACCAAAACAAATCAGAATTCAGGATCTATGTTAATTCGGATAGAGTAATGTAAAGGCATGTTATGGGGTAACTTTCCTGACTCAATTTATTCCATTCACAACGTCAAAATTCAAATTTTTAATTTTACTTAAGAGATCTAATTCCTCATCCAACTAGATCAACGTCTAGATAGTTATATAGTTTTGAGACAAACTAAAGGTTAAAAAGAGACATTTCTCAAATAAGTGCATTTGACTGGTTGATCAAGTTGCTCATTTTTGTTGCCTCATATTTCTTTAGGTCATGAGTTCTAGACCCATTAAAAGCACTATTTTCCTCCATTTAAGTAAGATTAAAATTAAGATTTGTCAAAAATATTTTCTAATCAATTTCATCCCCAATTAATATTACTTTATATGTTTAAATTGATGGTTTGAGTGTGAAAATGACGTAAACTATACAAAAGATGCATTCTAAATAACATTAAAAAAACTAAATTGGATTTAAACACATATAAATGACTAAAATTTTAGTCATAAGTATGTTTCTATCCATCGATTAAGGTAATAATTATTAAGAATAAATAACCTTCTACTATCTTTTAGTTTAGGATCATGTATGTGATTTTCTCCAATTCGAAAAAAGAATAGGAACGAAATAGTTCTCAAATATATTTTTGTAATTTTTTTTGGTTCTGCCACGGTAACTTATATATATATATATATGTAGGATAAATATTCTATACACAGGCGGACCTAAATCCTCATCATATTACCCTAAAAACTCAACTCTAACCTATAAACCCTGAATTATAACCCTAAACCTTAAATTAAAAATAAATATCCCTAAATTCTAAACCCCTACACCCCTATACAATATACCCTAAACTAACTCCCTATACCCTAAAACTAAGGCGCTTGTGGAAACTTTCAAATTCCACTGTCAGTGTATAGGATATATATATATATATATATATACTTTGAAAAAAAAGGAAGTGTAAAAGAAAACAATTTACCTAATAATTTATTGTCATCAACAAATCTTAATTTCTAGCAAGTCAACACATGAGAAAATATATCATAAGTTTCCAACCAATAATTTTTATTAAATAAAAATTTTAAAAAAATGATAGTAATATTTATTGGTTGAGATCATGAACGACGTTAAATAAAATTTATGATATAATTATCACCCTCATCCCATAATTCACGGATTCTTGAGATTTTCTCACAAATCGCAACATTTTCTCAGAATCTGAGATATCTAAATGAAATCTCAGCAAATACCAACTTAACTTTCTCAAGAACAAAACAGAGATGAGAAAAAGAAGATCATTACCGGTGGGAAAGGATCAGTAGAAAGCTTTGAACGATGGCGATGATAATAGTACTTAACAACAGCATCCTATAAATTAACAACAAATCAATCATATATAGTATTATATAGCAATATGGAGATTAATATGTGGAGAACAGAGCAAGGATTAAATAAATGAGATTGAAAAAACAAAATAAAAACCTTTGTTTTCTTGGTTTCTGAGATTGCTTCGTCGAGAACATGAGAAGGCGGCCATGGCATTGCTTCTTCGAAGCCAACCTCAATATCCTCGACGGCGGCAACCGCCATTGTCTGAAACAGAGGCAGGGGAGGAGGGTTTTGAGCTCCAACTTTTAACCTGCAAGTTAACTACTGAGTGTTTACATTGGGAGAGACAAGCGATATATAGGAGCTTTAGGCGTTAGAGCGCGTAGAATTTTCTGTTTTGAGTAGAGAATTTGATGAAACGATGGCGTTTTGGGTTACGAATTGGCTTGGTTTGTAACTTCAATTTACGCTTTTACCCTTTTCCCTCTTTGTAGAGATTTTGAATCCTTTGTTGCCAAAAATTTAGCAAACTTCTCTCAATTACATTGTATGGAGAAACTTTTGTATAAATTTAACATAATTTTAAACAACGAGTTGGTTAAATTTATGCTTCAATTTTTGTAATTAGGGTGACATGTTAGAGATAAGATATGTTTCCAAATTTAAGTCATTATTCATAATGAGGTTTCAAAATGACTAGTTAATCTCAACTAAAGATGGTCATGGATCAAGTCCGGTCGAATTTTAAACTGATTCGATTTTTGGGTAAAAAATATCTTCGACCTAACTCAATCCAACAGAAATATAGAATAAAAATATTTTCATTCGGTAAAAATAAGAAACAAATCAAAAAGATATAAAGAAAAATACATTATAGAAACTATTCATAAATATATAGAGGAGAATAACAAAATAGAAAGCTAATTGAAAAAATATATATAAAGAAGAGATGCATTATAGCAATTATCTATAAATATATAGATTGAAATTACACTATTATCTCAGGTCAGGTTAAGTCGAATTTTGTTCACCCTAAAATTAACCTGATCTCATCCTTCACATAACTATCTATATTTTAAAATAAAAACTCGACCCTAAAGTCTCAAATCGAGTCAGAACACTTGTGATTCGAGTCGAATGACCATCCCAAGTGTCAATATTTGAATGGAAAAGAATTGCATTGGAAGGGCATTGAAGTATTTTTGATGTGATAGCCAATAAGAAGTATGAAACGTGGTTTGGGTTGGGTTGGGTTGGGTAAACTCCTCTTCCCATACCGTTGTAGCAGTTAAATTAGTGCTCATATTCGGCCTTTTCTTTTTAAGAGTAGAAGAATTAATGAAGGGTTTAGGCATCTATCCACATATATGCAAAGCAGCTTATTAAAATTCCCCCATAATCTTCTTCTTAACAACCCCACCGATGAAGTTGAAAACATACATGTTTGGTTTAGGAAAGTAGGGTCCAGCTCTAACACACATGTTTGGTTTAGGAAAGTGGGTCCGGCTCTAATACACGTGTTTGGTTTAGGAAAGTAGGTCCACCGTCCACCTCTATTCCCTGCTGATGGCGAACGTAAACCTTAAAACAACATTACGTGATGGTGTTGGTCAACTACTGGCTGCTTATTTAGCCGGTCTTTGTTGCCAACGTACGTGTAAACCTGTTTATTTTATGTTTGATTTAGCAACCCAAGACTCTCCCGTATTGTCTGAGAATAAGGTCAATCTTACTAAATCTGTCCACCGATGATAAGCTCACCCAATTATCCGATTTTTGGGCACACTTGTCCAGTTGCTCAAAGTATTATTATGTGTACTCTTTTTCTCTATTTAAGTTTATAAAAAATTTTAATTAGACACGTGATAATACATCCTTTTGTATGATTTTTTTTATGAATGTAATTGTGTCATTTCACCAAAAAATATTAATTCACTAAAATTATTAATTTTCGAATTAATTTGTTTAATGAGTTAATAAGTCTAACTAACGCAACTCAATATCGGAGTGACTCACTCCAACTGGTCCAACACAGCTTACGAAAAGCAGGCCGAACGTCCTATGTAAGAAGGATCTAGGTCACAGTGAACCGACCCAGCACATTAACCCAACTACAACAGCTTTTCGAGCCCAAAGTCTTTGGATTTTGTGTATATTTTCGTTACTAATTTATTTGCCCAGCCCATTCTGTTTAATATAATTTAAAATTTTATTTGCTTGAATTTTTTTTTGGAAATTTTATCGTCTATGTTTATTGCAATGAAATGTTCATTGAGATATTTGAGCTATTTTTTATTATTAGGTTTATTCGGCACGTGCTTTCCACATGTATATGCACATACTTTTTTTAAATTAAAGTACATGCAAGTTTTTATATTATCTTTTGGAATAGAACGGAGCTAAGATTTAGGGTTGAAGGTGCAAACTATAAATGTATGAAAGTGAGGTAAATTTATAAATTAATTAATTTTTAAAGAAATTTAAATAAGAGGTCAAATCTGAAAAAAAATTCCGGGGTAATCGCCTCCCCACCCCATGTAAATATGTCCCTGGGAATAGTCATCAATATTAATTTATTGGTTGACTAATCTAAATGGTAAAAGAAAAATTATATCATGGGTCATTCCCGCCACGTTATCTATGAGACCAACTAATAAAAATCATCCATCTCATTATTTTTTTCATGTCATCTTTTTACCAAGTGAATCTTCAATTGGTAAAAATTGTTTTTAAATTTGATTTATAGTAAATATGAGTGAAAATTCACTTGGTAAAAAGATGATGTGGTAAAAAATAATGAGATTGATGATTATTATTGGTTGGTCTCATAGATGATATGGCGGAAATGACTCATGATATAATTTCTCATGGTAAAGGCACATTATAGAAGTACACTCTCAAGTCTCAACTTACTTTATTTCATTGACAATGTTATGATTCGAATTTGAACCTTGCTTAAAAAATCTAGTGTCTTGTATTAGAGAAGAAGAGTCTGGAAGATAGTCAATACTTCTGTTAGTTTGTTAAAAGGTCTGTTAGACTGTTATGGGTTTGTTAGGCCGTTGGGCTTATACAGCTATGTAAGGCTTGGGTTATAAATACCATCTGAATAATGTAATTGGGCTAAGACCTATTTTCAGAATTAATTCAATATTCAGATTTGATCTTTATTCTTTCTTTTCTCTTTCGAGCTTTCCTTTTTCCCTCTTTCGTTCTTTCTTCTTCTTCTGTAAATCCCTAAGTCTCATCATTCTCTGCTCAAATTCATTACAGCTATGATATTCTAATATGGTATCAGAGCCAGGTTCCGTTTGATTTGTTGCGGTGATCATCTCCGGCGTGGTGGTGTAACGGCCGTTGTAATCACCTATTTTATCCGGGGTGTTTAACCCGTTTTTTTTTCTTTTATTAATGGGCTTTAATTATGTGGTGATTAATAGTTAAAAAACAAAAAAAAGAATTAAAAAAAAAAGAAAAAAGAAAACAATATATATATATATATTAATATTATATACATATTATCACCACCATTTCACCATCATATTTTATTATTGTTATCTATTATTACTATTTATTATTATTAGTATCGTTCCTTCTTATTATCTTTACTATTATCATATTATTATCTACTATTTTTATTACATTAGAGTGATCTTATTGATATTAATATTATTCTTACTATTACTTATATTATTATCAATACTATTTACCATATTATTATTATTATTATTATTATTAAATCTGAAAACCCAAAAACATTAAATAACATAAGCCCAAATAATTAATTAAATAAAAAGCCCAGTTTATTAAATTAAAGTCCAATTTACATTATCAAAACACAAAAAATATTACAAGGCCCGATGGCCCAAAAATAAACCCTAATCTAATCTAAAGGAAAACCCTAACCCTATTCCCTTGTCTTTGCAGCCGTCATCCCTCCCCACCGTTAGATCTAGGATCCAGATCTAACGGTCCAAGATCACCCAGAAGCCAAAACCCTAGCAGAGATCTCTCTCGGGCTGACGCCGCATCACATGAGCCACTGGATAAGGGCATATCGGACGGCTCAGATTGGTCTTCCCCGGGCGCGTGTGATGCACGTGCGACTCTTCAGTGCCCAGACGCGCGCGTGTGGTCCACGCCCACCTCTTCGAATGCCTCCAGACCGTCCAGATCCATATTCGACGGCATGGATTGCCCCACGACGCCGGCCACGTCTCAAGCCCAGCCTACTGGTCCCCCTTGTACGAACCTCTCGGCAGCCACATGCAACCAAAATACAAGCGTCAGAGGCAGAAACGCAACGAAATGCAGAAATCACAGAGATGCAGCAACCGCACATGAATACAAACAAATCACAGCAGATATTTCAGCATTATACACATTTTAGAAAATAAAAAAAATGTAAAAATCGGGGCTATAAATACCCGAAAGCAATTGTAATGAGGAGAGGATTTTTAGGGAGGAGTTCAAAAAAACCAGAAACATTGTAACTAAACTTTCGAAGCAATACAAGCAAGAGGCGGTTTCAGAGGTATCTTTGTTTCATTTTTGCAGTTTCGAAATAAAAATAAAGATAAAAGGTTAGGGTTTTTTTTACCTTCCGTTCGAGCCTTTCCCACCCGCGTTTCGCCCGTCTTCATCGGTGATAAGCCTCGTGACCCTTCGCAGGGCATGCATGGTGAGCCGTCAGGGCTAGCGACACAAAAAGGGGTAAGGGCTCTACTGATTTTTGGGTTTCAAAACGAAAATGGTTTCGAAAAGATTTTTGGTTTTGGATCTGTAAAAAAGAAGGGCTTCTGGTTTCTGTTTTGGTTTCGAAAAAGGAAAAAAAAGAGTTTTTTTTTAGGGTTCCGGCGCCGGCAACGGCGACCGGAACCCATGCGGCGGCATTTGACAGAGAGAAAAGGAGGGGGGTCTCGTTTTTAGGGTAAATGAATATGAAAAATGGGGTTGTGTTCTTTTTAAGATATGTTTTATAGTGTTTTTTTTTTTTATTTTTAGTTTGGTCTAATCGCATTTTAAGCCCTCCCGCGTCACTTTAATTGCGCGGGGAGGGCTTCTGTGTTTTGAAACCCCTTCCGCAGTCCTCGTGGTTTTCCAAATATTTTCAATTTAGCCACCGTCTTCGTTTAAATCGAATTTCGGATGGTAAAATCACCCTTTTAGCCCCTGTAGGTTTTTCCGTGTTTTCAATCTCGTCCATATTTCAGTTTTAATTGTTTCCTTTAAATGGGCTTTTTACAGATTTGGTCCCTTTGGTTTTTCGAGTCTTTTTAATCGAGTCCCGTATTGCTTTTTAGTTAGTTTTTTCTTCAATGGGTAATTTACATTTTCAGTCCCTACCAGTTGGCATTTCATTTATTTTGCACTATTGATATTATTGTTCATGCATGTTGCATTTTTATATATGTTTTGCATCGAGTTTCTGTTTTGTTATATTATTCATGTTAATATATGCATATATGTTTTTTTGATATTGCATGCCTATTTATTTCAATGCCATTCGAATATATATTTGTTGTATGCTTTTTAATATCGTTCGAATATATCTGCGACATGCATTTTTATTGTCATCCATGTGACTTTTAGCATTTTTAAATTAATTCATTTTTAATTATGAAACGGAGATACCTATTAATTCGCGTATTCGGGTCGACATACCTAGCTTATTGGATGTCCCGCGAATATTCGGATTAATTCGAATCGTCTAAAGGTAAATTCGAGATTAAAATAGACAAGACCATAGCACCATATTTTATCTGTTCGCATCATGCATAAAGGTGACGTACGGGATCCGAACCCTAAACTAACACGGCAGTCAGTCTTATATGATGTCGGTTTAGTTTTTGGTCCGGTGTACCGTCATCCTTTTTAATTAAATGCTTAATTAATTCGATGCCACTAATTTGAAAAAGCTCGTGAGTCAAAGCCTAATTTTCAATCTAGAACCACTAATTAAATTCCTTTTAAATTTCAGATAATTTCCATCAATTAAAGGCAACAATTGTTTTGGTACCGATTTCCGGGCGTGATGGGGACGCTAACCCTACCCCACACGTAACCAACTCCCGAACCCTTTCAAAAGAATCTCTGGTTTTGTTTTTACGGTGTCTGGCCTACCTCAGTGGCCGGTGGTGACTCCAAACCGAGAAAAAAAAGATTTTTTTTAAAAGGGTTTTTTCTAAAACCCGAACTCGAATTGTTTTCAAAATTCCCCCTTGTTTTAAATTAAATGCTTCTTTTTCAAAAGTAGAGGGACGAAAAAAAACCCCGTTACAGCCGTCACTTCGTTTCTGAGGTTCTCTGTTCGTTGTTGCAATTTCCGTTCGTGAATGCGACTCGATTGTTCGATTGATTGCTGCGTTTGGTGCGTTTGGTGCATGTGATTCTCTTTCTCTGTGTATAGTAGTCTCAACACTACTCGAGGTATTTTTCCCTTGTTCATCCTTGTTTTGCATCTCTTCTCTTCGTGATTCTTGCTGCGGATCTCTGTTGCCTGTGAGGTTCGTTCTTGACCTATCTGTTTGGCATCTGTTCTTTTCTCTATCTGATTCTGGCTGCATCTGTTCTCTGTGATCTGTTTGTTTGGCGATTGCACTTCGATTGGATTTTATACTTGATCCGTTTTCTGATCTCTTTGGCTACTGTGAGATTTGTGTTCATCTGCTGTTGTTACATCTGCTGATTCTTTTCTCTGGTTGTGATCTGTTGCTTCTTGTGTGTTATCTGTATGCAAAATGGCTCCTGATGTTACTGCTCAGAATACTGATAATGTTGCTGATACTACACATACTACTCAAACTACTCATGCTGACGGTGTTAATTCTACTAATGTCACTGTGTCTAATCCTGCTTCTACTAAGCTGTTCTCAACTAAAAAGATTAATGTCACTTTGGATGACCATAACTACCTTTTATGGCATCAGCAAGTGTATCTCACCATTAAGACTCAACGTTTGCTGAAATTCATTGATGATAATGTTCAATTACCTGTTAAGTACATTACTCAGAGTGGAGTTGTTTGTATCAATCTTAAGTTTGAGTTGTTTGAAGAACAAGATGGAGCATTAGCTACATGGCTATTGTCCACTGTCAGTGAGTCTGTTTTACCAAATTTAATAGGCCTCAGTACGGCTTCAGATATTTGGAATACTCTCCATAGGCTTTATAGTAGTAAAACCACCTCTCGTCTCATGTCTTATAGGAGACTCTTGCATACACAGAAGAAAGGAGACCTAACTATGCATGAGTATCTCATGAAAATTAAGTCTGTGTGTGACAATTTGGCTAGTAGTGGTGAACGAATCTCTGAGCAAGAGCACATTACAGCTATTCTTAATGGTCTATCTTCAGATTATGATTCAGTGATCACTGTCATCACTGCTAGTCCTTTCTCTTCAGATTTATCTTTTGTCAGTTCTATTCTCTTGGATGCTGAGGCAAGGCACTCTAATCCTGTTCCTTCTATTAGTGCTTCAGCTCATGTTGTTACACAACATTCTACTCCCACACAAGGCTCTACTTCTTCACCTTCTTCTGCTCCTACACAACAATTTGTTCTTACTCAACACTCTGCTCTTTTGCCTTCTAATAATAGTGTTGAGTTCACAGAACATAATATTGAGGCACATGTTGTTGAATCTCAAGAGTCTTCTGGTTATGGTTATGGTAGAGGAAGGGGTGGACGAGGTCGCAACTCCAATTTTAATAGGCCTCAATGTCAATTATGTGGTAGGCTTGGACATTTGGCAGAACGTTGTTATTATAGATTTGACATGCAGTTCAAGTACAATATGGACAATATTAGGCCAACCTCCTCTACTCCTAGGAGCTTTGCTCCTGCTCAAGCCAACACTTCTGTTTTTACTGCACCTATTCAGTCCTATCAATCTTCTTTTCAGCAGCCCTCTGTTCAGTTTGTGCAGCCTCAGCCTCAGATGTTTCATACTGGTAGTTCTGTTCTTCAGCCACAACCTGTGGTTTATCCTTCTAATCCAGTTCGATTCATGCCCCCTGTCAATGTTTATCCTTCAGCATATCCCTCCCTGCATCCTCAGTTTTCTTCTGTTCAACATTCACAACCTGCTGGTCAGAATGTTCATCAAGCTACCCCTCAGATTCATCTTGTCACCTCTGATGTCGTGGGTGACAATTCATGGTTCCCTGATTCAGGAGCCACTCACCATCTGACTAATGACATTGCCAATCTTCAAACTGCCACTTACCCTGGATCAGGTAGTGTTCAAGTTGGAAATGGTAGCATTTTACCTATAAAATGTTCAGGGCAATCTAGCTTTCTTTCTGGTTCTCGAAATTTTAAGCTTAATAATTTGTTGTTTGTGCCTAATATCACCAAAAACTTATTGTCTGTCTCAAAGTTTACACAGGATAATCAAGTTAGTCTTGAGTTCTTTCCAACTCATTGTCAAGCTAGGGATTTGCACTCGGGTCAGATTCTCCTTACTGGAAGTGAAGCTAATGGTCTGTACAAATTGGATATGTCTCTTAGTGATCATCTTTCCAAGAATAAATCTGCTGCTCCATCTCATAATCTTTTGTCTTTTAATAAAGTTGTTAATACACCTGATGTTAGCTCTCCTAAGTATTCTTTGTCTTCTGTTCAGCTTTGTAATAAATTTTCTTTGGATGTCTGGCATAGTAGACTAGGGCATCCATCTTCTGCTGTGTTGCATCAAGTTTTAAAGATTTGTAATATTCCTTTTGATTCTAATAAAGGTCAGAATGCTATATCTCTTTGCCAAGCTTGTCAGTTAGGTAAAGCTCACAAGTTACCTTTTTCGAATTCTGTTACTACTTATTCTGCTCCTCTCCAACTTGTCGTGGCTGATGTATGAGGACCTGCCCCCATGTTATCTTCTGGTTATAAATATTAGGTTGCGTTTATTGATGCATTTTCTAGATATACTTGGTTGTATTTCTTGAAGTATAAGTCACAGGTGAAGGATGGCTTTGTTCAGTTTCACGTGCAAGTTGAAAGGCAGCTTGGTGTTCAGTTGAAGATTTTTCAGTCTGATGGTGGAGGGGAGTTTGCAGCTTTGAAGTCTTACTTCTTATCTCATGGAATTGTTCATCGGTTGTCCTGTCCACATACATCGGAGCAAAATGGATTGGTAGAGAGGAAGCATCGCCAGGTTGTAAACATGGGACTCACCTTACTTGCTCAGGCTTCTGTGCCACTGAAGTACTGGCAGGATGCATTTACTACAGCAATTTTTCTCATCAATCGGCTTCCTTCTTCAGCCTTGTCAGGTATATCACCTTATCAAGCTCTTTTTCAACAAAAGCCTGATTACTCTTTTCTGCGCATCTTTGGTTGTGTCTGTTATCCCTTGTTACGACCTTATAATAGTCACAAGTTTCAGTTTCGATCCTCTCCATGTATTTTTCTTGGTTACTCTCCCACACACAAAGGGTATAAATGTGTAGATGTCAATGGTCGAGTCTATATCTCCCGTCATGTTAAGTTTGATGAGAGTATTTTCCCCTTCAAGTCTGAGTGTTCTTTATCTGTTCCTAAAGATGCCTTACCTTCTGTTGCTGTTTTTGATCTTTTTCAATGTCCTAGTGAGTCTGTATCACCTTCTTCTTCTTCTAATTCTCCTGTTTCTCTATCCCCTGTTCCCATTTGCAATTCTCCTAGTCTAGTTGAGTCACAGGTTATTCCTTCTTCTTCTTCTGATGTTGCTGGTCATACTCTTTCTCAACAACATGTTTCAGGTTTTGCAAATCCTCCTGAACATGTTTCCTCTAGTTCTCCTTCTCACAATATGTTTTCTCCAAATCTGGTCAGTCCTTCCCATTTGTCATCCAGTTCAAGTTTAGGTTTTGCTTCTGGTCATCAGTCTTTACATGGTCAGCATCATCATGATTCCTTTCAATCTGTTCCTTCTCATGTGTCTTCTAGTCCAGTCACATCTCCACTTTCCACTTCACATGCTATATCCACCTCCACAATTCCACTTCACATGCTATATCCACCTCTACAATTCCACTTCAAACTCCATCTCCACACTCCACTTCACATGCTATATCCACCTCCACAATTCCACTTCAAACTCCATCTCCACACTCCACTTCACATGCTATAACCACCTCCACAATTCCACTTCAAACTCCATCTTCATGTTCCACTTCACCTGCTATATCCATCTCCACAATTCCCCTTCAAACTCCATCTCCACACTCCACTTCACATGCTATAACCACCTCCACATTTCCACTTCAAACTTCACCTTCACCTTCCACTTCCCCTGCTATATCCATTTCCACTGTTCCACCACAAACTTCATCTCAGATCACTTCCACCATTGTTCCTATTCAAAATGCACATCCTATGGTGACCCGTGGCAAGTCTGGGATTTTTAAGCCTAAAGCTTATCTTCTTGAGGGTGATGTTGCTGAGCCTACTTCAGTTCATGAAGCTCTCAAACACTCAGGGTGGGCTGCTGCAGTACATGCTGAATATATGGCCTTGATGGACAATGAAACTTGGGACTTGCAACCTCTTCCTCCCTCTCGGAAAGCAGTTGGTTGTAAATGGCTTTTTAAAGTCAAGAGGAAGTCTGATGGGTCTATTGACAGGCTTAAGGCCAGGCTCGTTGCAAAGGGGTATTCTCAGGTAGTAGGCTGTGACTATCGAGAAACCTTCAGTCCTGTTGTCCGAGCTGCTACTATACGAGCAGTTTTGGCCACTGCAGTTTTGGAAAAGTGGTCTATACGACAGATCGACATTAACAATGCTTTCCTAAATGGAGAGCTTGCTGAGGAGATCTACATGTGCCAACCTCCTGGCTTTGAGGTCAAAGGTTCCAATGGGGAAGAGCTGGTGTGTCATTTGAAAAAAGCTCTTTATGGTCTTCGACAGGCACCACGGGCCTGGTTTCATACTTTGAGAAAGTTTCTTGTTGATACTCTTGGGTTCACAGCTTCAAAAGCTGATACCTCCTTGTTTATTAGAAACACAAGTGGTGAGCAGTTAATCTTGATGGTTTATGTTGATGATATCATCATCACTGGCTCTAATGATAATGTTGTGACTGATTTGGTGATGCATATTAATTCTGAGTTTAAGTTGAAAGATTTGGGCAACTTAGAGTTTTTTCTTGGGATGGAGATTGCTTCTAGCTCCTCTGGGTTAATGTTGAATCAGAGAAAGTATATTTCTAAATTGTTAGACAAGGCTAACATGCAGGGTTGTAATTCTACACCAACTCCCATGGTTGTTTCTCCCAAGTTACAATCTGCTGATGGTAGTGCTGCCTTCTCTGACATTCATTTGTACAGAAGCATTGTTGGAGGGCTTCAGTACATCTGTCTGACTCGACCAGATATAGCCTTTGCAGTTAATAAGGTCAGTCAGTACATGAACTCTCCATCTGATTTGCATTGGAAGGCTGTCAAGCGTATTCTGCGCTACTTAAAAGGCTCCCTCAACTATGGTTTGTGCTACAAGCTGGGTGGTGCCTTTGATCTGGTTGGTTATTCAGATGCTGATTGGGCAGCTTCAGTTGAAGATCGTCGTTCTACTACTGGTTTCTGCATTTATCTTGGAGGTAATCCTATTGCTTGGTGCTCCAAAAAGCAGAGTGTAGTGTCTCGTTCTACTGCAGAGGCTGAATATCGAAGCCTAGCCAATGCTGTGTCTGAGCTTTTTTGGTTGCAGCAGTTACTCATAGAAATTGGTGTGACACTTGTTCGTACACCAACTGTTTGGTGTGACAATACTTCTACTGTCTCTATTGCCTCTAATCCTACTCATCATGCTTATGTGAAGCATGTCGAAATTGACATCCATTTTGTTCGGGAAAAAGTTCTCACCAACAAGCTTCTTGTTAGCTATGTGCCTTCAACAGAACAGGTTGCTGATATACTGACAAAACCACTTCCACCGGCTGTGTTTTCACAGTTCCGTACTCGATTGGGTGTTCTTGCTTGTTTTCAAGGTTGCTTAGAAGAGAAGAACCAGGAGAATATTAGAGAAGAAGAGTCTGGAAGATATTCAACACTTCTGTTAGTTTGTTAAAAGGTCTGTTAGACTGTTATGGGTTTGTTAGGCCGTTGGGCTTATACAGCTATGTAAGGCTTGGGTTATAAATACCATCTGAATAATGTAATTGGGCTAAGACCTATTTTCAAAATTAATTCAATATTCAGATTTGATCTTTATTCTTTCTTTTCTCTTTCGAGCTTTCCTTTTTCCCCCTTTCGTTCTTTCTTCTTCTTCTGTAAATCCCTAAGTCTCATCATTCTCTGCTCAAATTCATTACAGCTATGATATTCTAATATCTTGTCTCAGTAAGTTCATCGATTATTTTTCAGTATTTAATATTTTTATTTCATAAATAATAATGTAAACATATATTACTATCGTTTCGTCTACTTGTCATGTGACTTGCTGCTGTTCAGTGTCACCTGCTGGGGAAAGAACAAAAAAAACTTGAAAATCCAATATTATTTGAGTCGCTGAGATTAAGATCCAATCACATCTTAATTAATCCATAGATTAAGACTCAAAAGATCTTGCTAATCAAACTCCAGGCTGTTCACATGATTTTACCACACTTAATTAATCCATTTAATATATGATGGTATACTATGGAAAAACAAAGCAACTCCGAGGTTTATCGAACCACGACCCGTCGCCGCCGCATGTGTGCCAAGTGGCGCCGTGTGGTGAACTTGAGTGCATAAACTGAGGGTTTAAGTTGGAATAATTTCTGGTGTTTCTTGTCGAGTTCTCGTCAGGTCCGTTTTGAAGATTTTTTGGGATTTAAACTAATATTAAAAATAGACTTTTATTTAACGGAAGTCTATTTTATTACGAATAAAAATTATGTCACTTTTTATGCCCCAACAATAAAAAGTTAGGTTTAAAATTTAAAGTTATGATTTAAGGTTGTTATTTAAGATTAAGGTTTAAGGTATTGGGTGTATAGTTTAGGATTTAGTATTTAAAAGTTAGAGTTATGACTTAGAATTTAATTTTTTTTGTTGGGCATGGAAGATTTTTATTTATTTTAACAATTAATTTAATATTTCAAACACATTATTTTAATTGTTAGGTTAATTAATTTAGGAAAGATAATTAGTTTTTACAATTAAATTAATTTCTTTATTTGATACACTAAAAAAAGAATCGAAAAATATAAATACTTAAATTTTAGGGATCCTAAGCTAGTTGGGGGCCCTGAGCGGTCGCTTAGGGTGCTCCCCTTATAGCCAACCCTGGTTCTCGTAGTACGTACGCTCAGGATGTATCGAGGGGGTGTTAGAGGCAGTTGTGTCCTTGAAAATTTTAAATTTCATTTTACTTTAGATAGTTTTGTATTTTATATTGATGCTTGAATTTTGGAATTTTTATATAATTTTATTAAATATAAAAGTTCGCACTTTTAACATAAAATTTTGTATTCGTCCGTGCGTGCATGAACATTTGCTTTCAGCAATCTCCGGATTCCATGAACAGAATAACATGTTTACCCGGATTTCCATGGGCTGCATTATTTAATTACCTAACTTGTTCGTAATTAGTATACATGCATGTACAATGGAAGAAACAAAAGGTTTTCTATGGTTCTTGTTTTACTTTCTGTTGCAATTCTCAAATTCTTTAGCCATCTCGTCACACCACAACGTCTAAACCAATACTGTAAAATCCCAATAAACAGACAGTGAAGACAAGGAGACAAGGTCTTGTCATAGTATCTGTATAATCTTATTACAACCTTACATAAACATAAACAAAATTTTATGGAGTAATAAGAGAGAGATGGGGTGGGGTGGGACAAAAATCTTGTACCTTTTCGGTGTCTCTTTTTATGTTCTAACACTAAAAATTAAATTTTAAATTCTAACCCTAAATTTTAAATCTTAAACTCTAAAAAATACACCCTACCCCAAACTCCTTAAACTCTAATCATAATCCTAATTCTAAACTTTAGCTATAAACTCTAGATTTAAATTTTTAATATGAAACATAAATAAGAGTACGGAAAAGAGACATATGATTTCTATTCGTATGGTGTGCTTGAGAGATGCGGTGGAAATATGGCATAATGGGCATTATATTTGTTGTCCTCTGTTGTATGTTAAGCTCAACTTATTTTATTCTGTTTATTAATCTGTTTTGTTTATGTTTGAGATTCTTACCATCAAAGATGTCAAGCCAATCTTAATTCCAAAAAGAAAAAGAAAAGAAAAAGATGTCGAGCCAAGAACAGTCGACTCCAGCCAGCCAGCTGACTGTCTTAATTCGTAACTGGCCGTTGTTGGTTCAATTAATTAATAAGCTCGTTTTTTAGGTAGTAATTTATTTTGAATTCAGATGCTACCAACTGTAAGTTGTAACTTGTAACCCCTTCTCCATTTAATTTCAAGGGCATGATCTTTTGCAGATACGTTAGTATTTCTTTTTTCCAAAAATTATCCATTTTTTTCGACACATTTTTCTATGCTCTAACACTATAAAAATAAATACTAACCTTAAATATAACTTTTTTAGTGTGGGACATAAAAATAACATAAAAAATAGGCGATTTAATGTTTTTACATGTTAATTATGTAATCGAGAAAATAGATAAATTATTAAACATGTTCACTTCTTATATTTTCTAATGTACTCTAATTATGTGTTAGTTAAGTTGAATCAATAATTATATTTATTTTTAAGTATAATTTATTCAAACTCAAACACGACATGTCACAAAGTTTTTATCCTTTTACCAAAAAGCATGTCTCATTGGATGTGTATTGTTGTTGCTTTTAAATTTAAAAAAATTTCATTTCTTGTTCGATATGGGATAAATGTACTCTCCCATTCTCTTTGCAATATGGCTATTTTCATTAGGGGTGGGAGAAAATACCCGACCCGGTTGACCCGACCCAAAAACCCGACTATCCGAAACAAAAATACCGGGTAATTTCCGAAAAAAAATTATCCGACCGGGCCGGGTACCCGACCCGGCAAATTTCCCGGGACACGGGCCGAGAGTTTTCCCTTACCGGGTACCCGACCCGACCCGATAAAATTTAATATATATTTTTTATATTTAAAATTATATTTTTATTTTATGTTTCTTAATATTTTTACTATAAAATTAAGTTTAAATCCCTATATTTTTATTTTATGTTTCTTAACATTTTCACAGAAAAATCATGCATGTTTCTGAGATTTGCAACTTTGTTAAGGCAGCATTCTTCTTTTGCTGCTGCATTGTCCAGGTCTTGTAATCCTTGAGTTTATCAATGAAAGGTTTATTGCTTCTGAATTATGCAGCTTTAATGGGAAGTGGAACTAATATACAAAATCTGCATATTTTGGAACAAATGCACATAATTTCCCCCATATCAATATCGTATCTTATATTTTATATAAATTTCATGATTATTTGGATGTAATTCTAATTATATTCTTTCAAGTTTTAAGTTTAATTTTTTTATAAATAATTTTGTGTTTAACATATAATTTTTTTAGTTTTAAAATAAAAAATAAAAAAAATGAATCGGGTACCCGATATCCGATTACCCGGGTACCCGAATTTAATGGACCGAGACACAGGCCGTTTAAAGAGGTACCCGGACAAACTGGATACCTGGTTTTCCGGGTACCCGAATCCCGAGTACCCGACAATTCTCACCCCTAATTTTCATGGAGCACAGGGCATGACATTCTCTACTATATAATCTCATTGATTGCCTCATCATGGTTGGTACGCTTTGCTTACCCCACCCGTAAGGGAACTCGACGTAAAGTTGGAAAATAAGAGGTAATTTTAATGCCACTTGTCAGAAGACCATTATCCTTACCTCAAAACTTACAAAAACAATAATAAAACATGTAATAAGAGCATAAAAAAACATTCAACATTCTCGTAAGAAAAATATGAGACTTGTTAAATATATAATCTCTTAATAGATCCGTAAACTTTTTTTGAACATCCTCTTAAATCCGTAATTAGAAAAGAGAAAAAAAAAAACATGATAGAAGGAACCGACTATTAATCTTCAAGATTTGATCAATAGTAATCAATTAAATTTATTAATAAAATATATTGTATTATATTTAAAAAATATTTTGATATGCAAGCTAGTGTGATTGTGGTTTAGGATTTAGGGGTGTAGGTTAGAGCTATAACCGAACCATACGTTTAGGGAACCGTTCGTGAACTATTTCGGCGGGAAGTTCGTTTATTTATTATACGAATGAACATGAACAAGAGTTTATGTTCGTTTAACTAAATGAACGAACATGAACAAATAGCTCGTTCGTTCATTTACGTTCATAAACGTTCGATAATCTGTTCATTTATGTTTTTTTAAATTTATTCATATATATTCATTTATATTTATTATTTTTCATAACAAAAGTATTATATTTTAAAAAAAATTAAATTTATTCACATATGTTCGTTTAAATTTATTCACATATGTCCTTTTATGTTCGTTCGTTTACGTTCGTTTATCATTTTAACGAACGGACATGAACAAACTACAATCCTTAACAAACGAACATGAACAAAAAACTATGTTCGTTTAGGTGTTCGTGTTTATTCATTTATTCGATTAAAATTAAACGAACAACTATGATCATACTCTCATTCGTATTCATTCGGTTCATTTACATGCTTAGGTTGTAAATTATAGCATACTTTTTATATATATCTTATTGACATTCCAAAAGATAGGGGATAATCTGCCATTTGCCAACAATCGTGTTAAGAAAGCAATATTAATTGGGGGCATAAAAACCTCCAAGATTCAAGTGGTTAAGGAATAAGCCGCCAACCCAATCTAAACTTTGACGCATAACTTGTCCCATTCATGACAAACTAAGAGCTGCCATGGCCATGGCCGTGCCCATCTCAATCCCAAACAGTGAATTAGGGATGGTCGAGGGGACGGGAGCGGCCGCTCCTCTAAAAATTTGAAATTCCTATACGATTTAAAAATATTTTTTAAAAATTTATATATTTTCTATTAAAAAATTATTTTCGCCCCGCTAATTCTTTTATAAGTTCGCCCCCTAAAAATTTATAAATTTACTCTCTAACCTAAAATTTTGCGTCCGTCCCTGATCTCAAACAAACGTTTCTTAAATGCATCCCATCAACATTCATGAGTTTGGCACCGAATATGTATACATTAAGATCTTGGTTTATCTAACAAGAGAAAAAACAATCAAGACTAAGTTCGACGAACCACTTTATTCATACTATAAGCTTTCATTTTTATTGAACTGGTTTACCTACTTTTGGTTCAACAACGAGGTAAATTAAAGCTCATCTCCTTTAGACGTTTCAGTTTAGGCTAACTATTAAAGTAAACGCTTAAATGCAAATAAAGTTTAAGTAGAGTTGACAAATGATGGAGTCTTAGTTTTTTTGATGGGATTTATTATATACTAAACCCAATGGAAAAACCATATCATTAAATGGAAAAATTATTAAATAAGTTTGACTCACCACGTCATCCATAGTTTCATCCAATAATATTTTTTCATGTCATTTTTTCCAAGGTGATAAATTTACCTTCCTTACAATTAAGTAAAGACCTAGAATGATAAAATTTATTCTCTAGTCTCTTTAAAAATTATAACATTTTAAATTAAGGTAAACTACATAAATGGTCACTGAACTTTTAGAGCGGATTTATTTTGGTTACCATACTTTTAAAATAATTGATAAGATCATCCAACTTTTAGTTCGATTTCAATATAGTCACCGAACTTTTAGTTCGCTTCTATATAGCCCCTCTCGTTAACTTCCGTTAGAAGCTGATGTTAGTTTCCATTTTTCCTTAATAAAAAATGGGTAAACTACACCAATCATCACTAAACTTTCTTTTTACTCGTATTTTGGTCACTTGAGTTTAATTTTTTTTTAATTTAATAACTTAACTTTCGAATTGTTCATATTTTGGCCACTCTCAAATGACATATTTATATAAATAAAAAAATTTGATTAAACCTTAAAAAATTATTTTGGTTAATTGATAAATTCAGATTATTCAATTCTCGATCTTATATTGTACCAATCAAATTAGATAATCGGTTAACCAGTTAACCGAAATATTTGATTTTGGAAATGATTTTTTGTAACCCCCTCGTCCCGGTCTGGTCGGATGACCGGTTCGAGTGGGCCACACGGGGAAAACCGAAGCGAAACCCGTTAAGGCTTCCCCTCGGTTAACGACCCAGAAAATTCTTTTTATTTTATCTTGTCTATATGCATAAATTAATCCTATGTGAAGCACAGCAGCGGAAGATACAAACATTGCAACATACACCGACCAACCAAACATTAAACAGCTCATTTTAGACCTTTACAGCAGGCCGTTTCGAAACGCCCTTAGGGTGTTCCGAAACGCCTTGACTTAGTCAACATGCCAGGGTCAACCATAAGGTGACCGTTCCGAAACAGGGGTGACCCGTATCGGAACGACCTTGACGGTCAATATCTCGTGGTCAACGAGATTTGACCGTTTCGAAACACCAAAGGCCCGTTTCGGAACGCCTTTATCTCGTCAATTTCTCAAAATTCCAGTAGCAAAAATGTTCCGAAACGACCCTCATCCGTTTCGAAACGGAAGGCCATTTGCAAAGGGACCGTATCGGAAAAGGGGGACCCGTTCCGAAACGCCCCTTGTCTGCAGACACGTTTTGGCTATTTTAAGGCACAAGGGTGCCCCAAAACATCACCAAAACACCCTATAACAACATATCAACTGAACTTAAGGCATACCCACTATACTAGCATGCTTCAACAAGATTAAGACAAGCCTAACACTAAGGCAAGACCTCACAAGGCATGCATTCATTCCACATCATTCAAGCATAAATATAAACTCTAAGGCATAAGACTAACATTCAAGATGAGCAATTTAGGCATGAGTTACAAACCAACATGGCAACACCAACCATGCAAAAGCAAGACATCAAGGAGTCTATACATGCTCCTAGCAACCAACAACTATCCAACAAAATAATACATGTCCCATTGCTCAAACTATTACATGTCTAACATTAAAAATCCATACTTGAAGCACTCAAGGTTAACAACCACACTTGGAGGCCCTCCACTTGCTCGAGCAACCCGCGAACTAAGGATCTGCAATGTTGAACAAAGAGAGCGTAAGCAAGGATGCTTAGTGAGGGTAAGCTCTAAAATCAAACCTCAACATTGAAGGGTCCGAGCACGATCTAGCCAAGGCATTTCACCAACATACCAAGGATTCACAAGAGTCATGAGAATAAAATGCATGAGCAATGTACATTAGGAATGCCATGAACATAAGCTTAACTCCATAATACATGTAAGCACATTCAAGCATCACATCAATGATCATAAACCCCAACACATTGATGTACACATCACACAACATTGGCACCTAGCTATGACCCGAATACGCGGATAAACATGTTGGAACTCACATCCAACAACCACATTACCTCACGGTGGGATTACACTCATCACCGGTCTCGCGGAGGGGATTCCACTCATCCTCACGCCCCGTCGATGGGATTCCACTCATCACCGACTATATTTAGACACAATTCCGGGCGAACCCGTACTCCTCCTTGGTGACTCAACGCCACCAAGGCCACGCGCGACTTTTGACTCATGTGTACACACTAACATCCTAATGATCGATCATTTGTATTCAAGTATACTAGTGCCAACATTTACTCATTTCTCATTACTCATTTCAATCACTTTCGTGCTTAGCACGTACTCACCAACATCCATCATCAAGCATGTCTCAATAATCACAATTCATATCTCATTTCACATGTATAATACAATATACATAAACCTTCATAACACATTTCATATGAGACATACACAACCACATAATTAAGTTCATCCAAAGGCTCTAAATCATGCTTAGGATTAGGCTACCACCCTAATCCTAACTCTAGGTGGGTCTACCAAGCCCAACCTAGTCCATACACTCGAACCAACTATTTTTAAAACCATTTAAAACAATTAACCACTCACCTAAGCTTCCAAGCTCAAAGACCAAGCAAGCCACCACTTCAAATTCCCGGATTTACTTCCGATGCCTCACCGATGCCCAAACTTGATTCTAATCAATCCCAAACACAAACAAAACATCCACAATCAATCTTCTATCATCGAAACTAACCCGTAATGCAATTCAACCACAAACTACCACATTGCAAGCATGAACAATATCCATTTTTCACCAATTCGGATAACCCCAAAACCTTGTCCAAAAACCATGATTTCAACTTCCATTACACCCACAATTGATCCCAATTCAACCCCTATCCATAGCACTATCTAAAGCCTATCAAAACTCACCTAAAACAACCCCCAAAACTCACCTAAAACCTCCCAAAAACCCCATTTTCACCCAAATCCGAAAATTGATTAAAATCATTTGAAATTCACATATGATACACCATTTGACTTCTATATACCATAACTAAGCATAACAAATCAAAATACTTCATTTATCAGCATAAAAATCTCATTTTTAATCAAAATATTCAAAACTTCCATTTCCTAAAAACTTGATGAAAATTAAAATGGAAGGTACTTTTATGGAGGGGAGGATGAGGGGAAGTTGAAAATGTAATTACCTTTCAATTTGGGGTTGAAATGAGAGAGCTTTTGGATGGAATAGTAGATTTGGGTAGAGAGCTCTTGTTCCCGTTGGTGTATTTTTGAAGAAGGAGATGAATAGTAGAGAATAGGTGTTTTATTTCACATGTGACTTATTTTAAGGCTCAAAAGACTAGTTTACCCTTAATGAAATGGGACATTTACAAGGAAGGTAAATCCATGGCTAATTATGGTTTAATTTTAAGACATGGTCAACTAAAATTAATTAATTTTGAAAACAAACTCGATTTATTATTTAGAGTATAAAACCGAGCCCAAAATAATATTAAAATATTATTTCCACCTAACCCCTAAACCCGGGTGTCACATTTTTTATTTTGTTTATTAAAATATTAAATATGACAATATGTTAAATTTAATCATTGTTCGGTTGTGATAAAATTGTAAAACCAACTAGAAAGTCAAAAATTGAAAGTTTACACCTATTAATCCTACCCAGAGCCAAAAAAAATTTAAAAAAAAAAATCAGAAGGGTATGGAAAGCACTAGACTATAAGATATTGTAATGCATAAAATTTATAAATATTGTATATAATATATCAGACAGACTAACCAATTTTGCTTAAAACCGTGAACCATAATCGAATTGAAATAATTCATTTTAAAAATATGTACCAAAAGTGAGTTCGATTAATCCTTAAAAATTATATTATTGCTAAATTCAAATTATTCAATTATCGATCTTATATTGTACCAATTAAATTGGATAATCGGTTGACCGGTTAATTGGAATATTTGATTCGAATAATAATTTTTTATTTTTCTTATTAAAATATCAAATATGGTAAATTTAAAAAGCTAAGTAAAAAATCATTACTCTGAATTTTTTAAGGATTAACCGATTTTTTTATTTGTATAACCATGTCATTTGATAGTGGTCAAAATATGAACAATTCGAAAGTTAAGTTATTAAATTGAAAATTGTTAAACTTTAGTGACCAAAATAAGAGTGAGAAAAAAGTTGAGTGATGATTGATGTAGTTTACCCATTTTTAGTAAGGAAAAACAAAAACTAATGTCAACTTCTAATGGAATGTAACGAGAGGGACCATATCAAATATTTTAATTTTATTATTTTTCTGATATAACTACTCGTTTTGGTTTTGAGACTGGGAAAATATATCAAATTATACTTTAAAAAAGATTTCGACTTAGAAATTAATAAATTGTTGACAATCCAAAAAAAAGAGATGACTCTAAGGGAAATCTACTCGGATCCATGAGGATGGATTTAATTGGTGATTTTATATTTTAATTTACATAAAAACAAATGATTCTAAGGGTAATTTACATTTTACATCATTAAATTTAACATTAATTTTTATTTACATTATCAAATAATTTGTTTAAGGGTGTTTGAAGTCTTTAAACTTATGGTAAAAAAAATCAATTAAGTCTGTCAACTTTTTTACACCCAATTAAAATATTTTATTCGTAATTAGTTATACATATTATATAGATTTTGTTATTTTTTACATGTGTTGTTTTTAATGATATCATATTTATTTAAAATTATTAGATTTAATTAAGAATAGCTATTGAGCCCGATGGGAGAAGCAAAAAAGTTAGGATGAAATGTTCCATAAAGAAAATATCTAAATTATTTATAACTGTCGATCCTTAAATTAGAGAGAATTGCACTAACAATTGTTTAGTGCATTAGTAAGACACATTGCATTCTCAAAGAAAGGACACGATTTCAAACTTTAAAGACAACATTGTTAGGAGGGGTAGCCTCACACCCCAAACATGAAGAAATTATTAAATTATTAATATTCAAATTATATAAACACACCACAAGATAGACATTATATGTATCGTGAATGTAATAATATGATTTGTGAACGAAATATAAATCGAAGATTTGGCAATCGAATGAAAGTTTCCAAATCGTATCATAAATATTTGATAAAATCTACATCCATTTCTATAGTTATATATTTACTTATTTATATCTCATATATTATATTCAACATTCATTTTCAGTTTGAATATTTGAAAATAGCTTAGCTAAACATGGTTAATTTGAGAGACCCACATTGGTCATTACCATTGATTCCATGTTAAATTGTATTATCATTGTTTCCAATGTAAATTTAGGTTATGTTCAAAAATAATAATAATAATGTAAATTTAGGTTGACCAACAACCAATTAATTTAATTGAATGAATTTAAGTTTTTTTTAAGAAATGTCAGAAGTAGGGGTGAGCGTTCGATCGAGTCGAGTCGAGTCAAAAAATTTTAAGTTATTCAAGTTGACGCATCATATTTTACAACTCAAACTTTATTTGAATTTTTTTTATTCAAGTTTAGTCGAGTCCAGTTTTCGAGTTCCTATAAAAAATTATTTGTAATTATTTATCATGTTTTAGTACGATTTGATTCCAATTTAAACGAATTTCTCTAATCATATAAGATATGGACGTATATATTTCTTCATATTTTTCACATGTGACAATATTTCTTCATATTTCTTATATATCGGTATGTATATATCATAAAAATTTGAGGGACTCGTCTCAAACTTAAAAATAAATCCACTAATTACTAAAAATTTCAAGTTATTCGAATTTCTATTTTACAATTCAAACTTTATTTGAAAATTTTTCGAGTCATTCGAGTTTATGAAATTTCGAGTCGAGTCAAGACGAGTCGAGTATTTTTCACCTCGAGTCGAGTTATTCGATTTTTTCGAGTCGAGTCTAATTTTGATCACCCCTAGTCAGAAGTTAAAACAATAAATTAGATATCAATTACTATTATTATTATTATTATTATTATTATTATTATTATTATTATTATTATTATTATTATTATTATTATTATTATTATTATTATTAACTAGATTGAATGAAAAGTGAAAACTCATGAGATCTACTAATTGGTCGAGTGACCAAATATACTCATATTGCCGGTATCTTATATGAGTCGAATCTCGATATTTGCTTTGAAAATATAAGACTTAAATGAAAAATAAGTGCCAAAACTATACCTCTTTTAAACTTTAAGTGCCTAAAATTTCAAATGTTATTCTCTCTGTCCTAGTAAAGGTGTCACATTTGTGTTTTAAAATTATCCTAGTCAAAATGTCACTTTGAAAAACTCAACAACACACATTTACTTTTCAATTTTATTTTAGTTTCCTAACAAAAAATAAAGTTAACTTTTCTAAGGGCAAATTTATCATTTAAATTATTTTACATCACACATCTTATATAAACATTTTCTTCTTAAAACTCAGTGAAAAGTCAACATGTGACACAAATAGTGAGACGAAGGAAGTACAATTTTAAGTGCTCAGCCATCAATATCCGTTAAAAAATCATTGTCCAATCAGAACGAGATATGTGACAGAAATATTAATTTTTTAAAAGAAACTTTTGGAAAAAACTTTAAAAACTTTAAAAATTTTCAAAAACATTCAAACAAATCCCTAAATCTCTAAAATTAACAAAACTCATATCCCCAAATCTTCATCGATGTCGTCGCCGATCGTTGTTGTCGACCCCACCCTTTCAGTCGTCGGACTTAGCCGGCTATTTTCCCAACGTTATGTCGTTGGAAATCGGGAACAGTGTGCCAATTGAACAACTATTTAACATTCGTCGTTCAATGTTCGACTGGCACACCGTTGCTGGTTTCCAACGACGACAAGTTGGGGGAAATGATCGGTTGGGTCCAACGACCGAAAATGTGGGGTCGGCGACGACATCAATGAAGAATTTGGGATTTGTTATTTTTAGGGATTTAGGGATTGATTTGAATATTTTTGAAAATTTCAAGATTTTTTGAAAAATTTAAATTATTAAAATATTGATTTAAAATAAATTATAAATTAAATATGACATGTGTCAAATTTTTATTGGTTAATTGAATTTTTTAATGACAATTAACTAGGACACCTAAAATTATAATGGTTGAAAATACAAGCACAAATTTTAGAAAAAAAATACTTTAGGTACCTAAAATTTAAAACGATATAATTTAGACATTTATTTTTTATTTTTTTATTTAAGCCAAAATATAAATATCTTTGCTTGATTTTTATTTTTTTGTTAAAAAACCCCCACCTTATTTATTTACAATGGCAAACCTCGGCATCGTCCACATCAAACAGGTTGGCCAACCGGGTAGGGTAGGCCATAAGGCTTCCACCATTCTTCTTTAAAAACATTAAAACCCTAAACAACTCCCGTTTGTTATTCCCGTTAATATTACTAGACCTGGCAAATTTGACCCGAAACTCGAAATTTGAACTGATTTATTCAAATTGAGTTTAAAATTGAACCGAATTAATGACTCAAAATTTGATCCGAAACCTAAAATCGAACCGAAAATGAACGATTTTTAGTTGAACCGATAAACTCGAACCGAATGGACCCGGACCGAATAGACCCAAACTGAATGGACTCGAACCGAAGACAACCCGAAATAAATAAAAGATATTAATAGAAATAAAGAAAGATGAGATATGAACAACCGCACAACTCACCAAAAAGTCAAATATATTGGCTTATAAAGCCATATAAAGGGTGTAATAAGCTGATCAACCTAAAAACTTGATTAAAACGGACCAATCTCTCGTTGACCTGAAATTGAATCAAACCGAATCGAACCGAAACTCAACTGAACCGAAAATTAACCGACCCGAAATGACCCGAAGCACAATAAAACCGAACTGAACCGAATTTGAACTAAATGATATTAGACCTGAAATAACTAAAACCGAAATGACCCGAACTAAACCCAAACCGATTGACTCGTTTGCCACCTCCAAATATTACAGTTAAATTAACATATAATTCGTGACAAACATCGTAATAATAAATCTAAATCTAATTTACACACATCAACATTTAGGTCTATAAACTCAAAATTGTAATCTGAATATATAACGAAAAATAACCGAAACTAAACAATCGTACACCAAACGCTTGAATTAATTGACACGTAATTGTTTCAGTTTAATCAAGATTTCCAATTCGAATCATTAAAAATAAACTGTCACTTGTCAATGCAGGGAGAGATATGAATCCTCCACCAAACTTACCTACTAAAAACAGGGGAATAGAGAATTGAGAGAGGAGCATGCATGCATGCTATAATTATAGGTGAAAAGTAGAAGAATTTTTTTTATTAAAAAAAAGAGTGAAATCATGAGGGAAAAAGTGAATGAGTTGCTTTTTTATACTTACTTTTTACTATATATGTTTGAAGAGAAGTTTTGGATATGTGCGATGCGAACGACCGCACAAGGCTTAAGAAAAAAGGGTCTTAATGAGTTGAATTAACTGTATATAGGGAGAAAATAAAAAAATTTGGTTTGATAAATTACAAAAAATGACTTTAAAGAAAGTCCCATAATATATATTTTTTACTAAAATAAAAATATCTTTTAAAAAAAACTTTATATTTTATTCATTATAAATTAAAAGGCTTTATTTTAATAAACTGTACAAGACGCGTAAACCTTTGAACCGTCTCTGTAGGTTTGATATGCGGAGATATATATCCATCACCTTTATAACTACTTTTACACTAATGTTCCTCACTTTCCTTCTTCGTCCAGTCATACATATATTATACAAATCTCAATGTGGAAATAATTAGTAAAATAAATTATTATCACATGTTTGAATATAGAATGAAGGAGAAGAATATATGAAAGTAAACTCACAAACCAATCTATCTTTCTTATTAAGAGAAACAAAGTATTTATACACGAGATGAGTTTGAACTGTTAACAAACTATAACAACTTTACAAATACATCTTTATAAATATAACAGAATAATAGAAGGTTAACAAACTCCTTCTTGATACAAAACTTCAGCATTCTTGATCACATACATCTAACATACTTCCATCATTCTTCTCTTTCTTTGAGACTTTGAACATCAAAGATGTCTATCAATATTCTATCATTTTCCTCTGCAAACTAACATTCCTAAAACATTCTTCCTCTTTAAGAGACGTAAACAAACTTCATAAATGTTGAAAAACTTGAAACAGACGCTTTAAACAGATGTTGAGAAACTTTTGGCAGTAGACCGCAAACTTAGCTCTCCTGCAGAAAACACACACAACATTTATCTAAGACGAACAAAGAAAGATGCTGACAGGGGCTTTGTTAGAATGTCTGCAACTTGATCTGCAGCAGGCACATAGTTAATCTGAAACAATCCTTCTGCAACTTTTTCCCTTACAAATGATAGATCAAGCTCAACGTGTTTAAGTTTAGCATGATGAACAGGATTTGCTGAGTGTGCTATTGTACTAGTGTTATCACACCATATGACTGGTGTAGAAGTGATAGAAATTCCAAGTTCAACAAGCAATGATTTTACCCACATTGCTTCACACATTGCATTTGCTAAGCTCCTGAACTCTGCTTCAGTAGAAGATCGAGAGACCACACCTTGTTTCTTTGAACTCCAAGCAACAAGGTTACCCCTTAGATACACACAGTGTCCTACTGTAGAACGTATATCATCTGATTTGGTACCCCAATCAGAATCAGAATATGTCACTAGAGTTGTAAGAGCAGGTGTCATGCTGAAAAACAATCCATGGTTTAGGGTACCTTTAAGATATTTGATGATTCTTTTGACAGCCTTCCAATATTTGTCTAAAGGTAATTGCATAAATTGGCTTACCTTGTTTACTGCAAAGTGAATATTAGGCCTTGTTGTACACACATGCTGAAGAGTGCCCACCACTTGCCTATATAGTGTTTCATCTAAACATAGATCCCTATTGACTGCAGTCAACTGTGGTGAGGTTACCATTAGAGTTGGAGCAGGATTAGTACCCATCATTTTTGACTTTTCAAGAAGTTCAAGTATATGCTTCCTTTGACTCAGTATGATTCCTTGCTCAACATGATGAACAGTCATCCCAAGGAAGAAATCAAGTTTTCCCAGATTCTTAAGAGAAAAGGCTGAGTTAATGGCTTGAATTACATCATTAACCTCATTTGCATCATCTCCTGTGACCACCACATCATCAACATACACCATAACGTATACCTTGTGATCATTGTCCCCTCGAAAGTAGAAAGAAGCATATGCTAATGACTCTTTAAACTTGAGAACATCCACCAGATAAGCTCGAAAATTTTCAAACCATGCCCTAGGGGCTTGTTTGAGACCATACAAAGATTTATTTAAACGACACACTAATTGATTGCCACCACTGTCAACCTGTTCAAACCATGGTGGTTGAATCATGTATATCTCATCTTCTAAGTCCCCATTTAAAAAGGCATTATCAACATCAATCTGCCTTAATATTCATCCTTTACTCAGAGCCATACTCAACAAAATCCTAACTGTCACAGGCTTTACAACAGGACTATAGGTTTCATTGTAGTCAAACCCTGCTTTTTGTGAATAAACTTTAGCCACAAACCTTGCCTTATACCTTGCAACACTATCATCTGAGTTTTTCTTAACCTTAAATAACCATTTACAACCTATGGGAACACGATCAGAAGGTAAAGGAACTAAATCCCACGTACCTTTACCAATTAAAGCTCTAATTGTTTTCTCAACAGCCTCTTTCCATTTGTCATAAGCCATTACTTGATAAACATCCACATGTTCTGCAAATTCTGACACAACTTCAACATTAAAAGCCTTAGGTTTAAAAATACTTGCTTTCGACCTAGTGACCATATGATGAGAATTCTTCATAGAAGCACTGACATCTAAAGTGGGGCTAGAGGATGCTTCTCCATTATGTATAGAAGCTGGAACTTGTTCCACCAATGGACCTGGACCTTCTATTGGATCACTTAAAGAAACAGGACTTGAGAGTTGACCTACTGAACCATTTGAAGAACTTGAGCCATTAAGAGAAGAAGCCTCTGGACTAAGATGCAAGTCACCATAAAAAACTGAACCCACTGGTACATCCGGTACACCACCATGTAAACCTGGATTTACTGGATCAACAGCAGCATCTACTGAACCATCTAATGTAACTTCAGGACAAGTAGGAACTAAATCAACAGGATCTCCACCAACTGCTGCACTTGAAAAACCATCTGCTGCACTTGAAGAATCTGCTGCACTTGAAGAAGGTACAGCACCAGCACCAGGACAGTCGTTTTGCATCTGAGATGTACTATCTTCAATCCTTGCTGCAGCACCACCTTGACCATCTTGTGGCTGACTTTGAGAATTAGAACTAGGTGACTCTATCCTTTTAGGTGACCCTGAAGAACTTGAACTACAGGTAGTACTTATCTCCTCAATTGCTACATGTCCACCATTATCTAACCTTGGCTTAAAAAACTTAGCAACTATAGCACTATCATCAGACTCAGTTTGAGCAGCTTGCTGAGCAATACCTGTAAAAGGAAACTTATCCTCATTAAATTGTACATGTCTGAAAACATACACCTTACCATCATCGCTGAGACATTTAAACCCTTTCTGATGTGAGCTGTACCCCAGGAAAATACAAGGTTTAGATCTGTACTACAACTTATGTTGATTATAAGGCCTAACCAGTGGAAAACATTGGCAGCCAAACACTTTTAAGTTGTCATAAGAAGGCAACTCATTAAAAAGTTTTTCATAAGGGCTTTTCCCTTGTAATACAACAGTAGGTAACCTGTTAATGAGATGAACATCAGTAAGAAAAGCATCTGACCATAATTTAAAAGGAACAGAAGCTTGAGCCATTAGAGTAAGCCCAAGTTCGACAACATGTCTATGCTTCCTTTCTACAATTCCATTTTGCTGAGAAGTATAAGGACACGTATTTCTCAAATTAATACCATTTTGAACAAAATATGAAGATAAAGGTTTAAACTCACTACCACAGTCAGTTTGAAAGGCTTTAAGCTTAGTGTTAAAATGTCTTTCAACAAACTTATGAAAGGAAACAACAATTTGAGCCACATCAGACTTTCTAGACAAAAAATATATCCATGTAAAGCGAGTGCAAGCATCAACAAAACTGATGTAGTATGTGTAATTATTAGAAACTAAAGGAGCCGGACCCCATAGATCTACTTGAACTAATTGCAAAGGCTCAGAATAAACAGTCAAAGAGTTCTGAAATTTAAGCTTATGGCTTTTTCCTAAACGACATGCTTCACAAAAAACATTTTATTGCTTTCAGAAGGAAGATTACAATACTTTAGAATTTTACACAAAACAACACTAGAAGGATGCCCTAACCTTCTGTTCCAAAGCTCTAAAGAACTAAGCGAAAGTAAATTGCAATCAGAAACACTTTGTGAAACATCTTTGCAATCAACAGCATTCACATTACAATCAGAACTATTAGACAAGCTTTCTTTTCCTATACAGAGAACATCATGACCATTAGCTCGAGAATTTGAACAAACATCAGCAACAGCAAGATTATGACTCAAACCAACTTCAGAGGACAATTTGTATAAACCTTCACTTTCCAAACCTTGCAGAATCACTTGTTGGGTTGCTAGATCCTTCACAACACAAAAATTTGGATAAAATTCAACAGAAACATTATTGTCTTTAGTGAATCTTGAAACTGAAAGCAAATTTTTCTTAATCGAAGGAACATGAAGTAAATTATTTAACATTAACGACCTGTTTTGAGAATTTAACAAAGTAGAACCTACTTTAGAGATGGGAACATCCATACCATTTGCAACAGAAACTTTACCTAACCCAAAATAAGGAGTAGATTGAACAACCATACCTGCATCCGGTGTTAAATGAGTCGTCGCACCAGAATCCGGATACTAGACAGCATCTGAATATCCAGTAGGGCCTTCATCTTTAGCACTCAAATCTGAACTGACCATATGAACAGACTCGTCAATCGGAGACTCAGCAAGCTCCTCCATTGCTTCATCAGACAAGAAGCAATGATTGGCATATGTATTACCAATTCCTTCATACATTTGATCGAACCGGAAATAACAACGACTGGCTAAATGGCCAATCTTTCTACAAATCTGGCACTGAACTCGCGATCTTCCACCAAAGGTTCGACCACCACGTCCTCGAGGAGGATAACTACCACGACTGAAAGAACCACCACGATTCACTTGAAACGTCTAATCTTGAAAACCCCTCTGTGAATCTTGAAACGTTATTTGAAACGCCGCACCACTATTGCCAGAACTAGGGTATCCATTCTAAAAATTCTGATAGCCTTGACTGGAATAAACCCGACCCAAAGAATGTGGGCTTTGACTATTACCAACAGATGGGCCTTGAGCCAAATTAACTTGGGCAAAAAAATCTTGCTGAAGCGCCTCTGTGTCTAGAAGAACACTGCAAACCCCGTCAATTTTATATGACTGTTGACTGGAGGTGATGACGGCCACCATCGGCTCGTACTTCGGCGGCAAGCCAGAAAGAATTGCAGAAATATGCATGGTGTCGGTCAACGAATTTCCACAAGCCGCCAAACTATCACTTATCGCCTGAACTTGCGCCAAATACTCACGCATCGATTGATCTCGTTTTCTCAGATTCTTCAACGAACAGTGATGATGCATTATCTTGGTCGTCGAAGAAACTGAAAAAAGATGTTGAATCTTTTCCCAAATTTCAAGAGATGTCCTGCAGTTGACCAAGGAGGGAAGAATGGAAGGACCAACAGACGAGAGTAACCATGAACACAACGCACTACAACACACTATCCTATTGTTTGTAGGCAACAAACTCAGGATTAGGAACCTTGGCACCATCTTGAACAACACATTGAGAAGGAACTGCCAACGTTCCATCAACATGACTCACCAGAGCCAAACTTTCAATGGCAAAGAGCACCTGCTGCTTCCACAACAAGTAATTGGTGTCATCAAGACGAATAGAAATCGTCTTGTTTGTGAATGGTTTTGACGAAACTGTGTCGCTCCCTCTGGAAACCTCTGATACCATGTTTGAATATAGAATGAAGGAGAAAAATATATGAAAGTAAACTCACAAACTAGTCTATCTTTCTTATTAAGAGAAACAAAGTATTTATACACGAGATGAGTTTGAACTGTTAACAAACTATAACAGCTTTACAAATACAGCTTTACAAAATATAACAGAATAACAGAAGGTTAACAAACTCCTTGATACAAAACTTCAGCATTCTTGATCACATACATCTAACATCACAAAAAAAATGTATAAAATTAATAAATGGATAACTAACTAAGAGAATTTCAAATTCTGGTGCTCATTTTGGACCACACGTGGATTTGTCTATCTGGTATAGATTTTATAATTTATTTATAATAATTTAATAAATACATTATACATTTTATATAATTATTTTGATATTAATATTTAATTGGTCGATTATTTCGAATTAAATATTATAAATATATTTAACGGGGTGGTTTTCTTTCCATCCAATTTATTTATTTCACTAAATTATTGAAGGACCTAATATAACATCCTACTAAATTGAACTATAATTTATATAAATATAATATTTTTTAATACACATACCATTCTTATGTAGCTTGCATGAAAACGCGACGCACAGCACTGACAAGGATGAAAAGCTGTGGTATATATAATATTGAATGATCTAGGTTCAATTAAACTGAGAAAAATATTTAATTTTTTTTAAATATTAATAGGACATTATTATAAGGAGAATATTTTGATATACAAGCTTAGTTTACACAAAATTATCAATTTTAAGATTTAGTGGTTCAGATTACAAGGACTTAAGATTTATAGCTAGAATTAAATGTTTATAATTTATAGTTTAGAATTTAGAGATTTAGGGTTTAAATTTTCATATTTTTACTATAATGTTTTTTCTTCATTATATACTTTTGTATATTTTTAAATAAAATAATTAAAAATCACTTTATTAAAAAACATATATCAATGGAGAATCATTATTGAACAAATTTTCTAAAAAAATATTATATATATATATATATATTATTTTCATTCAAATTGTAAATGTAATAAAATATAGCTAGTGTAGTAAAATTTTTGTTGGGGTTACATTTTTGCAGATAAATTATTAATTTATTTTTGGACTAAATTAAAAGCTTCAAAATTTTAAAGCTAACATTTTTCATTTTTCTTTGCTTTTAAATATAAATGCACTAAACTAATAACAACCAACGTAGTACTCCGTTGTAAACTTGTGGAGAATTAAAGTTTTAAATGCACAAAAACTGATCATTTGACTTGGAACATAATACTACTTAATGTTGCTAATATTAATGACGTGTCCTTTAATTCATCATTAACTTAACAATGCTAATTAATTGATTCACCCGCAACGGAGACATTTGATTTGACTAGGTACTAATTAGAAGGTATTTTTACTTCAAAGTAGGAAGAATTAAAAGATAACGAGATTGGTCACATTTAAGACGGGTTCAAATAATTTAGTTTGTAAGTATGCACATGAGACTGACATAGGAGTGCTAGGGGTCTGTTGCATCACCTAAAAATTTTTATGTTTTCTTATATTATATATATATATATATATATATTTGTATTTTTTATTGATAATCTAATTTTATACCCCTAAAATTTTGTAATTTTGTACCCCTTACATATTTAACTTCCTAATAATTCGTACTCCCTTACATAAAATCCTGCATCCATCCCTGAATATGCATAAATTTATTCAACGTGTGTAAATTTATTTAAATTTAAAATTTCACATAAATATTGTATGCTATTTATTGGAATAAAACGAAAGGAAAAATCCAGCTTATCGTTAAGTCAACGGTGGTGCCGAAGCGAAAGTTGTAGCACGGCCGAGATCATTTTAATGCACATTACTATTTTGAAAATTTTATTTATAACTTTTAAAATAAGTTTAATTTTGTTTATAATTGAGGTGATGAATCGTAGTTCAATGACATTGTATGAAATTTATGCTGTGCATGCAATACAATTTCTAAAAGATTAAAAAAATACAAAAGACCAGAAAAGTAAATAAAAAGGTAGCTAACGGCCGTTGGAAAGTGGGCGAACGGCTGATCCTTTGCAGGGACTTGAAGGAAAGCTGGTTTTGCCGGTGGCGACAAGGCGGTGCACGAAAGCCTCGATTCTCTGTCCGTTAGTCTCCGTCAGTAACCGTTTCCCGCCAAACGGTAACGACTCTACCCCTCTCTCCTTCAGTACCTCCTCCATCTTTTGGCGCCCCACTCCGTTTGTCTGCAAGTTTCACAAAAATATGACAATTTTAAATCTGTTTGGCTATTGAGAAAATCGAGGAAATATTTATGAAAGAATCAGGTTAAGTCAGTCAAACTGATTTAACCACGGATTAATTTTTTCTTCTTCTTAGGAACCAAACAGAGAATCGATGTGAGAAAAAAAAGTAACGACAATGCTTACCTGAATTCTAACGTAGTCTGTACGGTTCCAACCGAAAGCGTTAGCCAACATCTGGTCCACCGTCTCCGAGACTCCGTCAAGTGCAATGTCAACGACGGAAGAAGTTGAGCATCCACCGTTGTTACTGACCTTTGATATTCCGCACGACGGACCGTTGCCTAAGGACAAAACCAGCAGATCCTCAACGCCGTTAACCGACGGGAAATCCCTCTTGTTATGGAGAACATGTGTGACCGCCGCTGCAGTAGGATTGTTCATGACCAAACCGCCGTCCACGGCGGAGCACGAGGTCTTGCCGTCTACAGATGTCAATGGAAAAGGTCTGAAGAGGCCGGGAGTGGCTGACGTGGCGCGGCATACTTCCCAAAGCTCGAAGTTGAAGCTAGGCGATCCGGAAGCGTCGGCGTGAGAGAAAACGAAAGGAGCGGAACTGTTGAGGTCAAAGCAAGGAACAAGTAGAGGCTTACACGTGTCCTTCAGTGTCAAAACCGTTCCGTCATCTCTCTTAAACAATTCCTTCAGCGCCTTATCCATGCTCTTACCGTTGAACATCTTCCGACGGCAAAGAAATCCGGCGAGCTTATTAACTTTGAAGAGCTCGGAGTTTTTCCGAGTGATGATATTAACAGCTTCCCTAGCGGTGAAAAGAGGATGTCCGGTTCCATTGTCGGCAGAGATCATGGCAGCAAGAACAGCACCGACGCCAGTGCCGGCGATCACGTCGAAGAAATCCGCAATTTGAGCATGTGCATTACTTGTTTTGATGCGGATCTGGTCTTCAAGGTGAATAAGAGCAGCACCAGCTGCAATGCCGGTGATTCCACTTCCACCACCGTCAATACTGAGGATTCGAATCTTCTTGGTGGTTTCACAGTGCGATAGCCATTTCTGCTCCAGTTTGGTGAAGATCTCCAAAGTTACTTTACTCAGCTCCATTTTAGGCACTTCCTCTTGGCGCGAAAACAATTCAACTTTTTATTTGGTTTGCTTCAAAACATCAAAGAGATAGGTTGGCTCCGTTCACGCTTTGCGACTGAGTCTGAAAGTTGAGAGAATGAGGGTTTGATTACAGTTGGGTTCTTTGAGTTGAAACAGAGCGAGTAACCGAGTGAGGAGAGGAACACAATGAATGGGCCTTATATATACACACAATAACGCAGAGAGTTTTTTGTTTTTGTTTTACTGAATACTCCTATTTATTTCCTATTTGGCAGTGAGATTCTTACGTGTATGGGCTACCGTTGCACGTGTTGTTATCGGAATTCGGGAAGTGTCAATCTCGGCTTCTTTAACTAGGCTCGGCTGGGATCGGATCGGCTCAGCGCAGCTCCCACTTTCCTTTCTTTACTGTTTTTCAGGGGAAATTTGCATACTAATCCTTGCTACATTTATAATGTTAGATATGCCTACCATACCAGACAAGTCATGTATATTCACATGATATCCAAAGAAAAACAAATTATGGCTCAATGTACATCTTACTGCTATTCTTAGAGGTGGCAAACGGGTCATTCGATTCGGATTTGGTTCGAGTCATTTCGGTTATTTCGAGTCTGGTCGTTCGGTTCAAATTTGGTTTTGTTTTCCGTTTTGGTTCAGTTGTGATTCGAGTCGGTTGATATTCGGTTCGGTTGAATTCGGTTCGGGTCAACGGGAGATCGGTAAATTTTAATCAAGTTTTTAGGCCGGTCAATTTTTTACACCATATATATGACTTTGCAAAGCCAATATATTTGACTTTTTGGTGAGTTGTGCGCGGCTGTTCATTTCTCATCTTTCTTTATTTCTATTAATATCTTTTATTTATTTAGGGTTGTTTTCGGTTTGGGTTGTTTTCGATTCGAGTTCATTTCGGTTCAGCTAAAATTCGGTTCGGTTTGATTTATTTCGGGCTTCGGATCAAATTTCGAGTTATGTTCCGGTCGATTTCGGGTCTCTATTCGAGTCGATTTCGAATTTCAGTTCAGATCAATCGGTTCGAGTCTCATGTCAAATTCGCAAGTTCTAGCTATTCTTACAGACTAGGGAAATTTAGTGAAATAATGTTGTATGAAAAATTATATATATATATATATATATATATATATATATATATATATATATTGTATTGTTTGTTCAGATGTAGCAGATTCCTGCTTTGATGAAATTAAATTAAAAAACTTATCTAAAATATATATAGGAAAATAAGGTTGTTTTGAAATTATTTAGGGATATGAGGTTGTTTTTACATTGATTATCAAAGTTGACAAGTTCTTCTACCAATACGAGCAAAGTCGTAATGTCCTCTCGACGAAAAAAAAAATGTCGTCATACATAATACATTCTCGACGACTTTGTTTTATTTTTTTCGTTTTCAGGATCAAATTGTAAGAGATTAAAAGTACAATACTAAAGTAATTTTGTTAAAGAAGTTGACTATGTAATAAAAAATTGCATTTCAAGGTATTTAAATTATGTTGATGTTCGAATTATATGTATATGAAATTAAAATTATAGGATCAAAAATGAAAAAAAAAATAGAAAGTTTAAAACTGTGTTTAAGTTTAAATATTTTGGGATTTATAAATTATTTTAAATCCTTAACTTCGCTCATTTTAACTGTGGTATTGTCAATGTTGGTGGCAGCTGCCAAAGACTTTGGCATGGTTGTAATTTTTATGCACCAAAGACCGAATTGAAAGGAAAACAATTACATTGACCAAAACTAGAATATCAAAAAATTTACATTAAAATTACACGTATCCCCTCTAAATAATTACATTTTTTTACAGAAAATTTGAATTTTTAAGTACGATATGTTAAAAGAACAAATTTATATATTTAAAATTACATGGATTATAAAGAACGTATTAATCGAACTCAAAGCAAAGCTATGGTCTTTTAAAGATTTATAATATAATTATATTTGACACAACACATTAAACACATTGTTTGCATTTGTTTGTAAAACTTTCTTTTTAATCATGTGATTTTAAGTTTTTTTTAATTTAATTATGCAATGTAAAAAATAAGATAAATTCGTCGAGAACATAGAATGACTTTATATTTATCGTCGATAAGATATGACGGCTTTGGTGATAATTGTAAATTAACTTCAAGTCCCTAAATAATTCCAAACCAACTTCATTTTATCATTTTTGTTTTCGAACAACATTATTTCATTTTTGGTAATCACTATTTTTCTTTTAATTATAATTTAAAATTTGCTTAATGTTCTGTTTAAGAACTTAGATTATAGATAATATATATATTAGATTTATCAAATTCAAATATAAACTAAAAGTTTACACATTCAAAGATTTAAGAAATATTGACCAATGTTATATTACAAAGCATTTTTATCCAATTTACAAATTCTGAAATTTAAGTTCCCAAACGCAATCTAAAAAACATCAAATTCCTCACCATTCAACCTTACAATTATTAAGGTTTCTTTTTACATTTTTAATTTTTATTGTGTTAGGCACAAACAAGTTTCTAGCAGGAAGTGACAGTTAACAATTTATTGAATCCTTTGGACACATTACACCGATTTCATCACTGTTGCAAACAGTTCATTTATCTTTTTGATGCATTGAAATTGAGACTTCCTATATAATTTTTTTTGAATGTGCTAGTGTGATTTGAATGCAGTATTTATTTTATTTTCTTAGCCCTTTAATAAAGCACACACACTGTGCACACATAGTGCTCGAACCGGGTCACCTGAATGAAATACATCACCCTTTACCACTCCACGGAATCGAGACTTTCTATATTTTAATATGTTGGCAACATGTATGTATGTATGCCCCCCCCCCCCCCCCAAAAAAAAAAAAAAACATTTTCATTTAATATACAATAAACCCATAAGGTATGGTGATAAAATGTGGGCATATATGGGACATGCATAAACATAGAAACTAGGTCCCTTCACAGTTCACATTGTATTGTGGAAAGGTTTAAGCATTGCATGCAGGTTGTGGGGTTGAATTGAATGATACAACCTTCAGGGGATTTGTTTTGCGATTGGACCTGTTGGGTTGTGTGGGGCTCGATTCGATCAACCAATTATGCTCACCAAGTGGTGGAGAGGTGGATGTTTGGGTGGAAGGGTTGTGGAAGCTAGAAAGATTAAAGACACAATGATTTATAGTGGTTCGGCCTTCTAACAAGCACCTACATCCACTACCTTAGCTTCCCACTAAGGATTTCTCAACCAATTCACTAATTGATTCGTCCCCTTTTCTAGGATTAGGAGGAAACCCTTACAACCGATCAAGCTTCTACCCAAGCCTTGATCAAAACCCTCTTTTACAAGAGACAAATGAAAGCAAACTTAAACCCTCTAATAGGTGTTTGTTTGCACACTTAAGCACTCACCCAAAACCTAAAACACTTGAGCAAATTTAACAATTTTGGCTCACTAGTGTTTGTCTATACAAGAATTGACAATTTAAGAGCTAAGACATTTTCTTGATCAATTGGTGTTTGACAATATGAGCATTAGTCTTCTCTTGATGCTTGGAGGTCCCTTTTATACTCCCAATTGAGTTTATAGCCGTTTAGGACCGTTGGGGATGAATTGGAGCCGTTGAGGACTTTATTTCCCTTCATAAATGCTGTTCTGCAGCTACCAGTATCGATACCCGTGGAACGGTATCGATACGGCCTTCATGAAGAAATAGCCGTTGGGCTTTTGCCAGCACAGGGGTATCGATACACTTAGAACGGTATCGATACGGCCTTCATAGGAACTAGCCGTTGAGCTCTTGCCAGCTGAGGCGTATCGATACGCTTGAGGGCGTATCGGTACGGCTGCACATTTGAATAGCCGTTGGGAAATAGCCGTTGGGGTAGTTGAACAGGGATCGGTACGCTGACGTGGCGTATCGAAACGACCCCGGTCCGTATCGATACTCTAAACCCTCGTATCGATACGGGTTTGACAGTGGCCAAACTGAGCCAAAAAGGTATCGGTACGGGTACAACTGTATCGATACTGGTGACTTGAAAACACAAGTTTGGCTGTTTAAAACATGAAAAATCTTTGCCAAAAACCTCTTAAAATACCTCAAACATAAATTCAAGTTGTTTGGACTTAAAACCAAGTTTTAAATTCTTTTCAAATTAGTCCAAAACATTTTTCAATTATTATATCAAAACATAAGTTCTACAATCTCCCCCTTTTTGATATAATAAAACTCACTTGAAAAATTGTTTGGGTTTCTCCCCCTTTAACTTTAAAAATGTGAAAAGAGATTAAGTATATGAAATCAAATAAAGCTCCCCCTTATTCATTTGAAAAATGTGAATAAGAGATTAAGTATATGAAATCAAATAAAGCTCCCCCTTATTCATTTGAAAATTCAATTTTTCAAACCAATTTCTCCCCCTTTTTGTTATATCAAAAAGAATTTAAAATGACATTTAAGTTCAAGATAACATAGGAGGCAAAAAAAAATTTGACACACTTAAAATTTTGGTTTTAAAAATTGGCTCCCCCTTACTCAAAGCATCATTGAAATGTTAGTCCAACATAAATGATCATCTAGTTGAATTTAAATTGAATTAAACAAATAAAAGCAAAAACAACTAGAATTTTACCAACACTTGAATTTAAGGGAGGATGTGAAGCCTTCCTTCTCCAAGTGTTCTTCCTTGTGTGTATGGAGCTCCCCCTCAAAGTTTGACTTGTTGAACATCTCCATCACACCTACAATAGACAATCAAGTAACTTTTGGTATCCAAATTGCTTTGGATCCATAAACGTTAGTTGCACAAAATTTAGTCCCCTTAGGAATCCATTTTTCAATTTCATCCTTTTTAGTTGAAGTGGTTAGTCCTTTTGGGACCCAAACACTTCGAAAACATTTTCCATTCACAAATCTAGGGGCACTAGATTGTCTAACATAAAAATTTGATTTTCCAAAATTGTTTTTCTTTTCAAGCTCTTTGGAAATCAAATCCTTTTCTACTTGAACATTTTGAAGCAATTTTTGTAAATCAAGACATTTTAGTTCAAACTCTTCAAGTTTTGCTTCAAGTTCAAGTTTGGTTTTAGAAAGCAAATCATTTTGAATTTTTAACTTTGAAATCGATTTATTGTTTTTCAAAATGTGGCTTTTAAAATCTAAAACCAATTCATCATAGGCATCTTGTAATTCATCAAAAGTGTAAGAACATGAAGTAGATGAATTAGAAGTTACCCTTGAATCTTCTTCGATGGCCATAAGGCAAAGGTTGGCTTGTTCATCGTCGGTGGAGTCCTCATCACTCCAAGTAGCCACATGTGCCTTCTTCTTATGGCTTGAAGTGCTAGCCCTCTCCTTTCTTTTAGGTTCTCGTTCAAGCTCTCTCAAGGCTTTCTTCATGAAAGGGGCACACTTCTTGAAGAGATGAACTATCTCTTCATCTTCCTCCTCTTCACTTGAGTAGACATGATGGCAAGTGGAGGACTTGAGAGCCATGGCACTAGCATTGATGCCAAGCCCTTTGATTTTCTTCTCTCCCATAGCTCTTATTTCTTCCCTCTTCTTCTCATCCTCTTTGTTCTTCTTCATGATTTGATGAGTGAGAAGTGACCCCATTAGTTCATCAAGCTTCAAAGTCTTCAAATTTTTGGCTTCGATGATGGCGGTCCTCTTTGAGTCCCAAGACTCGGGAAGTGAGTAGATGAGCTTTCGAACAAGCTTCTCCTCCGGGATGGCTTCTCCATAACCTTTAAGACCATTTGTGATGGTGGAGAACCGATCAAACATCTTCTCGATGTTCTCTTCCGGATCCATTTTGAAGTTCTCATACTCCAAGGTTAGGAGCCCAATCTTGGTCTCCTTGACTTCGTTTGTCCCCTCGTATGTGACTTCAAGCTTGTCCCATACCTCCTTGGCACTCTCACAAGAAGACATCTTCTCATAGATGGATGGACCAAATGCACAAAACAAGATGTGCAAGGCTTTGCAATTTAGCTCCATCTTCTTGCGATCGTCGGCACTCCACTCCGCTTTACTTCTTTTAGGCACGAACGGACCATCTTCAACTACATCCCATAACTTGTAATCTTTTGATTTGATGAAGAATTTCATCTTTGTCTTCCAATGGGCGTAGTGGTCTCCGTCAAAGAAAGGCGGTTTGTCTATGGATTGCGCCATTTTTGAGCCGGTTGATGAAAAAGTGATCGAGCTTGCCGGATCTTCTCAATAGGATGTGAATCCTCTTCGATTGAGCCAAGCTCTGATACCAATTGTTGGGTTGTGTGGGGCTCGATTCGATCAACCAATTATGCTCACCAAGTGGTGGAGAGGTGGATGTTTGGGTGGAAGGGTTGTGGAAGCTAGAAAGATTAAAGACACAATGATTTATAGTGGTTCGGCCTTCTAACAAGCACCTACATCCACTACCTTAGCTTCCCACTAAGGATTTCTCAACCAATTCACTAATTGATTCGTCCCCTTTTCTAGGATTAGGAGGAAACCCTTACAACCGATCAAGCTTCTACCCAAGCCTTGATCAAAACCCTCTTTTACAAGAGACAAATGAAAGCAAACTTAAACCCTCTAATAGGTGTTTGTTTGCACACTTAAGCACTCACCCAAAACCTAAAACACTTGAGCAAATTTAACAATTTTGGCTCACTAGTGTTTGTCTATACAAGAATTGACAATTTAAGAGCTAAGACATTTTCTTGATCAATTGGTGTTTGACAATATGAGCATTAGTCTTCTCTTGATGCTTGGAGGTCCCTTTTATACTCCCAATTGAATTTATAGCCGTTTAGGACCGTTGGGGATGAATTGGAGCCGTTGAGGACTTTATTTCCCTTCATAAATGCTGTTCTGCAGCTACCAGTATCGATACCCGTGGAACGGTATCGATACGGCCTTCATGAAGAAATAGCCGTTGGGCTTTTGCCAGCACAGGGGTATCGATACACTTAGAACGGTATCGATACGGCCTTCATAGGAACTAGCCGTTGAGCTCTTGCCAGCTGAGGCGTATCGATACGCTTGAGGGCGTATCGGTACGGCTGCACATTTGAATAGCCGTTGGGAAATAGCCGTTGGGGTAGTTGAACAGGGATCGGTACGCTGACGTGGCGTATCGAAACGACCCCGGTCCGTATCGATACTCTAAACCCTCGTATCGATACGGGTTTGACAGTGGCCAAACTGAGCCAAAAAGGTATCGGTACGGGTACAACTGTATCGATACTGGTGACTTGAAAACACAAGTTTGGCTGTTTAAAACATGAAAAATCTTTGCCAAAAACCTCTTAAAATACCTCAAACATAAATTCAAGTTGTTTGGACTTAAAACCAAGTTTTAAATTCTTTTCAAATTAGTCCAAAACATTTTTCAATTATTATATCAAAACATAAGTTCTACAGGACCATTTACCATATTGGTCTACAGGGCCATGGATTCAATCACTTTGGTGGCCCAAAAAAATATATCCAATAACACCAACTTGGCGTTTATTTGTCATGCCGAAGTATTGGAAATTGGAAGGAAAAAAATATGTTTGATATTAATATCTCCTGATTTTTTTTTGTGTTTTTACATGTAAAAAATATATTTTTTAGACTTAAGTGTCATTTTTGCTTTTGTAGTAGTCCTAATTTATCAATTTCGGCCTTATGGTATTTTTATATCAATTTAGTTTCTGAAGTAGTCAAATTGTATCACCATTTGCCTTTTGATTGAAGGAAGCTAACATTAACCGTTACGGTGCTGACGTGGTAGTTTACGATGCTGACGTGACAGTCCACGTGTGAAGATGACATGTTAGAGGGGCAAAATTAATTTTTCAAGCGAGTTCGAAGGTAAAATTGATATTTTGGTTGAGTACGAGAGCAAAATTGAATTTTAGGCGAAAAATATGAGTAAAATACTAAAATATTAAAATAACTTAAAAATTAATAAAAATATTTAAAATATTTTATTAATATATGACTAAAAATAAAATAAAATAATTAAAAAAACTAAAAATAAGTAAAATTTATAAAATTAAACTATTATAAGCTAATAAATTATAAATTATTCAATAATTAAAATTTAAAATATTTATAAAGTATTATAAAAATATAAAAACTTTCATAAAAAAATTAGATAATTTTAATTTTCTTTCTCTTCAAAGAATGTAAGAAAAAAAAACCTAAAATAGAGTCAATGTGATTCTTTCAACCGAAAAAATCCTCTACCTTTTTGGTGTCCCTATCTCTCAATACTAAAAAAATTTATGATTAAATTTATACACATACTTTTATGATTCATAGTCACTCTATATTGATAAAAAAATTCAATTAGGGTTTATGATTTAAGGTTTGCATTTTTAGAGTTTGAGATTTTTAGGGTTTTAAATTTAGAAATTAGGATTAGAGTGTAGAATTTATTTTTAAGTTTTAATTTTTGAATAATTTTTAATTTAATAGTTTCTAATATTTTAATTTCATAATTTTTATTTATTTTCAAAAGAATTAATTTTTTTTGTCATTTTTAGCCCTATATTAATAAAATAATTTTAAATATTTTATTAATTTTTACATCAATTTAGTATTTTTAATATTTACTTAAATTCTTTTTTTACTTAAAATTTAATTTTACTCTCGTACTCATTCAAAAAATTAATTTCGCCCTCAAAATAGGTCAGAAAATCGAATTTGGCCCTCTTTCACGTTATCATCACACATGGACTGCCAGACCTCCACGTCAGTACTTTAAAGGTCAACATTGGCTTCCATTAGTCAAAGGACAAACAACAATGATGCAATTCGACTGCTTCAAGAGCTAAATTAATGTAAAAATACTATAGGGACGAAATCAATAAACTGAAACTACTACAGGGGCTAAAATTTCAAAAAAAATTGATTTTATCATCCAACTTTCAAAATTCTTTTCTGTCAACTAGTCAATAGTTGTGTAACTATAATACCAAAACATCATGTTTTGGACAATTTTATTTATGAAATTCGTAATCATGATCGGCATCCTTATACCAAAACCCAAGATGGCATTCTCCGCACCCAATCTCAAACATCACCCCTGAAAACACTCGACGCAAAATCGAACAGTTAAAAATTACACTGATAATACCCTCAAATGTTTGAAATCTCTCAAGAATATAAATGAACTTGGAAGAATGTTAAAAGGCATTAAATACAAAAAGGAAGAACAATAAAAAGAGAAAGAACAAGTTGGATCTACTTGTGTAGTAGGATAGAAGTGACATTGTGATCAACATCTTCCTTGGCTTGTCTGTCAAATGGATCTTCACCAATGTACAAGTCCATAATTGATTTACAAAGGAGTTTGCTCTCTATGCTTCCTATTTCTTTTCCATCAACTACAAAATATTCGAAATGAAAAAAAAACCCAATAACTAGAGTAGAATATAAAGTAAAACAAACAAAAAAAGATTGAGTCGAGCATAACATGATAGTTTTTAACCATGCAGTGAAAGTAACATTTGGAGAACAAATAAAAACATATCTATATGTATATGGATAGATTGGTTCTTGGAGGTCATATCCCTATACCCATATTTGCAATTGGGTTAAATTTAAGATGGAATGATGAGAAAATGAACAAGAAAATTTGAAAGATGGCTTCTCATGTTAAATTTAAGGGTAAAATATACCTAACTTCGCATTTATGTGCAATTGTTTTTTGGTGCATTTAGGTAACTAACTTTTTTTTTGTTAGGTGCACTTAGGTACCCAACTTTTATTTTTTGTTAGGTGCACTTAGGTACCCAACTTTTATTTTTTGTTGCAATTAGTTAATTGCAGCGGGTAAAAAGTTGGGTACCACATTGCACATAAATGCAAAAGTTAGGTACCGAAAGTTATATTTACTATATAATATACAAAGAACATCTTACTTATTGTCTTAAGTACATAGCCCGGCTCCTTTGAGAGATCTACCAAAGACCCCCTTGGTAGTTTATATTCATCTTTGAACTGAGAAGTGAACCTGCAATCAAAATAGGCATTGCATCGAACTAACATTATCAAAACATGAAATAGGACAAGGAAAAGGAAAAGGATTCAAAACAGATGGAAATGCTGGGGGAAATTAGTCGGAGATTCGCAGTGTTCAACTTCGGCAATCCAATCCAAAATCAAAATTTTGATAGTTGAAAGAACAGTTTACCTCTTAAGTAGTTCTTTAGTATCTGAACCACCAAACTTTTGGAGTCTGCTTCCAACCGACTCTTCGTAAGCATTTCGTATGGACCGGATGCTCAATTTGCCGTAGACAATCTGAAGTCTAATGGTCATGCTTATATCAGCTTCCATAAGATCGTTCTTCAAATCTTTATTGTCTTGAAGTTCAGAAGCAGATAAGTTTCCGTATTTATTACTCAAAAGCTTCTTTACATCATCCCCATTAGCATAAACACCTGCAAAAAAGCCAAGTTTCCTACATAAAGACACTGCAATTTCAACCCTCAAAAGTGTTAGATTTGTAGCTCAATCTACATTCTGCATTCAACCGTCCTTTACCGTAACTGTAACAAAAACATTCAAGCCAACAATTTCTACTCGCATTGTATTTCTAAGTTTCTAACCCATCAGTCAATCACCAAAAATAGCGTCTAAAACCTATAGATTATTGCATGCAGAACTGAAATTTAAAAGCAAAACGAAAGCTGAAACCTTGCTTGTTGTTCATAATACTAGATTTCCTAAACCAAAGTGTACATATTACTAGAAATGAAGAATTATATGAAGAAAAAAAGAAAAAGTTTCAAAGAGGGTAGAAGAAATAATGTTACCGAAAGCATAGACATCAATGTTCTTCAATCCCAAGATGCTTTTTTTCCTCAACCCAACTCCAAGAAGTCGAAGGGAATTTCCCAGAAGCGGAGGAAAAGAAACCCCACTCTTTGGTTCGACGACGGGGGCTGAACCATCAGCAAGGGAGATCGAGCCCCAAAGAAGAGAGGAGCTATGCGGGAGGAGTAAATTCGCGGCGTTTTGGAAAAACGGGTGATTGGGGTTCTGCGAGACGACTGCCACACCAGCAGCAGCTGCAGCTCCGATAGACGCCGCTGCGGCGATGGCAAATGTGGCGGAGAAGCGCCCCCGAGAGGCGGTCCGGTGAATGTTCCCGCTGCCAGTGCCAGGCAGGTTCGTGGGCTGAGAAAACAAGAAGGGAAACCTCAGTGACATCGTTATTTTAAGCACTTTTTCATTTACTTTTTTATTACTGTATAAAAATGGTAATTGAGTATTTGTAGATGGAAGGTGTCACGTGATGTGCACCTGGAATCTGGTATCGAGGTCAGACTTTTGGACCACTCAGTTCAGTTGATCCAACGGCCTCAGTTAAACTTGGTCACTACCCAATCTTAATTTCTATATTCAGTTTATAAAAAAATAAAATAACATATTTTTTGTTTGTGTTTTTACTTATTAGCCCATTTCTTTAATTCATTTCAACCATTGCTCGAATGTCGACCACAAAAATAATTTCCTTAGGATGTTCATGGGTTAGATTTTTGGGCAATTCACATCCGATCTAAAAATTTAATAGCTCCATCCAAATCTCACCGGCCCAATATTTTATGATATTCCACCCGACCCGAACTTGAACTCAAGTCCTAGAGTAAAAAACCTGAACTTAACCCAACCCAACATACATAAAAAATTATCATTTTTCATTATTATTCGATAAAATAAAGATCTAATTGAAAATTACAAGTAAAAGAAAGCATTATAATAATTATTCCATTTTTATTAGACAAAATAAAAAGATAATCGAAATATATATATATAAATAAAGAGGGTCATTGTAGTAATTATACCTAAATATTTATAATAAAATTAAAATATTAATTTGGGTTGAGTTGGGTAGGTTATTTTTCACCTTAAACCCAACCCGACCCGACCTTATCCTAAAAAAATCAGACCCGAACCCGTCTTGAAATTTTCTTTAAAAACCCATAGTACGCTTAACTTTGGTGGATGAGTCACCGGCAAGAATTTTCTACATACACAGAGACTCAAACTCGAGACCTACTTAAGCGATACCAAGCTTATTACCACTTTAAGAATTAGAATACTGAATACATATATAATACAGAAAGATAAGGCTAACGACCACATGCAGAAACATCTGAATGATTCATTACTTGGAATATGTTACTGGATCTCATGTAAACACCTAGAGCTCTCTTATTTCCCACTGCATTTCAACATAAAAACACGATCATAGCAAATAGTTGGGAGAAAGTCCCACAGAAACTGGATCTAAATCTAATCATACTCCAATTCATCAGGTGTAATTGGACGCTTGAGCGGGATCACTGATTTCTTTTCGACATCTCTTGACAACGCTTTCCTCATATCTGGAAAAACAAATCATAAAACAAAAAGTAAGACGCGGAAACAAGAAAGAAAATCGCTGCATTCCGGTTGGATATCAAATTCTACGTACCTAACCCATCTTCTTCTCCTGAATAATAGCGTAGCACCCTTCTGTATATTACGTACCCGAGCTGTAAGAAAAGGAGAGAGATAGGTGAGTCTTCTTGCGTTTATACACATATTTGCAGATACAACATACGTAGAGTTATGTATTATAGGCTACTTTAAAAAAAACATATTATAAGCTATATTGTTAGTTACACGTGAAAATCCGAGACAATTCGGACAAGGGAAACCTGTGATTTCGGAAGAGAGGGAAAAGTATCTGAATAACAACATGAACATGCATCTGAAGGGAAAGCGGAAATAGTGTAATGTTGTCCAAAATGGAAAGTTGTAAAACTATTACCTTTTCATACATCTTTATGGCTGGTGTATTAGAAGCCCTCACAAAAAGATCCACAAAATATGCCTTGTCACTGTCAAAAGACTGCTTATTGGTGACTGAAGAGAGAACAAGAATACATACACCAAATACGAAACTATAGAATGCATCGGATTGACATCAGAGGTAAGAGTGTAATTTTCAGTTTAAAAGACTAAACAAGCAAATCATCATGCCTAAGCAGTATACAAGTCAGGCTGATGCCAGAAGGTCGTAAAAACCGGGAAATTCTAAAAGACGGCCTCTTAAAAAGAGGCTAAAAAACGGTTGTACACAAATCCTTACAAAAATTGTGAACTCGGTATATGTACACAAATACTTACAATTTTTGTAAAAATTTATGTATGTACACAAAAGTTACCACTTTTGTAAGAATTTCGGTACATGTACACAAATCCTTACGATTTTTTGTAAGGATTTGTGTGCGCGTCTTTTTTTAGCGTCTTTTTAAGAGGCCTTTCCCTAAAATTCCCCCGTAAAAACCTGAAAGAACCGATCAATCATTCCTAATCAATGTCAGCAAAAAGCTATAAATGCACAGGGTATAAAAACCTTATCTAAAAATACCCAAATATACATGAAACGCACCTTAGTTTCAAAGGAAGACATTCTAGTTCTACCTCTACACAAAGGTATAAGATGAAGCTCATTGAATGTGCTTGTGTCAATACTTCATTTTTTGCAATTTCAACAAAAACTTATAGCTTGTATTCATAAAGTAGTATTACTGAATGAAACCTTATGACTATTCCAGCAGTTCATAGAAAGCAACAACTAAAGCGTGGTGCAAATTTATATCTAAAAGGACAAATATTAAAAATTTAAAACTTAGCAAACTTCAAATCTAGTACTCAGCCCTTAAAATGCTATTGGAAAATATAATACTTAGATAATTCCTAAACTTCCCTACAGGCCGACTGCAGACAAAAGTTACTCAAATTGATTGCAAGAATATCCAAATCAAGGGAACATTAACAGACCAATCTTACATCTTATCACTGATTTCTTCAAGAAGGTTCATCAGTTTCTTAGCAAGCTGCTGCCTACGATATTCGGGTGCAACGGTAACCGCTGTTACATGGCCATGCCAAGACTCACCTTGCCCCTCAACTTTCCCCATAACTACAACAGTTTCAAATGTATCAAAATTTTACAGAAAATGCAAAGGAAATTATGTTACCAGGAAAATGAGGAAAACATTTTCCTTAAAATGAATTACATGAAACAAACAGACCCTAAGATACAATACCAAATGAACATAGCCAATAAGGATAACCCTCTTCAAATTAAATCTTCAACATGACAACCTTCTGAAAATCTGTGATTCCAATTGCTTTCAGTGATAATTAAACACGGAAGGCAATGAACATCAGAATCACAAACTGAGTATTATTTCGAAATCATGAGAGTTCAAATTTCAGATCAAGAATCTAATTCGAAAAAGGAAACAGGGAGACGGAGAGCTCACTGTAACCCATTATTCGTTTGCCGGGGCCTTCAGCTACTTGAAAATAATCTGGCCAACGAGCTAAATACGTCATGTAGAATGACATGTTAAACTGTAAAAAATCACATGATTACCATTACCGGAACCAAATTCACTACTCGTCCGAGCATTTGTTTCGAGTTTTGAAAAAATAAATAGAAGGCAGAAAGAGTTTCAAGGGCTTACGGTTTCGGTTAAGTGGTCGAGATTGACGGAAGTGAAACGAAGGAGATCGTTGCAGCAAAATCGGCGTATCGTTGTCATCTCTCGCTTTCCCGGAAAGCCGGCCGGAAATGGAAGCTCTAATGAAACGCAGAGCTGCCGGAGTTTGTAATTCAAGCTTGAATCTCGAGAACTCTATTTGCACTTCAACTAAAGTAGGTTCTTTGAATCTAACCATGGGCCGAAGTGGACTATCTTGGGCCATTTAGGCCCGCGTTTATTTGATAAATGCTATATTTTTAAATTAATTTGTTTATTTGCGAATTAAATATCATGATTTTTTGAATTAATTAGAATTTTATTTATAAATATAATTAATTTAAATTTTGTTTTAATATGAAATTAAGTTGGTAAATATCACTATTAATTTAAAATTTTGTATTAGCTGATTTGATTAACAGATTGTATAAAAGTGTTTGGTAAAATTAATTGATAGCGGATAGTTGTTTGATTATTTAAACAAGCAAAATGACCTATAAAGACATGATTATATTCGATTCTTGTTTGAATAGTTTATTAGTTATCAATATTTTTGTACCTGTTAAAATTAATTAGATTATGAAAAATAATTTTTAATATAACATTACTAAGAATATTTGAAGGATTTATACATTAATTTATTGTTTATATAATTATTTTTTAATACAATTTAATTAATTATTAAATTTAAATATAAATATAAATGTATAAGGATAAGGATAAAAAGAAAAAAGTATTATTAGTTTCCAAATGTAAATATGTGATGTTAAAGAATTAAAACAAAATATGTTAAATTTGTGTTATTTCGAAATTTTTGATAATTGTTAAGGGTATAAAAGTATTTATAACTCTTATGTCAAAACTTATAATTTCAAAAACTCATATTAGCAGCTTTCTCAAGATTAGAGGTTTCACCATAATCCGTTCTTTACCAAATATTTAAATTAACGAATTTAACCGAGCCATAACTTTTTATGCAATATTTGACGGATTTTTTTTATAAAAAATCATAATATATCATGGTTCACAAATAATGATGAAAAAATATTTTATGTAAAATATATATTTATTCAATATTGATCACAAGGAATCATTTTAGTAATATGAATAATTATTTTAGATATTTTAAATAGATTTCTAATTAAATTAATATTCGGTTAAATAATAACTCCAATTCAACCGGCAACGTTATAAATAGTGTAGGTATAGATAAGATGATAATCGCAATTTTTATTTTTGTAGTCAACAACGCGAAGAAATAGAGAACGGCGGCCCGGTATCCTTTATATTTGACGAAAGTCAGATCGGGTTTCGGAGAACAACCGTATCTAAACCCTAGATGGATCTTCTCAAAGAAGAACTTCTCAAGAAGCGGCAGACCCTAGCTCAGCAAACCGGCGGGAGGCGCGTGTTTAAGCGCTCCGAGATCGAGCAAAAGCAGATCCAAAAGCTTCGCGAGCAAGAAAAACGCGAACTCGAAGCTAAATCGCGCCGTCAATCCAACACATCTTCCTCCGCCGCGAACGACTCTTCCGCTAAATCGAATCCCTCCACTTCCAGTACTGTATCCACCACCGCAGCTTCCACCGCCGGTTCCTCCAAATCCCTCACCGATGAACAAAACATCGACAACCTGGACCTTCCGAAGCAAGAAGTCATTCGCCGCCTTCGCTTCCTCAAACAGCCCATCACTCTCTTCGGCGAAGATGACGCCGCTCGGCTCGATCGGTTGAAGTACATACTAAAAGCGGGGCTTTTCGAGGTTGATAGCGATATGATTGAGGGTCAATCCAACGATTTCTTGAGAGACATAGCGGAGCTGAGGAAGCGGCAGAAGACGGGGATTGTGGGTGAGAGGAAGAGGAAGGATAGGGAAGAAAGGGGCGGAGGAGAGGACAGAGAAGGAGGCGGTGGAGAAGACGAGTTGAGTGGTGATGGTGGGTCAAGTGGAGTCGATAAGGATAAGGACTTGAAAAGAATGAAAGCAAATTTCGATGAGTTGTGCGGTGAAGATAAGATTCTGGTGTATTTCAAGAGGTTGTTGAATGAGTGGAAGCAGGAGCTTGATGAGATGGGTGAAGCTGAGAAGAGGACGGCTAAAGGAAAGTCCATGGTCGCCACATTTAAGCAGTGCGCTCGATACTTGAATCCATTGTTCAAGTTCTGCAGGAAGAAGGTAATGCCATTTTTTCAATTTCTGACTTTTCCCCTATGTTAACGAGTTAGGCAGTAGATAGGAATGGGGTTTAAATCTAAAAGAACCAAGCTTTTACTTGAAAAGAAATTGAAATCAATGAGAATTAGATGATTGCAAGATTAGAGGTACATGACTTCTAGTTGCTATTCTTGTTATCAAAGTGTTAAATGGTATCTGAACATTTGTTGACATATGTAAAGCTAAGGGTTATAAAATTCATCCTCACATTTTCCTTAGGATCATCGAAGTATTTTGTTGAAAAAATTAGTTTTTCTGTTGCGTTCCTTAATGCTGTGTAATGACCGGAATAGAATTGACAGGAGGTAAGTAAGACAGGTCAGAAATTCAGAGGGATAAAGAGAGGAATTGAGAAGAGGGAGATAAGAGTTTTTCATTCAGATTTGGGATAACTCGAAATAGGTTAACAAAACCCTATTTCATCTGAGTACAACGAGTCAAACGACGTCGTTCCATGAAAAGCAAAAAAATAAAAGATAACTAACGGCTAGCCAAGCCAGCTCAGCAATCAACATAAATGAAACAGAAATAAAAGTGGTTCCCTGACATGCTGCTTTCCCATCGATTATTTTGAGAGTTTTTCCCTCCTAACATTAAAAATAGCTGATCTTTCTTTCTTCCAACACCAAAACATGTAGATAGATGATCTGTGATGTTTCTTTCTTTTTCTTCATTTTGTGAATATAGGTCAAGTCTATACTTAAGAGAGTTATGAACCTGTTAATTAGTTCCTTATGAAGAATTGTTTGGGGGATATTTGTTAAATGGCAGTCAATTGTAAACTTGTTCAAATCAGATAGTAGTTTTTCTATGCCATATGGGACAGAATTTTTGTGTTTCTTACTGGCTGCTTTCTAGTTTGATTTGAAGCTAAAGCATGCCCCGCAGCTTTTGTCGTCTTGGATTGTGACTTAGTAAACCTGTTAACTTCTTCAATAATCGAGCCTCCGTTCACATACTTCTTGAGTATGATGCGATAAGTTTATCTCTGATACTGTGCTTGATGTTATGAAGTTACTCTAAATCCATAGTAATTGCTTGAAATTGGTTTACACAGCATTCAAGTTCTTTGTGGTTTTAACACTGTTTAGTGATTGCTGAAGTTCATTTATTTCCGCACCCTGGGATATTTTTATTTTTCCATGTGAACTCCACTCTAGAATTTAGAGTGGCAGATTAAAACTTCAGATGCACCTTAGCTAACTTGGTAACTGATATAGTGATATGATGATTTGCGGATGCACCTTAGTTAACTTGGCAACGAATAAGTGTTCCCTTCTTTCTGAATGAACTAAAGGATGGGGGTATCCTCTCTTTGAGCATGCGTCTACGTTTACCTGTGCGTGTTTATGGCTTTGCTTTGCTCGAATAACTCTGCATTTTTTGAGACCTGGTTTGCTTCTTGTGTCGTAATTGCAGATTCTTCAAGATGATATCCGTCGAGCATTATTGGTGGTGGTTGAGTGCTGCATGAAGCGGGACTACCTAGCCGCAATGGACCAATATATTAAGTTGGCTATAGGCAATGCACCCTGGCCAATTGGTGTCACTATGGTTGGCATCCACGAACGTTCAGCCCGTGAGAAGATCTACACCAACAGTGTTGCACACATAATGAACGATGAGACAACTCGCAAATACTTGCAATCAATCAAAAGATTAATGACATTTTGCCAACGCCGTTACCCTGCGCTTCCATCTAAAGCAGTTGAGTTCAATAGCTTGGCCAACGGTAGCGACTTACAGTCCCTACTCGCAGAAGAGAATGTTTCTGGTGGTTCAGAGGACAGGCTTAGGTTAATGCCTGCTCCGAAGGAAACCTAGGTATCTTTTACATTGATTTTCAATGCTATTATGTAACAGTATTATATACTTGAATGTTTTGACTGACAGAACTTCAATATGCTTGCGTCTTATGTCTTTAACCAAAACAATCTGGTGTTTTATCAGTTTCACTTATCTCAAAGGTTGGCCGAGGCGCTTGGCTCGGTCCGGTGTTAAAATAATTTAATTATTAATTATCTTATAATATCGTTAGTTAACTAAATGATAATATCATATGTTTGTTAAAATGTCAAGATGAATATTTTTTAAAACATCATTCCTAATAAACAGGATGGAACAAAAAAAATCCCAATTTCATCATGTCAAATTCAAGTATGGCAGGAGACTAAAGATTTTACTAGATTGAGCATAGGAATCAGTACTGTAACATGAACCAGCCAGGTTTGGCTCTTCAGTCACCTTGTAGAAATTTCAGAGGGATTAACTGTAGGACTTTTCAATCTGGGGCAGGATTACTCCAAACTCCTTTCAAGTATAGTTCTATCCCTGTAACCAAACAAGCATCTTCCCCAAAGTCACCATCTCACTCAAAAATTACCAGGAGAAGCTCTGCTATTCCTATCAATGGCAACAGAAACCCTAGAAAGGACAAGGCTTTAAATGAGATCTTAGGGATGGCAAAAAAAAAACCCGAATTGCCGGGTTCCGACCCGACTTGATCCAATAGGGTCGGATTTTTTTTTTTGAATTTTTAATTTTTAGGTCGGTTGTTCGGGTTTTTTTTAAGAAGTTTGTCGTGTTGGATTCGAGTTTATGGTAGAAATTCTCTGCACGACCTGGTTTATATATATATATATATTTAATATTTTTATTAATTTTCTTCGAGGGCAGGTTTGTTTAATCGGGTTTTTTTATTAAAATTTCGGGGTCGGTAAAATTAGGTTATACTTTTATCATATCAGGTCGGGTCAGAAATAAAATATATATATATATATATATATTAAACTCAGGTCAAGTCGAGTTGAAATTTTAAGTTTTTGGACCAGGTTCGGTGTGGCCAAAAACCCGCCCCGTTGCCATCCCTGAGATCTCTGGTTAACTGCTGCTGACTATGCCAAGCTACATGCAAGGTATTTCCTTTGGTTTGGGCAACCATGTTAGTTTAAAAAAAATACTCCATTTGTTAACTGCTGCTGAGTGCTGACTATGTGAGATGTGTGTATATATTTTGAGGGAGTTAGTGTTTGTTATCAGTGGATTTCTTCCTGCTGGACTGCGCTTGTGTTTGCCATTGAATGACTGATGAGTTAGCTAGAGCTAGTGTTGTTTCGGACACCATGTTCTCTTTATTGCCATTGTTAATGTTCAATATTTCTTCTTTTCTTACTTGTATATACGTTGATGCAATATCAATATATTTTGAGCATACAGTGAGAAAAAATAATCGAAATCTGAGTTTATAAATGAAATAAACTTGATTGATAGATCGTCCTTATAATATTTTTACACTATTCAATTTGAATTAATGCATTGATGTTTATAAATAAATTCGACTTTAGTTTATATATGTCACTTTATTTACGAAATGACTATAAAATCTATGGAAAAAAATAATAAAACCAATACAATTTAAGGGTAACTATATATTTAGTACCTTAATTGTTCCCGTGTTATTGTTTTAGTACCCAACCTATTTTTTTTTTTGCAAAATAGTACATAACGTTATGTTTTGTTTCTATTTTGGTACCTGCCATTAAAAAAATTAACGGCAGACTAACTAGGCGTGAGAAAATGATGTAACAGGCTGCCACGTATGATTTTCTCTCTCCTAGTTAGCATGCCACATCGACTAAAATCATAAAAAGCACACGTGGCATGTTGACTAAGAGAGAGAAAATGATGTGGCAGACTACCATGTGTGTTTTTCTCTCTCATTGTCAGCATGTCATGTGTGCTTTTTTCTCTCCTATTCAGGATGATGTTAATTTTTTAACTACGCGGTACCAAAATAAAAACAAAACGTAACTTTAGGTACCATTTTACTAAAAAATAAGATACTAAAATAGTAACGCGTGAATAGGTAGGGTACTAAATGTGTAGTTATTCCTAGAATTTATTATCACACTGAAATTGAGAATCAAACAGTGAAGACTGCAGCCCGTAAGTATCTAGTAAAGCAGAGCATGGCAGCTGATATAGGAGAGAATAGGGTAAGAGCTGCTCAGATGGCGACAAAGCTCAAAAGTAAGAAAAAGAGCAGTGAAAACAACAGCTTGGTGGAGTTCCTACCCGCTGTGCCACTGCCATCGTCCGCCGGGGGAACCGCCTTAGGACCACCGTCTTTATCCACCAAAAAGAAATAACAGTGAAGAATCAGTCGAATTCAAAGTTTAAAGCTTGGTCTAATTATTGTTTTAAGAATTATTATTCTATACGAAAAAAAACTATTACATTATTGATTTTGGTTTAAAAATTTAGTTTAGAGTTTAAAGTTTATGATTTGAGTTTTAGATTCTTAAAGTTAAAATAGATATGCTTGTGAAAAATAAATTTACAGTGGATGTATATCAAATAATAACTCATTTAAGATTAAGATAAATATTCTATACACAGGCGGTGGAAACTGAAAGTTTGCACAAGTGCTTTAGTTTTAGGGTATAGGGAGTTAGTTTAGGGTATAAGGTTTAAGGGTTTAGGTGTAGGGGGTTAGAAGTAGTTTATAGGTTAAAATCTAAATCCTCACCATATTACCTTAAAAACTAAACCCTAACATATAAACCCTAAATTATAACCCTAAACCTTAAATTGAAACAACTACCCCTAAATTCTAAACCACTACACCTAAACCTCTAAATCTTATACCCTAAACTAATTCCCTATACCCTAAAACTAAGGCGCTTTTTGAAACTTTCATTTTCCACCGCCAGTGTATAGGATATTAATCCTTAAGATTATTATTTTATACATTGACGATTGAAAAAAAAATATTACACAAATGAGGTTAATTTAGTGTTTATGGATTTGTGTTATAGGGTTTAAGGTTAAGATATATGGTTAAAATTTAAGGTTTAGGGTTAGAGTTAGGGAAATTATGTAATATAGTGGCGGTGAAAAAAAAAATTCCACAGACGGATTAAATTCAGGAGTTAGAGAGTTAATTTAGAATTTAGGTTTTTAGATTTAAAATTTATGGTTTATGGTTATAATTTAGAGTTTAGAGATTATAGTAGTAAGATTAGGGACTTATATTGTAACTCTAAATTATAACCCTAAACACTAAATTTTAAACCGTAAACATATATTCATAAACTAATTCTCTAACCTATAAATTTAACTGAAACATTTTTTACCACCCACCGGTGTATCTAATAATATCCCATATTTATATTATGTCAAATTAAAGAAGAATTAAATTTTAAATTTGAGCTGGAATTAAACGTAAAAAGTCTCTTTCTAATTTGTACTTGAAGGAGAATTTGGAGACCGAGAGGGAGAAGAAGATGAACACATAAAATCAATCAATCTGAACTTGGAAAACTTGAATAATAATAATAATAATAATAAGAAGAAGAAGAAGAAGAAGAAGAAGAAGAGTGATTAAAAGAAACTTCATTTAGGCTTACCATTGTTGCATCGGCTAACGGGGGGAGTTTTAACATTACAAGCTGCTGGGAGAGCCATTGCCTGCGTCTGGTTAACCTTGATACCCAACGTTGAGCCACCGCCATTCAGGACCTCGCACAGGCACCGGGGCTGCGAGCCCCCCACTACGTTTGCGAGCTGAGTACAGCATGATGGAGACGGCGTCGCCGAGTTCCCTTGTATATAAGTCAAGCATGGTGACATGCTAATGAGCACATTGGTGCAACTCGAACTCGATTCTGCCAAAGCTCGGGTACATAAACACACCGCAACTATAAACCCTGCTGCAAATACTGTTCCACTCATGTTTGTTGCTGCCATTGATTGCTCAAATTTTGCTCTTAACGAATTGAAGATTGAGGCCTTGAAAGGAAGGTGGAGTCAATTGGAGTGTGAGTGGCTTGTGGGGAGAAAGACAATGGGAGGGGGTTGGTTTATATAGGAAAAAATGCGATGACAAAAAGGAAGAATATAAATCTCAACCCCCCTTGTCTATATATGCCTCAAGATTTAAGAAATTAGGTTTAAGATTTGGGGTTAAGATTTAGAATTAGAGTTTAGATTTAAGGTTTAGGGTGTATGGTTTAATTTATAAGATTTAAAGTTTAGAATTTAAGTTTTAGGGCTAGAGTGTATGATTTAGTGTTTTAGTATTGAGCATACATAAGATACGAAAAGGACATAAGATTTTTGTTCCGAAAAGAAGGGATGATGTGCGATATTTAGTTCACCAACTTTGCCTACTTTTATAAGGACGAGTCTAAATACAACCGGTTAATATAAGGCTAAAAAAAAGCTGAAATCAGTTATAACCGAAAAACTTACCAAGTATGTAACTCTTTAAAATAAATTGGGTAACATTTTAAGTTGAAACCGAAAATATTCGTTTGGTTATAAAAAAAATATTTTTTATTTTTGTCTTCTATTTTTAATTTTTTTTAAAATTTATGAAACATGCTTGGTTAATAGGGATGGAAACTTGTTTTTAAAAATGAAAATAGTGAAAATATGTTTTGTATTTAACTTTTTAAAATAGAAATGAAAAATTAATTATTAAATACTTAAAATAAAATATAGTTAGAAAAATATTTTTATATTAATAATAAAAAAATATGAGTAAATAAACTAAAGTTTAGAAAATGCATTATTAGAAGGATTCAACTCGGATTAAAATAAAGTTAAAATTAAAAAACTATTATTTTCATATTTTCCACTTCCATAAAAACATTTTCAATAAAGACATGTTTTTTATGTTTTCAAATTTTCACTATTTTTTTCATTTTCTAAAAATTATTTTCTAATTTTATAACCAAACATATTTTCTTCACTATTTTTTATTTCCGAAAAAATAAAAATAAACTTTATTCTCTAGAACCAAACGGACGTTCTCCATAATAAATCATGTATATTGCATAACTACTCTTATTACAACCTAAAAAGTTACTATCAAAAAATTCATATATCATTCTCGGTTGTAACCGAAATTATTAACAATTGTATAACATTTTAGAATAGATAAAATAATATTTTAACTTAAAATTCGTCACAATATAACAATTTTTACTGTATCCAAAATTATTATTAATTGTGTAATTTTTTAAAACAAATAAAATAATATCGTAAGTTAAAAATTCTCACAAATTAGCCTAGGCTTTCCCGCCGCAGAACAGAACTACCAACTTTATAACAGATTCTTTGGCGCGAACAACTCCAGTTTGGAACCTTACAAATTAGGATAAACAACAATAAATGTCACTCAATTATGGGTAAGGTTATATTTAGGTCACTAAATTATTAAAAATTACATTTGGATCACTCAATTATGCGTAAGGTTACATTCGAGTCACCCAATTATTAAAGGTTACATTTGGGTCACTCAATTATGAATAAGGTTACATTTGGGTCACCCATCATATTTAAAATAATAATAACTACATATTTAGTACATCACTTATTCCAGCATTCCTATTTTAGTATCTCACTTATTTTTTAGCAAAATGGTACCTAATGTTACGTTTTTGTTCTGTTTTGATACCCCGATCGTTAAAAACAAACGGATGTGATAATATGGCTTATTTTTAATTGAGATAATCACAATTTTAGTCCCCAAAATTTATACATTTCTATCAATTTGGTCCAAACTCTATCAATTTAATAATCATCTTCAATATTTAGGTTAAAATTATAAATCCCTATTTTATTTCTTCATCCCGAAACCCTAACCACATTTTATTTGAAAGATTGCTTTCCACGATGAAGAATTGGGAGTTCCCGTTCATAATGACAAATATGTAATTTGGTTTCACTGGTCATCTGGCGTTACTTTTTGCCCCTCCTAATTCATGCGTGAAACTTCAGATGTTAACTTGGCCTGGTTATTTTGTAAATGCAGAAAATTGTTTGAATTGCTCAGCTTATTAGGTGCTTTGGCTGAAATGACATGGCCTACCATCCTTAGCAAAAAGCCAAGAAGACATATGTTTGAATTAGGAGCTTCGTGAACCACAAGCCAATAGTTAGTCAATTCCGATACCCTCGCCAGGCTCCAGTCAAGAGTTCTTGAGGCCAATGCTTTTCGGGAAAGAATAAATAAAATGGGGTTAGGGTTTTGGGGAAGAAGAAATAAAATGGGGAATTTATAATTTTAACCCAAATATTTAAGATGATTATTAAATTGATAGAGTTTGGACTAAAATGATAGAAATGTATAAGTTTTGGGGACTAAAATTGTGATTATCCCAATTAAAAATAAGCCATATCATTATATTTGTTTGTTTTTAACGGTCGGTGTACCAAAGCAGAACAAAAACGTAAGGTTATGTACCATTTTGCTAAAAAAAATAGGTGAGGTACTAAAATAGGAATACGGGTACTAAATATGTAGTTATCCCTTAAAAATATCAATTTAGTTATATTTTCTTCCAAATCGCTTGTATACTCGCGTTAACACTAGAGTACTTCATTTGAAATCATTAATTAATCTAATACGTAAATTGATATATATTTTTTAAGGCTAAAGGCGTACTTTTGCCTCTGAGTTTGACCCAAAAATGCAATTTCACCCTTCATCGAAAAGTGCACTCAATGTGGCCCTCCAGTCCATGAAATCGATCAAATTGACCTTTTGACCGACGTTGACCGTTACGGTGCTGACGTGGCAGTTAACGGTGATGACGTGGCAATCCATGATGCTGATGTGGTGGTCAACAGTGTTGACGTGGCAGTACACGTGGGATGATGACGTGGCAGGAGGGCTGAATTGATTATTTTAACCGAATTCGAGGGCATAATTGATTTTTTTCCTGAGTTTAGGGGCATAATTGATTTTAATTAAAAGTTCGATAACTTATTTAATATTTAAGTTGAAAAATAAGAATTTATGAAATTATTAAAATTTTAAATATTAAAACTAGATAAATAATTTTATTAAGTGAGGATAATTTAAAAAAAACAAAGTGAAGACTCTCACAGAAGATCAAAATATTCTTTAATTTATCTGATGAAAATTCATAAAGTTAATAAAAATAAATAAAATATTCTAAAAGTTACTGAAAATAAAAATTATATAAAAAATTAAAATATATTATAAACTAAAAATGATAAAATTTAATGTAAAAACTTAATAATTTTTTTATAAAGTATTAAAAATTAAACACTTTTATAGAACAAAATTTGACTTCGTCACTTTGAGTATTACTATTCGTTAAATTTTTTTTAGTGGAATCAACATTGTACTAGAGTAACAATAGAATTCAATTTTTCTGTTTTTTTACATCAAATTGATGATCATTAATATTTGATGTAGAGAAATGAAAGAGAATTTTGGCTTCATTAATACTTTAATACAAGGATGTCTCAATTGAAAATGTGTTCAAGGAACATTAGTGCGCGTAGCATAACGAGAAACAATCGAAAGATTCTCCAATGGTTTATAAATATTTTTTAATTTTTTATATTTATAACTTTAATGTTTCTACTCATATTTAATTCATTATGATGTTTTTATATTTTTTTAATATTTTATGATTATTTAAATATTAATAGTTTTTATTTTTTTAGCTTAAAGATTAAATAAGTTATTGAACTTTTAATTACACCCCCTAAACTCGGGAAAAAATTAATTATGCCCTCGAATTCGGTTAAAATAATCAATTCAGCCCCTCCTGCCACATCATCCCACGTGTACTGTCACGTCAGCACCGTTGACCACCACGTCAGCATCATGGACTGTCATGTCATCATCGTTAACTGCCACGTTAGCACTGTAACTGTCAACGTCGGTCAAAGGGTCAATTTGATCGATTTCATGGACTGGAGGGCCACATTGAGTGCACTTTTCGACGAGGGGCGAAATTGTATTTTTGGGTCGAACTCAGGGGCGAAAGTACCCCTTTAGCCATTTTTTAAATATGAAGGGTGACCCAAATGTAACCTTAACTATAATTTTTTCAATAATGTAACATTAATTATAATTGAGTGACCTAAATGTAACTTTTAATAATTGGGTGACCTAAATGTACCCTTACCCATAATTGAATGACATTCGTTGTAACTTACCCTACAAATTAATGATTTTTAAATAAAGTCGGCATATACTTTTAATCCGTGTAACAAAGAATCAATTATGTGGGGGGAATTTATTAGTGTGCAAAAATATTTGATTCGATCGATCCGATCCGTTTATCGGTTGATTCGATCCTAAATTTTAGATATTAAATTTTTATTTTTATTTTTTTGATAATTTAGATCAGATATCCTAAAATTTTAGATCATATATGGATAGTTATTTTACATTCGGATAGGATATCTGATTATACGAAATCTAAAAAATGAATTTTTTTATTGATATGAATCTTGTTATATTCAATATTTTTACTTGTTATATGTCAAACATTAAAAATTTCATGTATACAAATCTTGTTATATTCGAAAACTCAAAAATTTCATGGATAAGACCGCCAAATTAAAAAAAATAATTAAATTAAGTCATAAATTCAAATATTCGGATATCTAAATATCTAGTCCAAAAATACGATATCCAAAAATTAAATATTCATTTTTCAAATTAGATACGAATTACTAAATTGCCGATCTAAAAATTTCGGATCAAATATCCGAAATATACACCCCTAGAGGAACTATAGTTATTGGTTATTTCTTTGGATTGAAGGAAGCTGAAAGAAAGACTTTAGGAACCTAATACAGTTTTAAGTGCAAGACTTTAAGAACCTACTAATTATAGATACAATGAATCACCATTTTTATTTCTTTCATTTATTTTGTTTCAACTTCCGTTACTAAAACCCGATTCATTTTTAGAAGATTCGAACATTAAACTGTAAAGCTGTGTGTATATTAAAGGATTAAAAATACTTATGAACATATATTATTTTTAAAGTATTAAAAAAAAACTTTCTAAATTACTTAACTGCTCGAGATAGTTTTATGTTTTGGGACAGTATGATTTCGTTCGTTTGTGAGATTAATTGCTTTTAATTTGACGATAATGTTATTTAGATGTTTTATTTTTCAATTATATCAAATGACTTTTAATTGTTATGTTGTCATTAATTGCTTTTAATTTTACGACGGCGCAATGAATTACATCCAATTTGAGCGGCAGTTTAATTGTTTCATTTAATCATTTAGATTAGGATGAGTTTAGAATGGCAGACACCGTTCACACTATTAATTTTATAGTCTTTCTGTTTCACTCAATATGTTTATTGTTAATTTTTTTTAAAAGTTAAAATTTTAAATTTTAACTATAACATTGTTTGACAATTAGCGAATAGTTGATAACGGATTATACTAGTTGATAGCATTAGCTTATTTAACTAGTGGATTGCATTAGCTGATTGTATAAAAGTGTTTGGTAAAATTATTAATATTTTATATCTATTAATATTAATTAGATTATGAAAAATAATTTTTTTAATATCATTACTATGAATAAATGCATATATTAATTTTTTATTTATAAAATTATTTTTTAATATTTATTAAATTAAAATGTATATATTAATTTCTTATTTATGAAATTATATTTTAAATATAATTTTATTAATTATTAAATTTATATGTATATATTAATTTCTTATTTATGAAATTATTTTTTATTTTTATTAATTATTCAATTTTTTTTAAATAAGTTTTTTATAATTATTAAGGACAAAGAGTCTTTATAAGTGTTTTATTCAAACCTCTAACTCAAAAACTCCTAAAAAGAGCTTTTTCAAAATGAGAAGTTTTACTTCAATTCGCTATTGCAATCATCTCTTTACCAAATATCTAAATTAGCGGATTTGACTAATTAAACCTCTAAAAATACTTCAAACCTCTAATTTTGACTCAAAAAGTTCTTTACCAAACAAAGGCTATAATTATTTTAAATATTTTAATTAATCAAATTTTATGAAATATATATTTTTAAACTACTTGATTGAAGCTTTCTAAAACATTTTTTCACATTTTTATCAATAATAAATTTAAAATAATAATGAGTCAAAGTTCAAAAAAAATACCAAAAAATCAATATTGTACATATTGAATGGGACGAAAGGAGTACATCGTTATCATTGATTTTTTAATAATTTTTAAATAAATATTAAAATTATCATAAATACTATACGCAATTCACCATATTCCAAAATAAAATTATAATTTGAATGAAATAATCATTTTTTGTCTTTAATCTTTTTCAGGGTAATTTGGGGATAATCCATTTTGGATTATTAATTAGGGATATAGGAGAGTTTGGGGGATATTTTGGCATCTAGGCCAAAATCTACAGGACCTCGCCACCTCCTTATGGCGATGTCACTTTTTAGCACAACCTCGCCACCTCCTTATGGCGAGGTCACATGGACCATGCAACTCACGTACCTTACATGATTCAAGTGGATGTTACTTGGCTATATAGGTACGTGGTCCATGTGACCTCGCCATAAGGAGGTGGCGAGGTTGTGCTAAAAAGTGACCTCGCCATAAAAAGGTGGCGAGGTTGTGCTAAAAAGTGACCACGCCATAAGGGGGTGGCGTGATCCTGTAAATTTTGGCCTAAATGCCAAAATATCCCCAAACTCTCCTATATCCCTAATTAATAATCTAAAATGGATTATCTCCCAAAATATCCCTCTTTTTCATGTCATCTCTTATTTTTTGTTTAACGTTTTCTTTTCATTGAATTTAGATTGTTTAATGAAATTTGGATTGAAATAGATGATTACGAACTCAACAAACTACTATTGAGTAGACTAAAAATCTAAAATAATTAGATAAAATATGTTGCTTCAAATCATGAAAACCCAAAATCACTTCCTCATGTATCTTTGTTGTACTTTATATTTTTTAGTGGTTGAAAAGGGTTTTACGTTTGCAGTTTAAAATAAGAGAACCGCAGATGTGCAACAATGTGTGTCGTAAAATTCTTGATAAAAAAGCTGCAAAGGCATTCAAGGAAAAGTTAGACCGCGAGTATCAATAGAGATGGAATCAAGATTTGGAATTAGAGGGTAAAATGTAAATATTTTAACCAAATTAAAAGTAAATTAATTTGTAAAAAACTATATAAAAAGATAAAGCTGGAAAAAAAAAATCTTTCTATTAAGTTAACATGTAAGGACGAGTAGTAACTGATATTTGTGATATGTTTGCGACAAGAATTTTGGATCACTTTCTATTGGTTGTTCCTGTAAGAAAGAAAAAAAGTTAAAACAAAAAATTAGAGAAATAAGAGGGATTGAAAATTAAAAAAGAAATTAAAGGGTCATTTTACTAAATTCGTTTTGAAGTATAGTTAATTCTATGTTGAGTCTCTGAGTATTTTAATATTCATTTAAAAGTCATTAGAAAATTAATGATGTGTAATGTAATCATATTTAAAACACATTAACAAATAACATATTTATAAAACAATTAATTAAAAAATATTTTTTATTAATATGCATGACCGTCTTACGGTTTATATTCGGAGTGCAAGGCTAATGACGTGCAATGTCCCTTGGAAGTGCAATGTACCTTACCAATACACCTAACACTTATCGGTAACTAAAAAATATTTAATGAATTCATATTTAAAACACGTTAAAAAATAACATATTATAAAACTATTAACTAAAAACTATTAAAAAAATCAAAGGACTATATATGCCATTTTTGAGTAATATATGAATTTTTACTAATACTCTGTTCCATCCTTATTGATTATTGATTTTTTTGTCAATTTTTTTAATTTTGTCTCATCATTATTTAAAATTTATTATTAATAAAAATACAATATATATATAAACCTTCAATCAATCAAGTAGCTTTAAAACATATATTTTATTAAATTTAATTAATTAAAATATTTAAAATAATCATGGTCAAAGTTTTTTTTTTTTTTTTGATAAATCAATGGGGAAGGAATTATTATAGGCCTCATTAAAAACCCTCCTAATCCTAATGAGGGAAAAGAGTACCTATAAATAATCCATACAAGCCTTGAGAACCGAAAACAAACGAAAAGAGCAAAAACTAAGGACAATCATCCCTCAAAAGATCAAGCACCCCTCTGGGGCGTGAGTGAAAATATAGGTCGTAAGAGTATCTCTCGACGCCAACTTCTCCAACGCATCCTCCACTCGATTAGCGTCACGGTAAACATGTCTAAACACCACCTCACCATGTGTTGTAGCAAGGTCTCGGATAGAATCAACCAACGAGGATGATATCAGACAAGATGTCGGATCCGATAGAACACGAACCACATCCAAGTTATCCGTTTCCAAAACAATCTCCATCCTATCCACACCTATAGTGCACTTTAACCACTCAAACACCGCCCAAAGCTCTGCTTCAATCGCCGAGCACACTTCAACAAACATAGAAAAACCAGTGATCCAACCGCCCTGCCAGTCACGGATAACGCCCCCACACAAAGCAGTGCCTCCAAGACTACTCCTCGCACCATCCACGTTAACCTTAACGAACCCCCTAACCGACGGCCTCCATCTCCGTCGCTGCTCATGCTGCCCAATGTCAACAAAATTCGAGCGCTCAGTGCAGTACCTCCTTTGCTGCTCACTAGACGCGAACACACCAGGTTGTCCGCTGGCAACCAACTGCCAGCTTCGTGCCAGCACCCCCTCACCATGCACCGGCCGGGTAGCAAAAATCCTTTCGTTCCGAACACGCCATAACGTCCAAAGAATGGCACCAAATAACACGTCCCAGCTCGTGTCACTTCTAGCAAAGCTCCCACCCTTCAAGAGATTTTGCCGCAACCATTCCCTCAAGGGTAATCGCATGAACTCCGACAGGCGATGCGGATGAATCAGCTCTTGCCATGTCGATATCGCCATTGGGCAATAGCGCAGGATGTGGTCAATATCCTCGTAACCCGCCCCACATAGCGCACAAGCCTCTGAATCCGTCAAATGTCGTCGAACTCTCTCGACATTGGTCAAAAGCCGCCCCTTACCAAGTAGCCAAAGAAAAGTTCGAACCCGCGGTGGTCCTTTGTAGGTGTGAATCAACTTTTAGAATTGTTCATCTATCTCTTCCATCGGCTGCTTTCACACGTCATAGGCGGACTTTACCGTGAAACTACGCAGCCGGCTCCAATGCCACCCCGGCCAATCCGGACCATTAGAATCCATAGGCGGGTTGATTGTCGCGATATAATTCAGCACCTCCACAGGTAAGTCATCCCGAAACGCAGCCCACTGCCACTCGCCATGACCATCCACCATGTTCCGTACGGGCGTGAAATCTATGGGCACCGACATTCGAGTGCAATAATCAACAAGAGGGCCAATATCCGCAACCCAACAATCCCTCCAAAAATCCATCGAGACATTGTTACCAATATTCCAAACTATTCCATCACGTACATCTCCCCACACGACACTTACTCCCATCCATAAAATCGAACTATTACATCGAGCGATACTGACTGGAATGCGGTCAAAACACTTGTACTTAACGCGCAGGAAACACACCCATAAATGGTCCGTCTTCGCCACAATATTGTATGCTACTTTCATAAAAAAAACATCATTCTGTTGGGTTAAAAATTTAAAACCAAGGCCACCACTGGCAATAGGCGACGCAACCTCCTCCTATTTCACGAGGTGGACACCCCGCTTTAACGTTGAATTCCCCCGTATGAACGTACGAATAATACCTTCAATCTTATCACACACCCCCTTTGGGATTCTCGTCGTCTGCATGCAATAAGACGGAATAGCTGCAAGGACCGATTTCACCAAAACTATGTGCCCAACAAACAACAAATACCGCGCTTTCCAACCCTCCAACCGATCTCTAACCTTTTGAACCAGAAAATCATAAATACCATTCGTCACCCGCCGATGAAGCATAGGCACGCCCAAATATTTCCCTAAATTATTAACCTCCATAAAACCACATACTGCACATATAGACTGACGCAATGGCCTTGAGACATTCTTGGAGAAAAACACATTTGTCTTTGCAACACTTACCTTCATCCCTGAGGCACTACAAAATTCAGCAAGCACCGAATGCACCACCTCGACCCGCGCCATCGATGCCTCAACAAATAAGACCATGTCATCTGCAAACATAAGATGAGATATAACTGGGCATTGCCGAGACACCCGAAAGCCCTTCAAATTGCCTTGAACTATATTATGTTCAATAAGCTGTCCAAGCCTCTCCATGCAAAGCACAAAGAGGTAAGGTGATAACGGGTCGCCCTGCCTAATCCCTTTGGATGGTCGAAACCTCTCCGTCTGTGCCCCATTTCATAAGATACTAGTAGTCACAGAGGACACACAACGCATAATCAAATAATAATGTTATCCGATATTAAACGACCAGGGACAAAACTGGTCTGATTATCTTTCACCCACTCAGGAATATATGGTTTAATCTTGTTCACAATGACCTTAGTCACGATCTTGTAAAGAACCTGGCAAAGACTGATATGCCTGAATTGATGCATACCCTCAGGTGATTGGACTTTCGGGATCAAGACTAGCAACGTATCATTCAGTTTATCGGAAAAAGGAGCCCCCTCAAAGATATCCTGGACCAAACGACAAACATCCGACCCCACTGTGTCCCAATTACGCTGATAGAACAGAGCATGAAGACCATCACTACCAGGAGCCTTAAACGCATCCATTTGAAACACTACCCTGCGAACCTCATCTGCAGACACCGAACTATCAAAATAATCTGTTACAGAAGTATTGATAACAGGAAATTTACCTCGAAGAGAGAAGCTAGAGGCATTCGCATTCCCACTAGTAAACAACCTGCTATAAAAATCTATAGCATGACTCCGAAGCTCATCTTGCGATTCCAACCAACGGCCAATTCCATCTCGCAAACGAACTATGAGATTTCTTTTCCTCCGACTAATCGTGGATGCATGGAAATACCTAGTATTCTTATCCCCCTGCATTATCCAGCGACTTCGCGATTTCTGGAACCAAAGACTCTCCTCCTGTTCCAACACAACATCCAGCTCCGCCCGCAAAGTCTTCTCTAAATCCACCAGAAACCCCGAGTGATTACGGCGAAGAGCATAATCAATGCCTCTCAAGTGCGCCACCGGCTTCTTTTTCCGTGTACCAATATGACCAAACACCTCCTCATTCCACTGTATTGTAGCTGTCTGAAACCTTGTTATATTCGAATCAACTGACTCTGACGGTTTCCAATTTTCACTAAGAAGCTTAGCAAAATCTGTAGATCCTACCAAGCCGCAATGAAACGAAACGGTCTATCATCATCCACCCTGGTACACGAGTCACTCCTAAGAAGTAACGGGCAATGGTTGTTGAGTGGATCGAAAGAACGATATTTACCAAGAGGGGGGTGAATTGGAAATTTGAAGGATTGTAGTGGAAATTGGCAAATTAAAATTGAAGGACAAGGAATTTAGAGTGGTTCAAGTTCCAAATGAACTCTACATCCACTACCTTAGTCTCACTAAGGATTTGCAACAATTTCACTAAATTGATCTTCCCCTTTTCTAGGACAAGGAGGCAACCCTTTACAATATCGGTTGATTTTTCTACCCAAAAATCAACCCAACCCTCACACAAGAGAACAAAGGAATTTGTAGGCTAATTAGGTATCTCTCAATACAAATGATAGCCCCAATACAAGCACTCAACCCAATTTTACAAAATATGAATGAAGAACACAAATTGGGATTTTACACAAATTTGGGATTTTTGCTCTAATGCTTGAATTTGATGTTTGGATGTTTTCTTGAAGTTCAATAGTTGTTGCTGATGCTTTTGGATGTCCCTTTTATACCTTCTCATTGATTTCTAGCCGTTTGAGTGGTTGGAGAAGTAAATGGAGCCGTTGGAACCCTCTCTTACCACCATAAATGCACCTCTCCAGCTACGAGTATCGGTACTCGGGAATGGGTATCGATACCTGTCTCAGAAAAGAAAGAGCCATTGTATGCATTTAATAGGGCGTATCGATACGCACGTAAGCGTATCGGTACGGGGTATCGAAACGGCAAGGCCGTATCGATACCTTTTTCTGAACTTAGCTCATTGTCAAAAGTCGTATCGATACGGGGGTTAGGCGTATCGATACCGGTCAACGACATTTTAAAATTTGGTTACCAACCAACTGACACCAACGGTCATATTTTTAAACCGACTTAAATGCTTTAAAATTCTTTAAACCAGTATCGATATTGGTGTTACCGTATCGATACTCTCTTTCAAACTCTTTGAAATTTAACACAGGGCGTATCGATACGAGGGTTTGCCGTATCGATACGTGTTTCGACAGTAGCCAATTTTGGCAAAAATGTATCGATACTCCTCAAAGGGTATCGATACTCTATGACGATTTTCTATAAGTTTGGCTTGGAACACTTAGAAAATATTTTGAGTTTGAATTTTACAAATCAGTTTGAAAGTGTTGGTGTTTCAAAACTTGTTAAGAGACTTGTAAAAACAATTTTAAGTTTTTCAAATTGATCCTTAAAGATCTAGTTATATCAAAATCAAACATAGGTTTTACAATCTCCCCCTTTTTGATATAACAAAACCAAAACTTAAAATTTTGACACTTTTGAATAACCTTTACAAAGTAACTCCCCCTTAATATAAGCTTGGTAACCTTTGAGTTAAAATCAAAATATTTTAAAGATGTGAGCAAGTTCCTTCTCCCCTTTTTTGTTAGATCAAAAATGCATGGAGACAATAAAGTGCATAATGAAATCAAAGGTATAATAATAATAAGCAACATAATTTTATTCATCATAGCATAAGAAAATCCAAACAAAAGCAAACAAGAAATCAAAGCATAGGTTTTTAATCCTAAAACAAACTTAGTCCTAAAAATAGAAACATAGGTGCATAAAAATAGAAAATCCTAGATGATTATGAATGATATGCAAGAAGAGATGTCTAGGCATTGTCTTCGTCGTCTTCATCATCTTCATCATCATCGACCATAGGCTCATTGCTCCGCATGCTATTACGTCATTCATCATGGAAAGCGGCAACGGAAATATTCAAGGAATTGTGCTCGCTTTCAAGGGATGTAAGGCGATTCTCCATACCCGTCATCCTTGTATCGAAGGTGGTTTCCATGGAGGTTAGACGAGTGTTCATGTCCGTGCGTAGCCCGGTAAATTGCTCATTGAGATATGTCATGAGAGCATCCAAATTGGGCTGTGGGACTTGAGGATCCGGAGGAGCTTGAGGAGCTTGTGGTTGTTCCAATGCGGCTGCGGCCTCGGGTGGAAGTTCGGAAAGACGTAACCAACTTCCATTAAAGTAATGGAACTTTCCCCGAGCAAGGGATCGCTCATCAATAGGATCGGTGAGAGTAGATGCAAGATCAAATGAGCAATCAATATCCTTTTTGGTAAAATAGTAACTTAAAGCCGTACCGTAAATAAAGGATGAGATGAGAGGGGTTTGGCGATTTTGAACATGATAGGCGATCTCATCGAACATGATCCGAGCTAGGTTTGGGCGCTTTCGTTGACGGAAACAACGGATCCAAAAATCATCCACTTGACGGATGGTAGAGTATTTGCCACCGGAGGGACGTAACCACCAAGACACCATCAAATGTAGGATTCGATCGTGAGCATTGAGGACGGTTACGGAACCACTGAGAACATGGCCCAAGGCATTCTCATCATTTAAGCCCACATCCTCTAACTTAAAAACCTCACAAATCCCTTTTGACATCGAGAACGATTTGCTTCCCCATGAGATAAGAGCGGATGGCAACAATTTCCTCATTGCGAGAAATAATTTTGGCATTAGAATAGAAAATTAAAACCAAAAGACGATAGTAAATACCGGGGATAGAAAGAAACTCCATGAATTTCCAAGTGCGAAGCAATGGAAGATATTCAAACTTGAAGCGCTCGGAGTCGAGAAAAGGAATGGAGACGACCCTTTCCGCACGAATTTTGTAGTTCTCAAATTGGCGAAAATAGGGAAGACCCGCGGAAGTTTCAAAGGATTGGTTATAAATTGTAACATAATCCGGGCGTGCAACCATTCCGGGAGTTGATGATTCACCGGCAAGAGTAACCCTCGGTCGCTTCCTCGAATGTTCTTTAGGTGCCATAATCTAAAAGAAAATTAAAGAAGGTTTCTTCAATTTGAGTAAAAATCAAGGTAAAAAGATTTTAAAAAATTTGAAAAACAAAGAGATAAAAAAAGAGAATTAAAAGAAGAGATTACCTTGAAGGAAACTTTGAGGATTGAAGAAAAACTTGAGAGAGAGCACAAAACTTTTCTTGATGCAAGAATTCTTTTAGAATTGAGTTGTAGTGTGGAAAATATGAAGGAGGAAGGGCCTTTTTATAGCCAAAAACGGCTAGGGTTTGTTAGGGTTAAAGAGTTTTAATTTTGGTAAAATTAGATCTCATTTAAAACAGATTTAATGCCATCTGCGCGATAGGGTATCGATACTCCGAAAGGGGTATCGATACGGGGATAGAATTGTCTTTTCTCAAAAATGCCCGTTGGAAAGTCGTATCGAAACGGTGGGGCCCGTATCGAAACGACCTGTATCGATACGATTTTAAGCGTATCGATACCTGTGAAGCGAGGAAAAAATCTGGGAAACAAGATGAAGAACACGTATCGATACGCGTATAGCCGTATCGATACCATATGAAGCGAGGAGAATTCTGGGAAACAAAATGAAGAACACGTATCGATACGCGTATAGCCGTATCGATACCATATGCCCAGAATGACCTATTTGGTTCTAAGAACAACCAAAGGCTCGAACTTAACACCTCCTAAAAGTATGCAAATGATGAATGAATAGTTCTAAGCATGTTTTAACAGAAGCATACTCCCCCTAACTATAGGCATGGATAAGATTAGGAGTTTGAACACATAAAATGGCAATTTCACAAAATCAAGCATTTTAAGCACAAAAGAGGTCCTAAAAGGTCAAGATAGGCTAGCTAGACCTAACTCTCTCCTAAGGGACCAAAAACGCTCTTTGTCTAAGGGTTTTGTAAAAATGTCCGCTAATTGATTCAAGGTGTCTACATACTCTATAACCACATCTTCCTTAAGGACATGATCTCTAATGAAATGATGCCTTATTTCTATATGTTTGGTTCTAGAGTGTTGGATGGGATTTTTAGTTAAGCATATTGCACTGGTGTTGTCACATTTTAGGGGTATGGTACCAACTTTAATTCCATAATCTAAGAGTTGTTGCTTCATCCAAAGGACTTGAGCACAACAACTCCCTAAGGATATGTACTCGGCTTCGGTGGTAGATAAGGCTACACTATTTTGTTTCTTAGAGAACCAAGATATGAGCATACTACCTAAGAATTGGCAAGTTCCCGAAGTACTTTTCCTATCAATTTTGCAACCCCCATAATCCGCATCCGAATAAGCATGTAGGTTGAAGGTAGAGTCTCTAGGATACCAAAGGCCTAAACAAGGAGTGTCTCTAAGGTATCTAAAGATTCTCTTAACAGCTATAAGGTGAGACTCTCTAGGACTAGCTTGAAACCTAGCACACAAGCAAACACTAAACAAGATATCCGGTCTACTTGCGGTAAGGTAAAGCAAAGATCCAATCATAGAACGATAAAGCTTAGAGTCAACACACTTACCTCCTTCATCTTTGTCAAGCTTTGTAGATGAGCTCATAGGAGTGGCTTGAGGCTTTGCATTCTCCAAGCCAAACTTCTTGAGCATATCCTTTATGTATTTTGCTTGGTTGATGAAGGTGCCATCCTTCTTTTGCTTGATTTGGAGTCCCAAAAAGAAAGAGAGCTCCCTCATCATGCTCATCTCAAATTCACCTTGCATTAGCTTAACAAACTCTTGACAATGACATTCATTAGTAGAACCAAAAATTATATCATCAACATAAATTTGAACTACTAAAATGTCATTTTTATACATTTTTATGAAAAGTGTAGTGTCCACCTTACCTTTTTCAAAACCTTTTTCAATTAAAAAGTTTGAAAACCTTTCATACCAAGCTCTAGGAGCTTGTTTTAAACCATAAAGAGCTTTGGTAAGTTTGAAAACATGATTTGGAAATTTTGAATCTTCAAAACCCGGTGGTTGTTCCACATACACTTCTTCATTTATAAAACCATTTAAAAATGCGCTTTTAACATCCATTTGAAAAAGCTTGAAATTATGATAACATGCATATGCAAGCAACATCCTAATGGCTTCCATTCTAGCTACGGGTGCATAGGTTTCATCAAAATCTATTCCCTCTTCTTGAGTGTAACCTTGTGCTACAAGTCTAGCTTTATTTCTCACAATGTTACCACTCTCATCTAGTTTGTTCCTAAAGACCCATTTAGTTCCTATTGTAGATTGATTACTAGGCCTATCAACTAATGTCCATACATTACTTCTCTCAAATTGATTTAACTCTTCTTGCATAGCCATAATCCAAAAGTCATCTTTCAATGCTTCTTTTATGTTTTTAGGCTCTATGCATGAGATAAATGCAACATGGTTCATTAATTTAAGAGAAGAACGAGTGGTTACCCCCTTGGATGGATCACCCAAGATTTCACCATCTTTGACATAGTTCAACTCCCTTGGGTAGCTCACTTCCTTTTCCTCAATAGCCAAGTCCTTCAAGGCTTCAAGAGGTGGATCTTGTGTGTCTTCTTCTTTTGGTTGAATCTCATCCTCCTTTGAAGTTTGACCTCCATCAAAGGCATTTATGATTCCTACATCATCATCATCACAAGAATCCTTCCTAGGAAGGAGGTTATCATCGAATACAACATGAATGGATTCTTCTACTACTAAAGTTCTTTTGTTAAATACTCGATAGGCTTTAGAGGTTAAAGAGTAACCTATAAAAATAGCTTCATCACTTTTTGCATCAAATTTACCTAAGTTGTCTTTTCCATTATTTAAAACAAAACACTTGCACCCAAAAGGGTGAAAATAGCTAATGTTAGGCTTTTTGGATTTTAAAATCTCATAAGGTGTTTTCTTTAAAATTGGCCTAATCATTACTCGATTTACAATATAACAAGCGGTGTTTGTGGCTTCCGCCCAAAAATATTTAGGTAAATTATTTTCACAAAGCATGGTTCTAGTCATTTCTTGTAAAGTTCTATTTTTCCTCTCAACTACCCCATTTTGTTGAGGAGTTCGAGGAGCCGAAAAATTATGGCTAATACCATTTTCATTCAAAAATTCTTCAAACCCTAAATTTTGAAACTCGGTTCCATGATCACTTCTAATGTGTGAAATTCTAAGTTCAAGATTATTTTGGGTTAATTTTGAAAATGTGATGAATTTTTCCAAAGCCTCATCTTTAGTACTTAAAAAGAGAACCCAAGTAAATCTAGAAAAATCATCAACTAATACGAATGCATAAGATTTACCACCCAAGCTCATAGTCCTAATTGGCCCAAATAAATCCATGTGAATTAATTGTAAGCATCTACTAGTAGAAACATCATTAATGGATTTAAAGGAAGACTTATGTTGTTTACCCTTAGAGCATGCATCACAAATTTTGTCATTTGAAAATTTAATTTTGGGCAAACCTCTAACTAGATTTAGAGAGACTAGTTTTTCCAAAACACTAATGCTAGCATGTCCTAGCTTCCTATGCCACAACCATGCATCATTTTCATTTTGAGCAACTAAACATGCATGGGATGTATGAATGTCATCTAAATGCACCATGTATATATTTCCTATGCGATGACCTATGAGCATAATACTATTTGATTTAATGTCTACAATTTTACATCCATTTTTATCAAAAAGAACATTAAATCCTTTATCACACAATTGACTTATGCTCAATAAATTATGTTTAAGACCATCGACATACAAGACATTTTCAATGAGAATGGTAGAGTGACTACTTATGGAGCCAATACCTTTAATGTGGCCTTTGGAGTTGTCACCAAATGTTACTACTCCTCCACTTTTTGGCTTTAAATCCATGAATCGACTCTTATCTCCGGTCATGTGTCTCAAGCATCCACTATCAAGGTACCATGAGTTTTGACTTTGTGCTTTGGCCTTGTAGCAATGCTCCCCCTACAAACAAAGATATTAAACCTTGGTTTTTGGTACCCAAATCATTTTGGGTCCATGAGTGTTAGCTCCCAAAACCTTGGTTCCCTTAGGAATCCAAGATGACATAGCAATAATATTATTAGATTTTACAAGTTCCTTAGGAACCCATACACTTCTAATTCTTTTAGCTTTACTATGTCTAGGGTAGCCACCTTGTTTGTAGTAATTAGTCCTTTTCTTAGGTTGGTGTGTTCTAGATGATTCTCCTATTTCATGTTTGACACTTCCAACATTTTTTAAGGACTTTTTGAGCTCATTTAGCTCACCTAACACCTTTTGGTGTTCACTATTGCATTGAGATAAAAGATTATTAAGATCAACATTTTCATCTTGAAAGAATTTAAGTTCATCTTTTAATCCTAAAATCTTTTTCTCAAATTTAGAATTAGCTAGAGTGAGTGAGTCATTTTTCTCATTTAGCTCTAAAATGATTTTCTTGTTTTTAATGACCGACTCCTTAAACTTCTCAACTAATTCATCATATACCTCTTGTAACTCATCATATACATCATTTAACTCTTCATATGAAAAATCTAAAGTAGATGAGTTAGAGGTTACCAAGGAGGAATCTTCCTCAAGTGCCATGAGACAAAGGTTGGCCACTTCTTGTTCGTCATCCTCCGATGACTCCTCATCACTCCAAGTAGCAAGTTTGGCTTTGAGTTTCTTCTTCTTCTCAAAGCTCTTCTTCTTGAGTTGAGGGCACTCCGAACGGATGTGGCCGGGTTGTTTGCACTCATAGCAAATGATGGGATCCTTTCCTTCTTCTTTGCTCTTGCTCTTGAAGTCCATTTTTCTTTGGATTTTTCTACCCCGATTGGACCTCATGAATCGTGAGAATCGTTTGGCTATCATAGCCAATTCTTCAAGTTCGTCCTCATCACTAGATGAGCTCTCATCAAGTTGTGAAGCTTTAGCCTTGAGAGCTATTCCCATCTTCTTCTTCTTTTCAACTTCAAGTTTCTCTACTCTTTTCTCTTCTTTCTTTTTCTCATCTTCCCTTCCTTGCTTCATGATCTCATGAGTAAGGAGAGAACCCACAAGCTCATCAAGCTTTAATGTCTTCAAGTTCTTTGCTTCGATGATGGCGGTTCTCTTCCCATCCCAAGCTTCGGGAACTGAATAGAGTAGCTTCCGGACAAGCTTGTCTTCCGGTATGATTTCTCCATAGCCCTTTAGCCCGTTGACAATTGTGGAGAATCGATCAAACATCTTTGACACCGTCTCATCGGGCTCCATCTTGAAATTTTCATAACTAAGATTGAGAAGTCCAATCTTAGTCTCTTTGACATCGTTGGTGCCTTCATAAGTGGTCTCAAGAGTGTCCCACACTTCTTTGGCATTTTCAATGGAAGAGACCTTTGAATAGATGTCCGGACCGAAAGCACAAAAAAGCATGTGGAGAGCTTTATCGTTGACTTGAATCTTCTTCCTCTCCTCTTCACTCATTTCGGCTTTCTTTTTCAACACCATCTTGCCTTCACCATCTTGCTTCAATAGAATGTATGGCCCATCCTCAATGACATCCCATACAAGGTAGTCACTTGACTTGATGAATAGCCTCATTTTGTTCTTCCAAAAGGAGTAGTTGTCACCATTGAAGAAAGGAGGCTTGGTGGTTGATTGTGACTCGTACATGCCGGAACCGGAGGTTGAAGCCATCTCTTGATATTTTGATGATCACACTCTTCCAAGGATCTCCTCTTGTGGTTGTTAATCCTCAAAGAGTTAAGCTCTGATACCAATTGTTGAGTGGATCGAAAGAACGATATTTACCAAGAGGGGGGGTGAATTGGAAATTTGAAGGATTGTAGTGGAAATTGGCAAATTAAAATTGAAGGACAAGGAATTTAGAGTGGTTCAAGTTCCAAATGAACTCTACATCCACTATCTTAGTCTCACTAAGGATTTGCAACAATTTCACTAAATTGATCTTCCCCTTTTCTAGGACAAGGAGGCAACCCTTTACAATATCGGTTGATTTTTCTACCCAAAAATCAACCCAACCCTCACACAAGAGAACAAAGGAATTTGTAGGCTAATTAGGTATCTCTCAATACAAATGATAGCCCCAATACAAGCACTCAACCCAATTTTACAAAATATGAATGAAGAACACAAATTGGGATTTTACCCAAATTTGGGATTTTTGCTCTAATGCTTGAATTTGATGTTTGGATGTTTGCTTGAAGTTCAATAGTTGTTGCTGATGCTTTTGGATGTCCCTTTTATACCTTCTCATTGACTTCTAGCCGTTTGAGTGGTTGGAGAAGTAAATGGAGCCGTTGGAACCCTCTCTTACCACCATAAATGCACCTCTCCAGCTACGAGTATCGGTACTCGGGAATGGGTATCGATACCTGTCTCAGAAAAGAAAGAGCCGTTGTATGCATTTAATAGGGCGTATCGATACGCACGTAAGCGTATCGGTACGGGGTATCGAAACGGCAAGGCCGTATCGATACCTTTTTCTGAACTTAGCTCACTGTCAAAAGTCGTATCGATACGGGGGTTAGGCGTATCGATACCGGTCAACGGCATTTTAAAATTTGGTTACCAACCAACTGACACCAACGGTCATATTTTTAAACCGACTTAAATGCTTTAAAATTCTTTAAACCAGTATCGATACTGGTGTTACCGTATCGATACTCTCTTTCAAACTCTTTGAAATTTAACACAGGGCGTATCGATACGAGGGTTTGCCGTATCGATACGTGTTTCGACAGTAGCCAATTTTGGCAAAAAGGTATCGATACTCCTCAAAGGGTATCGATACTCTATGACGATTTTCTATAAGTTTGGCTTGGAACACTTAGAAAATATTTTGAGTTTGAATTTTACAAATCAGTTTGAAAGTGTTGGTGTTTCAAAACTTGTTAAGAGACTTGTAAAAACAATTTTAAGTTTTTCAAATTGATCCTTAAAGATCTAGTTATATCAAAATCAAACATAGGTTTTACAATGGTCCGACCCAAGGCGGTCCAAATGCAACACCAAACTATGTGGAAATAAATCCCGCCAAGTGTCGTTAACCAAACACCTATCAAGTCGCTTGTACAACCGCCCACGTCTCCACGTGAACTCATCTCCCCTATACTCAACCTCAAAAAGACCCGCCGTATAAACAAAATCATGAAATAAAGAGCTAACCCCTGACGCCCCGGAGCTTTCACCACAACGTTCCTCGGCACGAAGAATACAATTAAAATCACCCCCTAACACCCACGCCTGATCCGCGCTCGGTTGAACCTTCAGCAACTGGTCCCAAAGTAACTGACGCATGGCCGCAGTCGGCGACGCATACACAGCCGTAAAAAACACCCATTGTTTAATACTCTCATCGAAAAACCTCCCATGAACAAATTGATTTGACGCAACTAAGATTTCAACTGTCACTTCCTCACGCCAAAGAACCCAAACACCACCACTGAAACCACGACATTCCACTCGATAAGAGTTATCAAAGCCCAAACTACGAACCACCCTATCCGCTTGTAAACCACTAACCCTCGGTTCAACAAGGCAAACAATCTTCAAATCATATTTCCTCACAAAAGAACGGCAATGACGGCGAAATTCCGGGCTCGCCGCACCCTGACAGTTCCAAAACATTAATCTAATCATAAGAAAAAATATAGACAAAAGCACCAACCTGACCTTAACAAGAGGGCCGAGAGTTCTCTTTATCGGCACTATCCGTAGCAATACTACCAACCTGTAGGTGCGCATCCGACCCTATATCCGTACGAGGCAGCTTCACAACTGTATCGCTAGACACACCTGCTCCTCTCGACACCCCCGTCTCATCCATCACTACCTTATCGTGCATGATCTACAATTTACCCGACAAGTTCTGCACCCATTCCGCCAAAACCGGCTTAGATGGAGAACGTGCAACCTGTCCACGATTCGTCTGTTTCGAGGATTTTTTGAGTGTAGCCTTCACCGGCAGGAGGCTCTTACCGCGTCCTGCATCCTTCCGTTCACTACCTCCGACACCCTTAGCCGTGACATCTTCAGAAATGGAAATGGCTTTATGCGAGCCATTAGCAATCGTTGGTTCGTAAGCTCGAACCTGCACCGATAAAGTTGAGCTCATTGATATGACCTTTGTACCCGCATGTTGCGATACTCCCATATTCGACACATCATTTAACGGTTGCCCTCCTAAATGCACCGAATTCACACGACTTGGCGCGTTGTTCTTCACCCTGTCGTCATCCTTAGCCCCCGCTGAATCGAGAATCCCCTTCCCATGGGGCCTATTACCCGAGCTAGCCTCAGCTAGTTGCACTAAGTTTTGGACTGCCTGTGCAGGCATTCCATCACTCCTCTTCCCACTATCACCGCCACCCTCCAACACAGCAAAACGCGAGCCCCCTATGCCACGCCCGCCAATCTCATCTGGTTGTCCCATTGTTTTCCGAGGCCTCCATTTCTTAGCATCGACCACCATCCAAGGACCATAGAGGCCATCGAAACCCGCATCCGACTCCACATTACCCTTATTTACCCGTTCCTTCGTCGCAGGGCTAGAGTCCGATTCCCCTCCTGCATGTTTTCCGCATACATCGGATGAGTGACCATAGATCCCACACTTAAAACAAATTTGATGCCACCCCTCGTACTCGAGCTTCTGAGTGAAACCGTCAATACCAATTCAATGTAACAATGGCTTGTCCAAGTCCACTAAAATTGCAAGTCTAGCAAACTTGCCTCTTTCCCCGTCGTCATATTATAATCAATTCTAATAACTGTACCAATAATACTGCCAATCAACTTAAAAAGAGCTTTGGTATAATATCTATATGGAAGATCGGGGAGACGTATCCAGACCATGACTCGCGATGGATGTCGCTGCGACGTCAAAAAGGATCGCGACCATGGCTGCACCTCAAATAGCTTCCATACAAAGTCTATGGTCCAGCCGACAACACCCTAGTGTGGTCTTCATTCGATTCAAAGTTAACTAAGAAGTAGTTGTTGTCAAGATCCACCACATGGTAGTCACCAGTCGGTGCCCATAAACCAGGAATGCGTGAAAGCAAAGTCTTGTATCCGATAGTTCGCCCCAGTAATCGGACGATCACAGCTCGTTTCATACTCTCATCAATCGATGCATGAACCCGTTCAGAGAAACTAATCTTCGGGAACGAACCACTTCGGTCGATAGAAAAATCAAAATTCAAGACCTGGATTCCATCTGTAACCACCCCGGATTTAAGCCGGCCCCCAGTGTTCCGATCCCGCACCACCATATCCGCATAAGATCCACGTCGCTGCCTAGAGGGTTCCGCCGATGGCCTGCCAGCATCTCCAGTCGTCGCCGGCTCGCCTGCAACCCCCTTTTTATTCCCTACCACGTCCCCAGGTTCAGCCCCGTCCAAAGCGCTAACCTCCATTGGTTATACCTGCGTCTCCCCCAATTCCCCCTGCACCGGTTGTGGCACAATCGAAGTAGCAAGTGGCGGGTTAACTGCTGGCGGTCCTCCTCCCGACGACTGGCCGCCTGAGAGGGTAAAACAATTAAGGCTAGGGTTTCCTGCGATAGGGTTGACACCCTCCTAAGAAACAGGAGCAGTTGACATCTTTTCCTTTGTCACCTTTTTTTTTTGACAAAATTAATAGAAAGGAAGATGTATTAATTTAAATGAATAATATTAGTAAAATATCTAATCATTAATGTTATATTAGATATATTACTCTTTTAATAATTTTATAATTATATTTGCATGTAAATAAATATGATTTATATATTCAAATTAAATTTGACAAATAAATTATATTAATTTCTTATATAGTATTTAAAATGTATGTTTTTTAAAAAAAATCATATATAAAAAACAATAAATTACTTTAAAATGTTTTTATATTTTTATTATAGTTTAAGTTGATATATTTCATGCATCATATTACTAATGAATTTAACTACAATTTAAATTAATATGTTTTGAATTTTATAAAATATTGTCTAAAACATATATTTTATCCATTCAAAAATATTTTTTAGCAGTATTTTCAAATAGTTTAACCTTAAATTAAAACTTTTCAAAAACCACTTCTCAACAATACTTTTCAATAGTAATATCAAACTAACCATTTCGGCACCTAAATTGTAAACCAATGGATAAACTATAGCTTTGCAAACAACGGACAATAAAAATAACTCAACAAGCCTGTTTTTAAGTCTCTAAAACCTTGTAACTTTGTCCCAGGAAACCATCCTTTCGAGTTCAAATGTCTGCTGTAAGAAAGTTCCCTGATAGAGATACCTGTATAAAGAATCGTTCTACTGTCATACTTGTTCAAACATACAGTGATTAAAAAAAATGTGATGAACAAGACAACATGGCATCCCAAGCATTTTATTTAAACATTACGGTCCACTTTGAACAGGAAAATTAACAGGAGGCAACATACCTTCTCACCAAGCTTGAACGGTGCAAGACCCTTGTATGGGCATGTACTGCAACGGAATGCATCACCTAGTCCACACTGTTCACAATTCAGGAAAAAAATACAGTGCAAGTCTTAGTCTACACGCTCGTAGTTTCAGAGCACAAGGAAAAGCAACGTTACTGAAAACAATTAAATTATGACTTTGTTTCGTTGATGCTTCTGCAATTTGTTTTTTTTTCCTTGTGGAAAGCAAAACAAACCGATAGAAACAGTCCACATATTACATAACCATCACATATTTTATCATAATAGCACAAACACAATAAATCAAAAATATGAAACCAATGATGGGAGTACTGAACAAGACATACATTGCCACAAGCTGATTGAGGATTGTTTAATTGATCCATAGTCAGTTCCAGCTTCTGCACTTTCTCCTCTTGTTCGGCCCTACCGCATGTGCAGTTCTTGCATGCTTTCCTTGTGGTTCCTACTTCGCAGTCACCAACTGAAGAACCAGTCATTTTAAATTATGTTATATGTACCCAAAAACTTTCCACCGGAAGGATGGAAACCGATAATTATAGATCTTTCAAGTCTTGCCATCATACCAGGCGGTAATTGCGGTTTCTTCAAATCTTCTTCAGTTAATAGAGAATCTTCATCAATGAGATCTGAATCATCCATCTCAATTTTCAGTGGATTATTGACCGTCTTCTTTTTAATGGCAAAAGAAGATCCAATCTTCCAAGATGGCTTTGTAGCCGTAACCTAAAAGGGGCAATTATGTCGTAGAAATCTTTATTAAAATCTTCATAAAAGGATTGTAAGGCTTAACTTGAAATCAACAACAGAATTAAGATAACAAGACTTATTTGAATAGCACTACCGTTTGACTACAATATGACCTAAAGCAGCATTCCTCCATCACATATATCAATGGAAGGAAGAAGAATAAACAAAATAATATAATAACGAACAATAGATCAACTAAATTAGAATTCGTAGACCCATAACTAACATCAAAGCATGTTTTTTAATGATGCCAAGAGGGATTCAAACCCAGTGCAAGAGAGCTATGCGGTACATGCACCTTTGGAAGGATTAAACTTAAAAGGATGAAATTTTTTTACAGTCATCTACCATAGAAGATGCTTCTTTGTTCTATTATTTAATGTAAGAGGCAGCAAAGCGAAAACAAAGTTACCAGGCTAAACATAAATGGTCAACAAAAACAGTGAAGAACTCACCCCAAAAGACTGAGCAACTGATTTTAGGTGAAAACATTTTCCGTCCGAAAAACCTGCCAATAGTAACTTGCGCTCAATAGCAGACATTACCTGCAAGAAACACAAATAAGTTGTCTTACTGCAACTTAAGTCCATCAAAGTCAGAAACCACAAAGTTTTACCGCATCTGCCTCATTTGTCCCAGGCTGCGAACTCCCGTAAACCACCAACACTCCACCAGGCATCAAAACTCTAAAGATTTCAGCATACAACTCATCGCCAGGGAGTTCAACTGACTTAGAGATGTAAATGACCAAGTTGACATAGGATGAATCTAACGGCAACCGAGCTGAGATGAACCCCAATAACAGAACAGACATCAAACCATGAGTGCTAAAGATAATTACAAAAAATAAGAGCAAACTAAACATCAAACAGATTGTAGTAGATGAAAAATAACACGGTATGTAGATATTGAAACAGTTCAATTGAGAAAGATGAAATACGATTGTAGTTGATTTCACAACTTAATTATTTCACTCATAGTATAATCAAAGTATCAAACACTTTAGCTATTTACAAAAAATAAAATGCCAGAAATTTACTTCATTTTTACATATATATGGGTTAATATTTGACTGGCATTGAAAACTGAAAAAACTAAAAACTAAAACCCTAAACCTTAAAGTCTAAACCCTAAATTCTAACACTAGACCCTAAATTCAATACCTTAAAACATGAACCCCTAAACTATAAGGCATAAGCCCAAAACTAAACCCCTAAACCCTAAAATAAACATGCTTAGTTTACACCTACATTGCATCAAATATTTTCATATATACCTAAAGAAGAGGCTTGCATGACAATTAGAGGGTCGAAGCGTTTGGAGTCTTCGTTCTCAGAATCCCAAATTGCATTTAGCGAAGTAACGGCGAAACTTGAATCATCCGTAATCGCCAAAACAGTGCTCCGCTCCGATTTCGAATCCTATAAAGAGATAAAACAGGTTAAAATTAAAGGGGGGAAACCGATTTCAAAACCTAACTTTTCACGAATCAAGAAATTTCAAGCAAAAAAGCAAGGAGATAAAATTGTAAAAATAAAAGCAGATCAATGAATTAAAACAAAAAAAAAATTATACTCACCATGTCGATCGATGTTCGATTTTCGCGAAAAGACGGTGGAGAGGGGAAGAAGGCGGTGGAAACTGGAAAGGGAAGACGCCAACGTGTTGGTTTTTAAATTGGGCCCTTCTTTACTCGGACTCCCACAAGCCATACTAGCGCAGCCCATACCAATCGTTAACTGTCCTTAAGGGGGTTACGTGACAGATAAGAAAATTAATATAATAATACATTTATTTTTTTATATTTATTTAGGGTAAACTAATCTAATGACCACCATACTATAGTAAATGTATTAAAATGACCACATTAAAAAAATCGACTCAATTGACCTCCCAAACTATTGAAATTGGATCAATTAAAGCATCGGCCGTTAATGGGCTAACGGAAGGTGACATGGCAGTTAAAAAAATAAAGGTATAATTACACAGTTGGTCCTCGTTACTTATACACTCTATTAATTTGATCCTAATTTTAATTTAATAAAATAAATTAATTATTTGGTGACATGTGTCACCACCCAATATAATTTTGATTTATTTAATACATATTTTTTTCGGGAAAAATAAAAGGATTAAATATGGTTTAAATATTGGGTTAAATCTAACATAAAATATTTAACCCAATTAAATAAATCAAAAGTATATTGGGTTAAATATTTTATGTTCGATTTTTCTAAAACCACATTTTCTTTTCTTTTCTTTTTTCAGCCATTAGCAAATATTCAAGACATATATTAAATGTTGTACATTATATCTTAAAAATATGCTTGGCCTAATGGTAAACATGCTTTACTTTTACTCCAATAGCACTGGTTCGAATCCATTAAAGGTCATTCTCCTTGTTTTCATTTTTCCGGGCATTAACAAGTATTTAAAACATATATTAAATGTTGTAACTTACATCACAAAAATGTACTTGGCCCAGTGGCAAGCCTGCTTGTCTTTCTCGCTTATGGTTGAGGTCGTGGGTTTGATCCCTCTGGAGGCTTTTCATTGCTTTCATTTTCCCCCTCCAATCAGATGACACGTGTCATCGCCTGATTGGAAGGAGAAATTAATTAATCAAATTAAATAAAAATAATTAATTTATTTTATTATACCAATAAATAATTAAATTATTTTATTAAATTAAATTAAAATTAGGATCAAATTAATAGAGTGTATAAGTAACGAGGACCAATTGTGTAATTATACCTTTATTTTTTTAACTGCCACGTCACCTTCCGTTAGCCCATTAACGGCCGGTGCTTTAATTGATCCAATTTCAATAGTTTGGGTGGTCAATTGAGTCGATTTTTTTAATGTGGTCATTTTAATACATTTACCATAGTATGGTTGTCATTGGGTTAGTTTACCCATTTATTTATTAATATGGATGACTAAATTTATTAAAATAAAAATTTTCTTAATTGTTATGTATTTTTTAGTGACAATTAATAATTTAGTGACTATTTTGTAACAAAAACTAAAGTTCAATGATCATTTGGTAACCTTTGAAAATTGGATGACCAAAATAAATACATTAGGATAGTTTAGTGATCATTTGTGAACTTTACACTAATATTTCTATTTATAAATAATTTGTTGATCTAGTGGGAAGAAACATTAGATCTCTTAAGCAATGTTAGATGTTTGAATTTTGGTATTTGAATGGAGCAAATTGAGTTTGGAGGTCACCACTACATTAGACCTTTGCAATACTTGATTCGAATTAATTAGCCAATAAATTAAATATTGATTGATATATCAAAATAATAATATTTTCCATTGTACTTTACTCAAATTCTCAAATAGGCCTTTGTAATATTATTTTCTTATTTCATTCTTGCACTATTATTATGTGTAAAAAATGTTTTTTAAATAAAATAGAAAATTATTGAAAATATAATTAAAAAATTAAAATTAAAAAAAATGGATTTATATTGTTTCAAAACTGTAAGTTCAAAAATATTCGAAGAATATTCTAAGTTTTTAAAAAAAGAAAATTAGAATTTTGTTATGATTTTATAATTTTTTATTTACACGTGGCGACCTTTGAATTGATCAGATTTTCTGTTTTGAATGTTAACCACAATATGGTTCACTAAGAAACAAAATAATATGTGGGGAGGCAAAATTGAAATTTTATGTATCTATAGGACAAATATATATTAAACTGTTATTTCTATTCAATTTTAAATATGTGTTCAGTTGATCTCGTGATGTGGTCCCAATAGTAAAAGATGATATATTTTATTCAAGTGACTTGGGTCGAGCACCATACGTGCACGGTGTATATTATTAAATGGCTAAGAAAATTGAACAGATATTACCTTGTAATCACATCAGCATATTAAAAAAAAATCTGTGTTCAATTGGTCGTGTTTTTATTAATGAAAATGTGGATTTTAAATTGGGTCGAGTTACAATTTAACCTAGCCGCTCTCTCAAATCTTTGCTGCCTGCAATTTTGCTTTTCTTCATTTGGTTGGTGGTCAACAACTAATCTTAGTATTGGTTGTCGACCAGTGAGTCTATTATTTTTTTTTATTTTTTCATATTTTAATAAGAATCTCTACCTTTGTGGCACGCGTTTTCTCTGTCATTGTGACATGTTTTTCTTTGATTTTATTTGTGGTTCGTTTTATCTGTTCGGAGGACAGGCTAGGGTTTACGCTCAGCGCGGGGAGCAGCATGACACCGATGTGATCGCAGGTAACTTCTCGATACAGTCTTTGGGTTTGCTTTCTTTGATTGACTCTGGGTCTACACATTCCTACATATTGAGTGAGCATGCACAGTCTTTGAATTTGCCTTGTGAGTTGTTAAAGGTAGGAGTTAGTGTTACTAGTTCCTTTGGGGACACGGTAGTGGTTAGGAAGATGTACCGAAGGTGTCCGTTGATGGTTCAGGGGCATTTGTTTCCAGTGGATATGATGGAACTTCCCTTCTATGGTTTTGATGTGATTCTGGGTATGGATTGGCTCACGGAACATAGAGCTAGGATAGATTTTGAAACTAAGCGGATTTCTTTGAAGCTCACAGATGATTATGAGATTGTTGTTGTGGGTGAGAATGTGAAGTTCTTATCCAATGTGGTTTCAGTGTTAGAGGCCAAGAAATTAGTTGAGTTAGGGTGTGAGGCATACTTAGCGTATGTGATGAACCCTAACATGAGTGAGGTTAGACCTCAGGACATCCGGACAGTATGTGACTTCCCTAGTGTGTTTCCGGAAGAATTGCCAGGGTTACCACCGGACAGAGAGGTAGAGTTCAGCATTGAGACTTATTCTGATTCAGCTCCTGTTTCGATTGCTCCGTATCGTATGGCACCGAAAGAATTGAAAGAGTTGAAGACTCAGTTGCAAGAATTGACAGATAGAGGTTTTATTAGGCCTAGTTCTTCACCTTGGGGTGCACCTGTGTTGTTTGTGAAGAAGAAAGATGGAAGTATGAGAATGTGCATAGATTACAGACAGTTAAATCAGTTGACAGTGAAGAACAAATATCCGTTGCCTAGAATTGATGACTTGTTTGATCAGTTGAGAGGGGCGTCTGTCTTTTCGAAGATTGATTTGAGATCAGGTTACTACCAGCTAAAGGTTAGAGGGGTTGATGTACCGAAGACGGCCTTTAGGACTAGGTATGGACACTATGAGTTTTTAGTCATGCCATTTGGGTTGACTAATGCACCGGCAGCTTTCATGGACATGATGAATAGGATTTTTCATCAGTATCTAGATCAGTTTGTAGTTGTATTTATTGATGACATTTTGGTGTACTCGCGAACTGAAGAAGACCATGACCGACATTTGAGACTTGTTTTGAAGACTTTGCTAGATCATCAGTTGTATGCGAAGCTCAGCAAGTGTGAGTTCTGGATACGAGAGGTAGTCTTCTTAGGACATGTAGTGTCAGCTGAAGGCATTAGAGTTGATCCGAAGAAGATTGAAGCCATTGTTGAGTGGAAGCAACCAAAGTCAGTGACAGAAGTACGTAGCTTCCTAGGCTTAGCCGGATACTATAGAAGATTTGTGGAAGGTTTCTCTAAATTAGCCGCTCCGTTGACACAGCTACTTCAGAAGAGTGTTCAGTTTGAGTGGACAGATGCAAGACAGAGAGCCTTTGAAAAATTGAAAGAAGCTTTGACCCAAGCACCGATCTTGATTCAGCCTGAGTCCGGGAAGGACTATGTGATTTATAGTGATGCCTCGTATGTAGGGTTAGGATGTGTTTTGATGCAAGACCGAAGAGTAGTGGCTTATGCCTCAAGACAGTTGAAGACACATGAACGCAATTATCCGACCCATGACATAGAGTTAGCTGCAGTTGTGTTTGCTCTGAAGATTTGGAGGCACTATTTGTATGGTGAGAAATGCACAGTATACACTGACCACAAGAGTTTGAAGTACATTATGACTCAGCGAGATTTGAATCTCAGACAGCGTAGATGGTTAGAGTTGCTAAAGGACTATGATCTTACTATTGAGTACCATCCGGGTAAGGCCAATGTAGTGGCCGATGCACTGAGTAGGAAGGTGGCCGTGGACTTGAGGGCCATGTTTGCTAGATTGAGTTTGTCCGGAGATGGTGGCTTAGTAGCCGAGCTTCAAGTTAGACCTACTCTAGGTCAGATGATTCGAGAGAAACAGCTCTTAGATAGATCTTTGGCACCTCACGTGCAAGATATAGCCGAAGGTAGATCTTCTGACTACAGTTTCAGTTCCGATGGGGTCTTATGTTTCAAGGACAGAATAGTTGTGCCTGAAGACAGTGATTTGAGACGTACGATCTTGACTAAAGCCCACAGTAGTCCGTTTGCTATGCATCCTGGAAGTACGAAGATGTACCGTGATCTGAAGAATGAGTACTTTTGGGTTGGCTTGAAGAGAGATGTAGCCGACTTTGTGAGTAAGTGCCTAGTGTGTCAGAGAGTGAAGGCGGAACATCAGGTTCCCTCAGGTTTGTTACAGCCGTTGAGAATTCCAGAATGGAAATGGGAGAACATCACCATGGATTTTGTTTCGGGTTTGCCTTTGATTCCTACGAAGAAGAACTCAGTTTGGGTGATAGTAGATCGTTTTACGAAGTGTGCCCACTTCTTGGCAGTCAACACTACTTACACCTTAGATAGATTGGCCGATTTGTACATTGGTGAGATTGTGAGGTTACACGGTGTGCCGAAGTCCATTGTGTCAGATAGAGATCCGCAGTTTACTTCGAGATTTTGGGAGTGTCTGCATACAGCTTTGGGTACCCGTTTGAACTTCAGCACTTCTTATCATCCTCAGTCAGATGGTCAGTCCGAGAGGGTTATTCAGATCTTAGAGGATATGTTGCGATGTTGTATCATTGACTTTCAGGGTACTTGGGAGAAGCATCTGCCTCTAGTGGAGTTTGCGTACAACAACAGTTTTCAGTCGAGCATTCAGATGGCTCCGTATGAGGCCTTGTATGGTCGAAAGTGTAGAACTCCAGTGTGTTGGGCCGAGGTAGGACAGAAACTGTTACCCATGCCGGATTTGCTCAAGGGGACAACCGACAAGGTAAAATTGATTTGTGATCGCTTGAAGGCTGCTTCGGATAGGCAGAAGTCCTATGCCGATTTGAAGAGGAAGGAAGTTGAGTTCTCAGTGGGTGAGAAGGTGTTCTTGAAAGTGTCTCTGTGGAAGAAAGTGATGAGATTTGGCCGAAAAGGGAAGTTGAGTCCGAGGTACATAGGACCGTATGAGATTGTGAAGAGAGTTGGTCCCGTTGCTTATCAGTTGCGTTTGCCATCCGAGCTTGAGAAGATACATGATGTGTTCCATGTATCCATGCTTCGTAAGTATAGGTCTGATCCATCGCATGTTATGCCCGTAGAAGAAATTGAATTGAATCCGGATTTAACTTATGAGGAAGAGCCCGTTGAGATCTTAGCTTCAGACAGTAAAGTGTTGAGGGGTAGATCAATTGAGTTAGTGAAAGTGAGATGGCAGCGTAGAGGTGTGGACGAGGCCACCTGGGAGAGGAAGGAGGATATGGAAAAGCAGTTTCCGTATCTCTTTCAGTCAGGTAATTTCGGGGACGAAATTTCCTTAAGTGGGGGAGAGTTGTAACACCCGTGTTCCGGGCCTAGGAGTTAGTCGGGTATTAGTTCGAGTTAAATAAAACTAAATTAAAGCAATTCAATTTCAAATAATGGTCTAAATGAATTTTATTAAGTTGGGAAGGACCTATGGGGCTATTTACCCAAGTTTTTTAAAAAAAAAAAAAAGGAAGACCACTTTATGGTAAAGTTATCTTCCTCCCCCATTCTTCCTCCTTTTCCCATTTTGAAAACCCCCACCATTTCTAAAACCTCCCAAGCTTGGAATTACTATTCCGTCAATTTTAGCACCCGATTTCCACACCATTTTAAGAGGTAATTGTATTTTCTTAACCTCCTCTCCATCCTCTACTTGCTTATTGTCTTAAATTTCAAAAATGTGGGTTTTGAAAAATTAGGGTTTATGATGAAAATTGGGTTTTAATGGGGTTTTTCAATTGGTCTTAAGAAATTGCGTTGGGGTTTTTGTTAATCATGCTAAAGTATACAACATATATGAATTTGGTCAATTTTGGATGAATTTTCGTAGGGGGTCTTTAGGGCCAATTTTAGGGTTTGAAAAATTGGGTTTTTGAGAGGATTTGTGTGGGAATCGAAGGGCTGATGGTCTAGTTATGTTAGGAGGGTGATTTGGGATGTTTTGGAAGTCTTTTGGATGCTTGAAATTGGGTATTTCAGCCCTTGGTTGTGGGAGTCCGAAAATTTGGGTTTTGGGATACTATGTGATTTGAAATTTGTGGAAATTGAGTTGTGTTTTGCGATGTGGATTGATAATTGAGTTAGCATTGATTTGGGAAGTGGTGAATGTATTTTGTTTGGCTAGAAGCAAGGGGAAACGTTGAAGGAGCTTTGGGACCGAATCCGGGTGCGTAGGAGGATTGTTCGATTTGCTAAGGAAGGGCGGTGAGTGGTCTAAACTTGTTTTAAAGTTGGTTCGAGCATGAGTAGTGTGTGTGTGTGCAAGTGTGCTTGGTAGGCCACTTCCTTTTAATCCAAGTAGTTAACTTAGTCTAATTTCCTTAAATGCTATGTGCTTGATGACTATGCTCAAATGCTTGTGATTAGATGGTGCATGTATATGTATATCATGATGTGGATATATGTGTTGATGATATGTGGTTGGTGATACATGTTGTGGTTATAATAATTGGCACTAAAAATTACCGGTTGTAAATGATCGATCATTAGGATAGTGTGCACACAAATTGAGTCAAAACGTACGTGGCCTTGATGGCGTTAAGTCATCAAGGAGGAGTACGGTGATGTAGCATTCCACCGGAAGCTTATTATATTTCTACGGGATGATGAGTGGAATCCCATCCGTAGGGCATGTGGCGATGAGTGGAATCCCGCACATGCAAGGTCCGGTGATGAGTGGAATCCCACCGAGGTAAAGTGTTGTCAAGGTTTATATCCGCACAATCGGGGTAATTAAAGTGGCCAATTAAACTTGTTCATGAATTGTGATATATGATGGTGATATGTGGTTTTGTTATATGGTATTGCATGATGATCTAATGATGCTTAATCTTGCTAGGATTGAGAGACCATATTTGCCACTTGAAAGACTAGCTAGGTCTACTTGGTTATATGCAATGCTTGATATGTATGAGTTTAGGATTACATGCTTGAGCCCTGCATTGTTGTTGTTTTTCGTTTTAGAGCACCCTCACTAAGCTTATAGCTTACGCTCTCAATGTTCAACAATGCAGATCATTAGCGTGGTGTTAGCTCGAGGCAAGGCAAGAAGGGCTTCCAAGTTTGTAGCTCAAGTATGGTTACCGATTTTGTAATAGCTAGCAATGTGGCAAGTGTCTTTGTATGAGCATGTGTGACTCATTTGATGGATGTTGTTTTTGGTTTGATTATGTATTGTATGCATGTAATGCCTTGATGATGGTTGATGTGTATGATGGCATGCTTTAGGGTGTTTAGGTTGCCTTATGTATGGATGCAAACCTCTTGAGTTTGACTTGTGCTTTTAAGACCGTTTGAGCCTTCAAGTATGCTTATTAATGCCTATATTGCTCATTAAATTGAATGCTATGTATGATTGCTTAAATCCATGTTTGATTGACTCCCTTGACTTAAATATGCATGCTTTATGGTTGGCTTGCCTTAGGGATGGATGATAGTGTGTTGGTTGAAGGGTTAGAGGGATTTAGGGGCCTCCTTGTGCTCTAAATCAGCTCAAACCTGCAGTTTCGTAGCTGGGGTATCGATACCGTTGATCTGGTATCGATACTACCCTGTGGTTTTAGGCTTCGTGTATCGATACTCGAGGGGGAGTATCGATACCTTTTTGGCCACTGGTGCTACTGTCGATTTCGGTATCGATACTCCTCTCAAGGGTATCGATACCGTTGTCTTGGCTTTGACCGTGGGAAGTCAACTTTAGGGGAGGGTATCAATACCCTCATTTGGGGTATCGATACTGTCTCCTCAGGTTGACCAAACCTTGTTGACCTAGTCACAGGGGTATCGATACCCCTCTTAAGGGTATCGATACCGCCTGCAGTGTAACATTAAAAATGGGCTTTTAAGTGCTAGTTTGGGTTCATTTGATTTCTTCATAAATTTCGTTCCGCTGTATGATCACTTAGGATGTAATTCTCATCTAGACAATATTAAAATGAAAAAAAAAATAGGGTTGCTAACCGAGGGAGAGTTCCTTAGGGAGTTTCACTCGGTTTTCCCCGTGTAGCTCACTCGGACCGGTCATCCGGCCAGACCGGGACGAGGGGGTTACATTTGTTGGTATCAGAGCCTGAGGTTACCGAGACCTCGGGCAGGTAAGTGAGGTAAGATTAATGTGTTAAATGCTTGTGTTGTCCGATGCATGAATTGCCATGAATCCTTGATGCTTGATTGATCGTATGATGTTTTGAATGCATGAATGGTCGTGTCTCGTGTGAGTGTGTGCCCATTGCTACTACTACTTAATTAAAAAGGATTTTTGAAAGAGGAATACTTGAGCACTATTGGACCCTTGCTTTGGCTAACGTAATCCTATTTGTTTCTTGTTGTAGTTTATACCTTGCTAGTTGAACCATGAGACCACGTGGGAGGCCTAGGATGGTTCGACCGGAACCACGGGCAGAGGCTCCGAGAGTTGAGCCAGTTGTGAGAGTTGAGGCTCAAGTGGGAGAGCCAGTGGTTGGAGTTGGAGCTCCTCCACCACCTCCACCACCACCACCTCCTCCACCGGGAGTGGGAGGCGAGGCCGGGCCCGAAGGAATGGGACCACAAGGAGGCCAAGGTGGCCAAGGACCGGCCGGAATTGACTTAGCTCCGTTGGTTCAGGCAATAGCCGGAGCGTTCCAGGCTGCAGTTGCTGGGGGTCAGGCAGCTCATCATCAGGGTGAGGGCACCGGGTTGCCATTAGAGAGACTTTGAAGCCTTGGGGCCGAAGAGTTTAGAGGTGCTACTCCGGAGAGGTCAGAGATGTGGTTAGAGAAGACCGTCCGTATCCTTGCTCAGATGGGGTGTACTGGTGATCGTAAGTTGGGCTGTGTTGAGTCCTTGCTTCAGGGTGATGCCTACACCTGGTGGGTCACCGTTACTTCGGGGATGGATGAGGCCGAGATCAATTGGGAGTTCTTTGAGACAGCTTTTCGGAAGAAGTATTTGGGTCCGCGATACCTCGATGAGAAGAAGAGAGAGTTTATGGCATTGTCTCAGGGGAGTATGTCTGTGACTGATTACGAGATTCGATTTGTCAGGCTGAGTCAGTATGCACCTGAACTCGTACCTACTGAGGTGGAGCGTTGTAACCGCTTCCGATATGGGCTGAATGAGGAGATCAAGACTTATACTCTAGCTTCTGATTACTTTGATTTTGATGTCTTGGTCTCGAGGGCCAAGGACTTGGAGCACAGTTTGAGTTTGACCAGGCGGTCAGGCGGATCTAGTTCAGGTAAGAGGTCCGGCAACTTTGATAGAGGAGATGCCAAGAGGCATCGGGACAACCGGCATCAGTTTGATCATAGGCGTGGTGGCAGTAACCACGGTAGGGGCCACCAGGGCCAGAGAGCTGGTGGGAAGTTGCCCACATGTGCTTCCTGCGGGAGGAACCACACCGGTGAGTGTTGGGGAAATTATCACTCTTGTTGGAGTTGTGGTGCTAGAGACCACATTAGGCGTGACTGTCCACATCAGTTGGGACAGGCACCAGCTCAGGCTCCTGCTAGAGCCAATGACTTTCAGAGAGGCCGCGGGCGCGGTAGAGGTAATTTCCAACCGAGGAACGATGGTCAGAGGAACTTAGCACATGTAGTCGCAGTCCAGCCGGAGGGCGGAGGACAGGCTAGGGTTTACGCTCAGCGCGGGGAGCAGCATGACACCGATGTGATCGCAGGTAACTTCTCGATACAGTCTTTGGGTTTGCTTTCTTTGATTGACTCTGGGTCTACACATTCCTACATATTGAGTGAGCATGCACAGTCTTTGAATTTGCCTTGTGAGTTGTTAAAGGTAGGAGTTAGTGTTACTAGTTCCTTTGGGGACACGGTAGTGGTTAGGAAGATGTACCGAAGGTGTCCGTTGATGGTTCAGGGGCATTTGTTTCCAGTGGATATGATGGAACTTCCCTTCTATGGTTTTGATGTGATTCTGGGTATGGATTGGCTCACGGAACATAGAGCTAGGATAGATTTTGAAACTAAGCGGATTTCTTTGAAGCTCACAGATGATTATGAGATTGTTGTTGTGGGTGAGAATGTGAAGTTCTTATCCAATGTGGTTTCAGTGTTAGAGGCCAAGAAATTAGTTGAGTTAGGGTGTGAGGCATACTTAGCGTATGTGATGAACCCTAACATGAGTGAGGTTAGACCTCAGGACATCCGGACAGTATGTGACTTCCCTAGTGTGTTTCCGGAAGAATTGCCAGGGTTACCACCGGACAGAGAGGTAGAGTTCAGCATTGAGACTTATTCTGATTCAGCTCCTGTTTCGATTGCTCCGTATCGTATGGCACCGAAAGAATTGAAAGAGTTGAAGACTCAGTTGCAAGAATTGACAGATAGAGGTTTTATTAGGCCTAGTTCTTCACCTTGGGGTGCACCTGTGTTGTTTGTGAAGAAGAAAGATGGAAGTATGAGAATGTGCATAGATTACAGACAGTTAAATCAGTTGACAGTGAAGAACAAATATCCGTTGCCTAGAATTGATGACTTGTTTGATCAGTTGAGAGGGGCGTCTGTCTTTTCGAAGATTGATTTGAGATCAGGTTACTACCAGCTAAAGGTTAGAGGGGTTGATGTACCGAAGACGGCCTTTAGGACTAGGTATGGACACTATGAGTTTTTAGTCATGCCATTTGGGTTGACTAATGCACCGGCAGCTTTCATGGACATGATGAATAGGATTTTTCATCAGTATCTAGATCAGTTTGTAGTTGTATTTATTGATGACATTTTGGTGTACTCGCGAACTGAAGAAGACCATGACCGACATTTGAGACTTGTTTTGAAGACTTTGCTAGATCATCAGTTGTATGCGAAGCTCAGCAAGTGTGAGTTCTGGATACGAGAGGTAGTCTTCTTAGGACATGTAGTGTCAGCTGAAGGCATTAGAGTTGATCCGAAGAAGATTGAAGCCATTGTTGAGTGGAAGCAACCAAAGTCAGTGACAGAAGTACGTAGCTTCCTAGGCTTAGCCGGATACTATAGAAGATTTGTGGAAGGTTTCTCTAAATTAGCCGCTCCGTTGACACAGCTACTTCAGAAGAGTGTTCAGTTTGAGTGGACAGATGCAAGACAGAGAGCCTTTGAAAAATTGAAAGAAGCTTTGACCCAAGCACCGATCTTGATTCAGCCTGAGTCCGGGAAGGACTATGTGATTTATAGTGATGCCTCGTATGTAGGGTTAGGATGTGTTTTGATGCAAGACCGAAGAGTAGTGGCTTATGCCTCAAGACAGTTGAAGACACATGAACGCAATTATCCGACCCATGACATAGAGTTAGCTGCAGTTGTGTTTGCTCTGAAGATTTGGAGGCACTATTTGTATGGTGAGAAATGCACAGTATACACTGACCACAAGAGTTTGAAGTACATTATGACTCAGCGAGATTTGAATCTCAGACAGCGTAGATGGTTAGAGTTGCTAAAGGACTATGATCTTACTATTGAGTACCATCCGGGTAAGGCCAATGTAGTGGCCGATGCACTGAGTAGGAAGGTGGCCGTGGACTTGAGGGCCATGTTTGCTAGATTGAGTTTGTCCGGAGATGGTGGCTTAGTAGCCGAGCTTCAAGTTAGACCTACTCTAGGTCAGATGATTCGAGAGAAACAGCTCTTAGATAGATCTTTGGCACCTCACGTGCAAGATATAGCCGAAGGTAGATCTTCTGACTACAGTTTCAGTTCCGATGGGGTCTTATGTTTCAAGGACAGAATAGTTGTGCCTGAAGACAATGATTTGAGACGTACGATCTTGACTAAAGCCCACAGTAGTCCGTTTGCTATGCATCCTGGAAGTACGAAGATGTACCGTGATCTGAAGAATGAGTACTTTTGGGTTGGCTTGAAGAGAGATGTAGCCGACTTTGTGAGTAAGTGCCTAGTGTGTCAGAGAGTGAAGGCGGAACATCAGGTTCCCTCAGGTTTGTTACAGCCGTTGAGAATTCCGGAATGGAAATGGGAGAACATCACCATGGATTTTGTTTCGGGTTTGCCTTTGATTCCTACGAAGAAGAACTCAGTTTGGGTGATAGTAGATCGTTTTACGAAGTGTGCCCACTTCTTGGCAGTCAACACTACTTACACCTTAGATAGATTGGCCGATTTGTACATTGGTGAGATTGTGAGGTTACACGGTGTGCCGAAGTCCATTGTGTCAGATAGAGATCCGCGGTTTACTTCGAGATTTTGGGAGTGTCTGCATACAGCTTTGGGTACCCGTTTGAACTTCAGCACTTCTTATCATCCTCAGTCAGATGGTCAGTCCGAGAGGGTTATTCAGATCTTAGAGGATATGTTGCGATGTTGTATCATTGACTTTCAGGGTACTTGGGAGAAGCATCTGCCTCTAGTGGAGTTTGCGTACAACAACAGTTTTCAGTCGAGCATTCAGATGGCTCCGTATGAGGCCTTGTATGGTCGAAAGTGTAGAACTCCAGTGTGTTGGGCCGAGGTAGGACAGAAACTGTTACCCATGCCGGATTTGCTCAAGGGGACAACCGACAAGGTAAAATTGATTTGTGATCGCTTGAAGGCTGCTTCGGATAGGCAGAAGTCCTATGCCGATTTGAAGAGGAAGGAAGTTGAGTTCTCAGTGGGTGAGAAGGTGTTCTTGAAAGTGTCTCCGTGGAAGAAAGTGATGAGATTTGGCCGAAAAGGGAAGTTGAGTCCGAGGTACATAGGACCGTATGAGATTGTGAAGAGAGTTGGTCCCGTTGCTTATCAGTTGCGTTTGCCATCCGAGCTTGAGAAGATACATGATGTGTTCCATGTATCCATGCTTCGTAAGTATAGGTCTGATCCATCGCATGTTATGCCCGTAGAAGAAATTGAATTGAATCCGGATTTAACTTATGAGGAAGAGCCCGTTGAGATCTTAGCTTCAGACAGTAAAGTGTTGAGGGGTAGATCAATTGAGTTAGTGAAAGTGAGATGGCAGCGTAGAGGTGTGGACGAGGCCACCTGGGAGAGGAAGGAGGATATGGAAAAGCAGTTTCCGTATCTCTTTCAGTCAGGTAATTTCGGGGACGAAATTTCCTTAAGTGGGGGAGAGTTGTAACACCCGTGTTCCGGGCCTAGGAGTTAGTCGGGTATTAGTTCGAGTTAAATAAAACTAAATTAAAGCAATTCAATTTCAAATAATGGTCTAAATGAATTTTATTAAGTTGGGAAGGACCTATGGGGCTATTTACCCAAGTTTTTTAAAAAAAAAAAAAAGGAAGACCACTTTATGGTAAAGTTATCTTCCTCCCCCATTCTTCCTCCTTTTCCCATTTTGAAAACCCCCACCATTTCTAAAACCTCCCAAGCTTGGAATTACTATTCCGTCAATTTTAGCACCCGATTTCCACACCATTTTAAGAGGTAATTGTATTTTCTTAACCTCCTCTCCATCCTCTACTTGCTTATTGTCTTAAATTTCAAAAATGTGGGTTTTGAAAAATTAGGGTTTATGATGAAAATTGGGTTTTAATGGGGTTTTTCAATTGGTCTTAAGAAATTGCGTTGGGGTTTTTGTTAATCATGCTAAAGTATACAACATATATGAATTTGGTCAATTTTGGATGAATTTTCGTAGGGGGTCTTTAGGGCCAATTTTAGGGTTTGAAAAATTGGGTTTTTGAGAGGATTTGTGTGGGAATCGAAGGGCTGATGGTCTAGTTATGTTAGGAGGGTGATTTGGGATGTTTTGGAAGTCTTTTGGATGCTTGAAATTGGGTATTTCAGCCCTTGGTTGTGGGAGTCCGAAAATTTGGGTTTTGGGATACTATGTGATTTGAAATTTGTGGAAATTGAGTTGTGTTTTGCGATGTGGATTGATAATTGAGTTAGCATTGATTTGGGAAGTGATGAATGTATTTTGTTTGGCTAGAAGCAAGGGGAAACGTTGAAGGAGCTTTGGGACCGAATCCGGGTGCGTAGGAGGATTGTTCGATTTGCTAAGGAAGGGCGGTGAGTGGTCTAAACTTGTTTTAAAGTTGGTTCGAGCATGAGTAGTGTGTGTGTGTGCAAGTGTGCTTGGTAGGCCACTTCCTTTTAATCCAAGTAGTTAACTTAGTCTAATTTCCTTAAATGCTATGTGCTTGATGACTATGCTCAAATGCTTGTGATTAGATGGTGCATGTATATGTATATCATGATGTGGATATATGTGTTGATGATATGTGGTTGGTGATACATGTTGTGGTTATAATAATTGGCACTAAAAATTACCGGTTGTAAATGATCGATCATTAGGATAGTGTGCACACAAATTGAGTCAAAACGTACGTGGCCTTGATGGCGTTAAGTCATCAAGGAGGAGTACGGTGATGTAGCATTCCACCGGAAGCTTATTATATTTCTACGGGATGATGAGTGGAATCCCATCCGTAGGGCATGTGGCGATGAGTGGAATCCCGCACATGCAAGGTCCGGTGATGAGTGGAATCCCACCGAGGTAAAGTGTTGTCAAGGTTTATATCCGCACAATCGGGGTAATTAAAGTGGCCAATTAAACTTGTTCATGAATTGTGATATATGATGGTGATATGTGGTTTTGTTATATGGTATTGCATGATGATCTAATGATGCTTAATCTTGCTAGGATTGAGAGACCATATTTGCCACTTGAAAGACTAGCTAGGTCTACTTGGTTATATGCAATGCTTGATATGTATGAGTTTAGGATTACATGCTTGAGCCCTGCATTGTTGTTGTTTTTCGTTTTAGAGCACCCTCACTAAGCTTATAGCTTACGCTCTCAATGTTCAACAATGCAGATCATTAGCGTGGTGTTAGCTCGAGGCAAGGCAAGAAGGGCTTCCAAGTTTGTAGCTCAAGTATGGTTACCGATTTTGTAATAGCTAGCAATGTGGCAAGTGTCTTTGTATGAGCATGTGTGACTCATTTGATGGATGTTGTTTTTGGTTTGATTATGTATTGTATGCATGTAATGCCTTGATGATGGTTGATGTGTATGATGGCATGCTTTAGGGTGTTTAGGTTGCCTTATGTATGGATGCAAACCTCTTGAGTTTGACTTGTGCTTTTAAGACCGTTTGAGCCTTCAAGTATGCTTATTAATGCCTATATTGCTCATTAAATTGAATGCTATGTATGATTGCTTAAATCCATGTTTGATTGACTCCCTTGACTTAAATATGCATGCTTTATGGTTGGCTTGCCTTAGGGATGGATGATAGTGTGTTGGTTGAAGGGTTAGAGGGATTTAGGGGCCTCCTTGTGCTCTAAATCAGCTCAAACCTGCAGTTTCGTAGCTGGGGTATCGATACCGTTGATCTGGTATCGATACTACCCTGTGGTTTTAGGCTTCGTGTATCGATACTCGAGGGGGAGTATCGATACCTTTTTGGCCACTGGTGCTACTGTCGATTTCGGTATCGATACTCCTCTCAAGGGTATCGATACCGTTGTCTTGGCTTTGACCGTGGGAAGTCAACTTTAGGGGAGGGTATCGATACCCTCATTTGGGGTATCGATACTGTCTCCTCAGGTTGACCAAACCTTGTTGACCTAGTCACAGGGGTATCGATACCCCTCTTAAGGGTATCGATACCGCCTGCAGTGTAACATTAAAAATGGGCTTTTAAGTGCTAGTTTGGGTTCGTTTGATTTCTTCATAAATTTCGTTCCGCTGTATGATCACTTAGGATGTAATTCTCATCTAGACAATATTAAAATGAAAAAAAAAATAGGGTTGCTAACCGAGGGAGAGTTCCTTAGGGAGTTTCACTCGGTTTTCCCCGTGTAGCTCACTCGGACCGGTCATCCGGCCAGACCGGGACGAGGGGGTTACATGCATTGTATTGTATTATCTTTCATGATGATTAATAAAAGGATGAGTCTACCACGTGCGACAAACATTGTTGAACACCACTAATAATGAACTCTGTTGAACACCATTAAATTAATTAATAAAGATTTAAAATTTTAAGAACTAATTATACAATTAATAATTACTTTATAAAATTCAATTAAATTATTTTATATATATATTAAAATTTTATTTTTTAATAAGGGTAAACTATATATTTAGTACCTTACATATTTCCGTATTTCTATTAAACCCTTATTATTTAAATATTATTTCAATTTGACCATATTTTTATAAAAAATAATTTAACCCTCAACCTAAAACCCTAAACTATAAAACCCCAAAATCCCTTAATTCTTCAAGGTTTGCATCAGAAACTTCTTTTAAGGGAGTGTCGGAGTCTGCTTCCATTCGAGAAAGAATCATGGGTGATTTGGATCTTGAATTTGTTGTCCTAGATAAGAGCGCATATACATATAATGGATCTTTGAAATATGGACCGATGGAAGATTCGATTGCAACTACTTTTCTTTCATTCAAAACCCGGGAAGAAGCATGGGATATGTACTGGCGTTTGATTCAAAGTCCTTATCCCCAGGTAGTGAATGTGATTTGGCGGTCCCTCTCCTTCATCCACTACGAAGATAAGTGGTTGATTGCTCTCGAGCATTTTAAAACCATTGAATCTTATTTTACAAAGAAGATGAATGACGGAAAATCTAATCCTTCTCAAGGAAACATGGTTACTGATAAGGCCAGTTGGTTCAAGTATATCGAAGAAGCTTCTGATGCTAACCTTGAGAAATTAAGGGATTTTGGGGGTTTTATAGTTTAGGGTTTTAGGTTGAGGGTTAAGGGTTAAATTATTTTTTTATAAAAACTACGGTCAAATTAAAATAATATTTAAATAATAAGGGTTAAATAGAAATACGAAAATAGGTGAGATACTAAATATATAATTTATCCTTATTAAAAAATAAAATTTTAATATATATAAAAAAAATAATTTAATTGAATTTTTTAAAGTAATTATTAATTGTATGATGAGTCCTTAAAACTTTAATTCTTTATTAATTAATTTAATGATGTTCAGTGGTGTTCATCATTAGTGGTGTTCAACAATGTTCGTAGCACGTGGTAAAGTTTACCTTAATAAAATTCAGATATCATTGTTTAAAAAAACTTGTGTTCAGTTTTAGGAAAATTCTACAACGTGCGACGAACACCGATAAACACCACTAATGATGAACACCGATGAACACCATTAAATTAATTAATAAAGATTTAAAATTTTAAGGACCCATCATACAATTAATAATTATTTTTAAAAATTCAATTAAATTATTTTTATATATTAAAATTTTATTTTTTTTAATAAGGGTAAACTATATATTTAGTACCTCACTTATTTCCGTATTTCTATTGAACCCTCATTATTTAAATATTATTTCAATTTGACTCTATTCTTTATAAAAAATAATTTAACCCTCAACCTAAAACCCTAAACTATTAAACCTTAAACCCTTAAACTCTTAAACATATACCCTAAACAATATACCATTAAAAATAATTTCACCATCATCGATTCAATTCAATTCAATTCAATGAATTGTTGAATTCTGCTAAAAAATTCAATTAAATTATTTTTTACATATATCAAAATTATTAAACCCGAATCTCCTACAATTAACATTATCATCTTATTTGAAATGAAGAGACCATCACAATTAATCACAAAAATCGATGATTAATTGGATTCTCTTTTATTTATATATATATATCTCCTAAAATGAATACATTCTAAAGATTAAAGCGCACACAGTTTCTGCTAATGTGAAATAGCTGAAAATCGGAGATCGACCTGAGCGAATGCAAAGGTTAGGCCTGAATACATTCCGGCGGCTCTTTCTCGGTATGAAACAAATCTCTCGACAGAAACAACAGGTTGAATCGCAGTTGCATTTGTGATGCCAATGAAAAGAACTGCAGCATACATGAATCCCATGGCATTGAATAAATCTTACTGGCTAACCAAAATGGAAGACGACATTTACGGCACGAAAGACAATCCATGAACAGATCGGAAATGCATAAAATGAACATAATTTGTTCATATTTTTGAAGGAAAACATATGAACCAAAGCTAGATTTATAAATAAAATCCCTTGAAAAACATAAGATAAGCATAAAACAAGTTTAACACGCTCTGCTATATGAATGTCATTGAAAAGGATGCTAAGTAGAAAACCTTTTCGAACCGAATTTTCAGCATATTGTTACCAGCATCAGCGAGACGACGACGGTATAGAAGAATTTAACCGCTGTATATTGGGGATTTCGCCAATAAGATGATAATGTTAATTCTATGAGATTCGGGTTTAATTAATTTTGATATATGTAAAAAATAATTTAATTGAATTTTTTAGCAGAATTCAACAATTCATTGAATTGAATTGAATCGATGATGGTGAAATTATTTTTAATGGTATATGGTTTAGGGTATATGTTTAAGAGTTTAAGGGTTTAAAGTTTAATAGTTTAGGGTTTTAGGTTGAGGGTTAAGGGTTAAATTATTTTTTTATAAAGAATAGAGTCAAATTGAAATAATATTTAAATAATGAGGGTTCAATAGAAATATGGAAATAAGTGAGGTACTAAATATATAGTTTACCCTTATTAAAAAAATAAATTTTCAATATATAAAAATAATTTAATTAAAATTTTTCAAAATAATTATTAATTGTATGATGGGTCCTTAAAATTTTAAATCTTTATTAATTAATTTAATGTGTTCATCGGTGTTCATCATTAGTGGTGTTCATCGGTGTTCGTCGCACGTGGTAGACTCACTCTCAGTTTTATTTTATTGGATGAGTCTACCACGTGCGACGAACATCGATGAACACCATTAATGGTGAACACCGACGAACACCATTAAATTAATTAATAAAGATTTAAAATTTCAAGGACCCATCATACAATTAATAATTATTTTAAAAAATTCAATTAATGTTGTAAATAAAATAAAGAAGAACAAGAATAAGAATAAGATGAACAAAGAGATGAGAGAAAGAGGGAGATTTGTATTATTCTCAAATATAGAATTGTATACAATGCCTTCAATGAATCATCTATTTATAGGCATAAGAAGTACATAATACATTAAACTCTAATTCATAGAGATAATATTCCTAATAATAAATAAATCAAACTCCTTTGATAAAGTTCTAATCATGATAGACATCCACATAGATAAATATTCATAACACTCCCCCTTGGATGTCTATGAAGATAATGTGCCTCGTTAAAACCTTACTAAGATAAAAACCCAGTGGGAGAAAAAAAATTCTTTAGTGAAGGAAAAAGAGTACACACATCTTTGATACGCATAACTTGTTGCCTCATTAAAAACCTTACCAGGAAAACCCATTGGGACAAAACCTCGGTTAAGGGAAAAAGAGTGCAACGCGTATTTACTCCCCCTCATGAAAACATCACAGAAGATCTTTGAATCTTCATAATTTAATCTTGAATATCATTTTTCTAAAGATCGCGAGGGATGAAACTTTGGAGTAATATGTTCCATGATGTATCAACTTTCAAACTGAGATATACATCTTGCTTTATCTTCACACAAGATAGCTTTTATCATATCTTGTAAAAGTAAATCCACATATCTTTTGGATATGTTGGGTCAATAATCTTAGCCAAACACATTTTTTTTTGCTTGCCTCGTGCATAACAATTATTTCTACGACATTTGAGGAGGCATCAACGAATGTTTGAAGATCTAAATGTAATGATCTTTGTATATTCATAGATATTTCTTAACCAACTAATATATAGTGCTTCAAGACCAAGAAAAGATATAATTATCTTTATTCACATCCAACAATCTTACAACTATTGGGATACTCAATAGATATGCTCTATTCATATTGAATCTTCTTTAAGATTCTTTCAGCTTATGTCTATTCATAGACAAAAGAAATATATAAAAATGCTCGATCTTCAGGTCGAGATAAACTTGATGTCAAGATTCAAGTACTTGTATTGAAAGTACTTCATGAGTTTCCAATTTGAAGCTCTTTAGGAGTTCTAAAATTATCATAATGGATCTTGATCCAAACTCCTTTATAAAATACATAAGGAAATCTGATCATTCTTATAGTATTTTCTCAATTAGTATTCACTAAGGCGATTATACCAAATGCGCCAAAAATATTCATGAGACATGTTTAAATAAATTTCCTCAGAAATTTCCAAATGCTTATAGCATTTTAGATCCTTCAAGGATAAATATGGATCCACAAATAATTAGACGCATGTAAAATTTTCAAAACTGCCAAAGTAATTGCATCCACCATGAAGTAATTAAAACTTTTCATAAATCACAGTTTAAGTCGTATTTACGACTACTTATTTGTGCCTCACTTGCATTACACCTTTAGGTGTTTGGACTGGTGGTCCAAATACTTCTATTTTAGAAGTTCAAAGCGTCTTTCAACATTGGCCAATTCAATATCTATATTTCTGGATAGATTTTATAAAAGATCCTCGATTTCTTTCTTTACTTCTATAGAAGTATTTTATGTAAAATCGTTGTCGACAACTTTCCAATATTCTGGTTCCATTCTCGTAATGACATAACTCATCGAGATCTCTTCAAGATTTCAATCTTTATTCCAGGTACCTGAAACTCTTCAAGAGTTTTATTATTTGTTATGTCTTGGGTCTCTTCAGGAGCACCCGCCTCCAATATATGACCATCTCATATTACTTTCTATTTACGAGAATTTTGATCATTGGAACCATTTCAACTATCATGCTTCAGGCATGATTTACATTCTCTCGCTCTAACATGTAATTTAAACTTAGAGCATTTCAGCTGGTATATGAGACTTAATTACTCTCATTGGGTCAGTAAATATGTCTGGCAGTTGACATGTAATAACATGAATTATCTTATGAACTTCTAGTTCATATACGAGGATCTAGATAATGATAATTCATTTTCCTCTATCCAGCTGATTATTATCTCCCCCTGATGTTGAGAAAAATCATGTCATAAATGATTTTCCAATTAATGTTTAAGAATTTAAACATAAAAGGAGACTCGTACTCAATATATATTCTCAACCCTTTTTATTTACCCATTTTGTGCGATGTGGTGGAGCAATTCATATCGCACATTCAAAAATCATAAAATGGGAAATGTATGGTTTCTGACCAAAAACCAATCATAACGGGGAGTTTATTATAACTCGTTGGCTTGATGCGTATAAGTGTTGCTATATGGAAACACCATATAAATAATAACTCTTTTGTTCTCATAGTTTAGCTATTAAATAGGAGGCATCCAATTGAAATTTTGCTAAACTATATTTTTCATAATCAATAGGCTTTGTAACAACTGATATAGCCTAAAATATAAACCCACTAGCTTTTCAAGACGAATAGTCTAACTGCATAATCTGAATATTTTTAGAATCAATCTCACAAACTTCTAGTTGTAAGTCGATAAAACAATGTAGATGCATCTACTAAAATCATATAAAACTTTCCACATTTGTGGATATATGGGCCCATATTTCGTTCAGATATGCAAGACATACAGTCTCAACTTCAATACAAGAACTTTAAGTTCTAATTCTTTTGGTAAGTGGGATCATCTATATCCTTTGAGAACAAACAACACAAGAACTTCAGGTTCTTTTAGTAAGTGGAATTTAATCAATTCCTTTAAGCAACACAAGAACTTCACGTTCTTTAATAAGTGGAATTTAATTCATTCCTTTGTGAATAAGCACCACAAGAACTACAGGTTCTTTTAATACATGTGCATGTAAATCTCAATAATTTCTGCACCATTGATCAGGATGGTCTAACCGATCATGCCAACTATATATATGTGTGTATATATCTCTGAATTTGTAAACTCCTTGTTTACCATAAAATGTAATTCAATCTCACTCGTACATGTCTAGTACGGCCATCAAAATTGTTCATTTAAATAGGAATATATTTAGCTCTTTCGGAGCTTTCAATTGAAATCATCTTTTGGTAGTAATATATAGCTCTTCTAGAGCTTTCAACTGACTTTTTGGCTACCAAAACTTATATCAATATTGGCTTATTTCAAATGCCAATTGATAACATATGTTATCAATAATTCCCAAAGGGATAGTTTGCGAACTCATATTGCTCTCTTTATGACTTTGACGAGTATAACGCACTGTGAATATGGAATAAAGTTCCATTTGACAATAACATATTTGCTCAACCAGAGCCTTTTATGATATTAGTACTTCCGGATATAGTACTCACATTATTCCCTTGCATTTTAATCGAGAAATGCATAATTGTGCACCTTTCAAAATGTGCTTTGTTTCATTTACTTCAGGTAATGAAAATATGTACTTTGTATCATTCACTTCGAGGAATGAAAAATATAAAATATAGCACATCATATCAAGTCGATTATCTATCAGAGATAAACTTTCAAGTGCTCTTCCGAAGTATTGATATTTTAGTACTTTGAGAAATACTACTCATATTTCCCCTTACATTTAAATGGGAAAGATATTTCTTATGCTTAAGTACAATATGAGTACTTGCATTATCTGCTAGGCATAAATAGCCACAATTTTAGGCATAAATAGCCACAATTCTAGGCATAAATAGCCACAATTCATTGTATATTTTATTCCGGAAGTAATCATATTCTTCAAATAATAAATTAACATAAATCGTAAATAAATAATATGTGGAATAAATAAACATAAAGCAAACTAACATAAATAAATAATAAATAAAACGAATTAACATAAAAAAATAAAAAACCAATTATTCCTGTTAGAGGTTATAAGGGAAATAAAATAAATGGTAAATTATTCCCTTCAAGGGTTATGAGAAAATTAACAATATCCAATTGAGTTGGACCAATAACGCCATAATTATTTTCACCATAAACAAATTCTGTTTATATTTTATTTCATTTATCATTCATGATTATGGATAAAGTCCATAATACTTTGGCGTTTGACAAGTACGAAACCAATGGTTTATAACATCACATTGGTAAAAGGATTTCACTTCCTTAGAATGATCTTTATCACTCTTTTCATCCTTATAACTTTGCTACCAGCGGGTAGAAGTATTCTTCATACGACTATATTTTTCATGTGTATATTCATAGTCTCGACCACGATCACTACTTTTAATGTGATTTTTTATTCATTCCATAATATAATCTCACATTCACTTCAAGGAATGGAGTAGAGCCAGTGGGCCTTTAAAACCTTTTTCACATATCCTTATCATAGAGAACAAAGATTTAATCCTCGTACGCGGCATTGTTAAACCTGTCCACAAGGTCCTTTAAAAACCTCCTTTGAGACCAGTAGCCTCGCAGAACGGGATGTCCAGCCAATTATACTTGGATTATATCGAAATTATGTCTCTAATTGAATAATGATTTACCATGTTTGCATTCACTTCAGGGAATGAAACAGATCAATAATTGCATGGAATAAACATCATGCTTGCATTCACTTCAGGGAATGCCCCATCATTGATAATTGCATGGAATAAACATCATGCTTGCATTCACTTCAGGGAATGCCCCATCATTGATAATCGCATGGAATAAACATCATGCTTTGCATTCACTTCAAGGAATGCCTCCCATAAAACTTTTTGGATCAAGAAGAATTTTCGTAACTTGAAATTGGGAGAAGTCTATGGTCGAGTTTTTCGACAAAGAAAAAAAATTGCTTTCGAGCAACTATAGACTTTATAACAATCTTTTTATAGATTGAAATTCACCATGATTTATCGCACATTAAAATCATAATTTAAAGAATAAAAAAATAAAATAAGAATTTACCGATATTAGTTTTCCTCTCGAGGAAAATGGAGACGTAGCAAATGACCAAAACATCTTCTCATAATGTCGTGTCTCTTTCCAAGTCATTTAAATACATGTAAAACTCAATACATGGTTAAAATATCAATATCATCAAATAAAATAATATAAACACATATTGATATTAATACAAAGTTCAACCATTGTGTCAAAAATAAACATATATGAAACCATAATAATAAGATCTATATGTATGGGCTGAATTGAATATATTAGAAGTCAGAGGATCTATGTCATAATTCTCTCTTTAAAAAAAACTAAACCAACAAAGGTGTTTCATTAATGTACAGATCTTTGTTACTAAAAAAAACCTTAAACCTAGAGTACGTATTTTAATTAATTTATATGAAAAACTACCATAGTTCTACGTACATAACTTTGTTATTCATAATTATAAAGTATAGTCAGTAAATCGAACATGCTTTACATGCACCATCATCAAACTTCATGAATTTACAAATATACAAACACAAATAATAATAATTATGTATGAAAAGCATAAGCAGTTGAGTACCAAAGATGAAAACCCACAAATACTTTCGCTTAACAAACCTTAGTCGATTCCATCGTTCCCTCTTCGTCTCTGTCGATTCGTCTTTTGGTTTGTGAGAAGCCACAAATTTATCTCTTTCCAATGTTCGAATAAAATCAAACATACTTCCAAAATTTTCAAAAAAAATTTAAAACAAAGTTAAAATATAAAGAGAAAGACAATCGGTAACTAAAAAAATAAGGAGAGAAAAAAAAAACTTATCTTTGGTTTATTCTATAATCGAATTCTTCCCGGTAACTTCTTTTGAATTATAACGATGAAGACCTCAGTGATTAGAGTCTCGTGCTGATAACGTGTTGTAAATAAAATAAAGAAGAACAAGAATAAGAATAAGATGAACAAAGAGATGAGAGAAAGAGGGAGATTTGTATTATTCTCAAATATAGAATTGTATACAATGCCTTCAATGAATCATCTATTTATAGGCATAAGAAGTACATAATACATTAAACTCTAATTCATAGAGATAATATTCCTAATAATAAATAAATCAAACTCCTTTGATAAAGTTCTAATCATGATAGACATCCACATAGATAAATATTCATAACAATTAAATTATTTTTTATATATATTAAAATTTTATTTTTTAATAAGGATAAACTATATATTTAGTACCTCACTTATTTTCGTATTTCTATTGAACTCTCATTATTTAAATATTATTTCAATTTGATCCTATTCTTTATAAAAAAATAATTTAACTCTCAACCTAAAACCCTAAACTATTAAACCTTAAACTCTTAAACTCTTAAACATATACCCTAAACCATATACCATTAAAAATAATTTCACCATCATCGATTCAATTCAATTCAATGAATCGTTGAATTCTCCTAAAAAATTTAATTAAATTATTTTTTATATATATCAAAATTAATTAAACTCGAATCTCCTAGAATTAACACTATCATCTTATTTGAGATGAAGAGGCCAACACAATTAATCATAATTAATTCAATTCATTAAATTGAATTAGAATTTGATTAAAAAATAACTCAAATTTATTTGAACTTTAATTCAATTGTATTCGCGATATCTCTCAAGACTTCATCATTGATCTAATTTCCAGAGTCTTGCTGTTGTGGAATTATTCATGGTGTAACAAAATTAGAACATGCTTAGGATATCTTTCAAGACTTCATCATTGATCTAGAAATTGAATTGGAATTTGATTGAGAAATAACTCAAATTTGTTTGAACTTTAATTCGACTGTATTCGCGATATCTTATACCAATTCGGAACTAACTTAATCGACCACAGTTTATAATCGCTACATAGACTAGACTTATCATTGCTCACTGGGGTGATTTTTTTTCCTAATTAGGAAAACCGTAACCTGAAGGTAAAGAAAGATATTTAAATTCCAAATTTGAGTTATCATCGCGAATACATTCGAATTAAAGTTCAAACAAATTTGAGTTATTTCTCAATCAAATTCCAATTCAATTTAATGAATTGAATTAATTATCATTAATTGTGATGGCCTCTTCATCTCAAATAAGATGATAATGTTAATTCTAGGAGATTCGAGTTTAATTAATTTTGATATATATAAAAAATAATTTAATTAAATTTTTAGGAGAATTCAACGATTCATTGAATTGAATTGAATCGATGATGGTGAAATTATTTTTAATGGTATATGGTTTAAGGTATATGTTTAAGAGTTTAAGGGTTTAAGGTTTAATAGTTTAGGGTTTTAGGTTGAGGGTTAAATTATTTTTTTATAAAGAATAGGATCAAATTGAAATAATATTTAAATAATGAGTGTTCAATAGAAATACGTAAATAAGTGAGGTACTAAATATATAGTTTATCCTTATTAAAAAATAAAATTTTAATATATATAAAAAATAATTTAATTTAATTTTTTAAAATAATTATTAATTGTATGATGGGTCCTTGAAATTTTAAATCTTTATTAATTAATTTAATGATGTTCATCAGTGTTTATCATTAGTGGTGTTCATCGATATTCGTCGCACGTTGTAGAATTTTCCTATTGTAATTTAACTAACTTAATTGATACGATTTACCTTATAATATCAAATTCAGCAATGCAATAAATTTAAAAATCATGCAAAAGATCTGTTGAATAGCACGAAACAATGCTTAAAATATGATGGTAAATTGGAAAATTTTACAACGGGCGACGAACATTGATGAACACCACTAATGATGAACACCATTAATTTTTTTAAAAATTTTAAAAATCTAAAGGACTAAAATTATAATTAAAATTATCTTTTAAAAAATAAAAATTAAATTTAATATTTGTTTTATAATATTTTTTAATATGTTAGAATCAAATATACTCAATTCTCCTAAACCCTAACAAAATCAGTATCAAATTAGGGGGAAATTGAGATTTAATTGGGGAAAATTATGAGAGTTGGGTATATTTGATTAAGCTTTTGCACACACTTCCTCCATTTGCACCTGCCACAAACTTGTTGTCATAAGAGATTTTCTCAAGCTTGTCTCATAAAGGACCACCTTCGATCAAACTGTAACTGTAGGAATGAAAGAAGTAACCTTCAGCAAAGTTGATCTTGACCATGGTTCCAGGGCCACCATTACCCTCGAGCTCAACGCTCTTGATTGCGTGAGGACAGTTGGGTATATTTATTAGGGTTTAGGTTTAGGGTATATTTGATTTTAATCTATTAAAAAATTATAATTTGAATTTTATTTTTTTAAGAGATTGATTTTGTTAGAGTTTATAAGAATTGAGTATATTTGATTCTAACTTATTAAAAAATATTATAAAGTAATTATTAAATTTAATTTTTACTTTTTAAGAGATAATATTAATGGTGTTCATCAATGTTCGTCGCACGTGGTAGACTCATCCTGGTAAATTACGTATTAGATTCTTTTCAGTAAATTAATATTTGATAGTATTATGTATCTCATACAGGATTTGCTAAAACCACTATTAACTTAATGAATCAAAGTTAAGTGGTTAAGATATTCTCACTTTCTAAATCTAACGTGATTTAATATTAATTACACGTGGATGAGTCTGTCACGCTCGACGAGCACCGATGAATACTATTAATTTAATTTATAAAGATTAAAAATCTAAAGGACTTATTATACAATTATAAATTATTTAAAAATCAAAAGGTAAAGTAATTAAAATATATTATTTTATTTTTAAATTTCTTTTAAACATAGATCAAAATACATACCCTATCTCTAAATTACAAAACCCTAATTTTTGTTCACTTGAAATTTAAGTCGCCGCCACCGTTATTGTCGGCGTCGCTGCCATAAACACTAAACACTACGTTCTCTCGAACCATAAATCGTAAGATCTACGGTGTATAGTTCTAAGTTTATGCAATGCAGAGTTTCGAAAACTGAAGCATCTCCAATGGCTGGATCTGCACGACAACAAAATATAAGATGCTTCTGATTTCTGCTGGGGCAAGAAGGCATTATCTTCTCTTTACCACTTAGATTTTCTGTTAACCACTTAACAAGTTTTATTCCCGAATGCATTTGCCACAATCGTCACCTCACGTAACTAATCTTGTATGATAACAATTTTCATGGCGGCGGCGGCAGGAGGCAACGGTGACGGCGGTTTAAATTTTAAATGAACAAAAATTAGAGGTTTGTAATTTAGGGTTAGGTAAGTATTTTAATATATGTTTAAAAAATTTAAAATAAAATGATATATTTTAATTAGTTTACCTTTTTATTTTTAAATAATTTATAATTATACGGTGAGTCTTTCAAATTTTTAATCTTTATAAATTAAATTAATGGTGCTCATCGATGCTCGTCGTTAATGGTGCTCATCAATGCTTGTCGAGCATGACAGAATTTTCCAGTTGCATGTATTTTATGATTATTTTGTCAGTTCTATTTTCACTTTCATATTATTTTTGGTGGTTATACTTTGTTAATACATAATTAAAATGTGCTTGTCATTAGGAAATGTGACCATGTGTCAAGTCGGTAAATGGTAGACCAAATATATAAGGATGCAGCTGATCACAGACGATCAAGCCCGTCCGTAATAACTATATAAAAATGAAGGGTTAAATGAGAAATCAATCCCTAAATTATACTTTATGTTTGATTTTAGTCTTTAAATTATTTTTTGGTCAAAATAAATACATAATTTATTATTTCTGGTCACTTTAAGTCCGATAATTATCTAAGCTAAAAAAATATTTCGGCCAATAAGATGTTGAACCGTCTCGAAAATTTTTGGGGCCCTGAGCGAAAACTAAAAATGTGCTCTTATATAACGAAAGCATATCTCATTACGAATAGAAATTCTTTGTCTTTTTTTGGTGCCTCTATTTATGTCTCGGTAGTAAAAAAAATAGGTTTAGAGTTTAGGGTTATAATTTAAAGTTATGATTTAAGATTAGGGTATAATGTATTGGTGTAGAGTTTAAGATTTAGAACTTAGGATTATGGCTTATAATTTAAGTTTTTAGTATTGGGCATAGAAAGCGGCACCGAAAAGGGTATATAATTTTTATTCATCTCGTTAATTTAAACAATTAATTTAATATTTCAAACACATTATTTTTATTGTTAGATTTATTTATTAATTTTTTTGGAAAAGAGAATTAATTTTATATGATTAGATTTATTTATTTGATAAATTAAAAAAATAAGTATTGAAAAATATGGATAAATAAATTTTAGGGGTCCTAGGCTGGTTGGGGCCCTACGCGGTCGCTTAGGGTGCTTCCCCTTATAGCTGACACGTGTTGACATATCCCAATAGTGTAAGGACTAAAAGCAAAAAAATGACATAGTTTAGGTACTTAAAGAGATCAAAAATAATAATTTAGGTACTTATTTTGACTAAAAACTAGTTTAAGGGCTAAAAACAAATAAAAGGAATAGTTTAAGGGTTGATATTTGATTTAAGCCGAAAATGAACTCAGGTTGGGCCGTTTACTGGGACCACAGTATCTTATATAAAGCCACTCAGAACCAACATAGCGAATTAGCAAACAGTCTCAGCTAGCTTGCTCCAAGGTAACCCTAAAATTCCTGAGCTGAAACCCAAAAAAAGATAGAAAATTTACCAAATCAAATCAAAACAAACATGAAGCGCTCTCGCTCCAGTAGCCTAGCTAACATTCGAGTACTCAAGCCTCCGTCCTCCACTGCTTTCGCATTCCAAAGGAATTCACGCGTCAATCCCTCCGTAATCTCCGTTCACGCGCCACCCAATGCCCACGAGACGGCGAAGGTGGGGATTTTGGCCGTGTCGACGCCGAAATTAACGATTTGGCAGGAGAATCACTTTTTGGACGAATGCTTTCTTTGTAAGAAGTGGTTGCACCAAAATGACACGAGATTTATGTACGGGTACGTGAATCGTTATTAATCTTTACTGATCTATGTTTGGCAACAGAAACTAAACGTAGGAAATTGAATCCTTTGATCTGAGATTCAAAAAATTGTTTACATCTAGGGTTTTTTGTTGTTGTTCAATTGCAGCTTTGAATCTTTGATTTGGATTCTCTCGTATTGGGCATCGTTTAAATCTCTATGTTTTGTTTGGTTCATGTGTTTACGTGAGTCAAATTATTGGCATTTATTAACAATAAAATTGCAGTGATTTCCGTGCGTTTTGCTCTCTTGATTGCCGCGGCAAACTGATCAGTGCAGATCATAAGAAGGAGAAAGCCAAAACGAAAGACCCGTTCGAAGTATCCACCTGGTACTTAACCTGAACATTGCTTGATCACTAACTTTGTTGGTGCATAAGCTTGTCATTTTTTCAAGATAGGCTTGCACTTCACCAATCCATGCCTGCCCCTCACACATAATCTGCCTTGTACAGTTGCTTTAGTTGGTTTTGTTTCTTCTCTTCTCTAGATTAAACAAAACTCTAGCTGTTTGGGGATTTCAACATCTTGTTTCCATTTTTAAGCAGGATTTATGATGATGATGATGATGATGATATTTTTATTTCTCAAATGCTGTGGATTTGGGTGGTATTCTTTTTTGTTTTCATTCATAGATCATTTCATTAATCATTAGAGTAGCAGATTCTTCTCTACTCCCTCTTTGCATTATAGTCGTGTTTTTATTCGAACAAAACTAAGGCGCTAGTGCATGAGATATTTTCGAAAATGTTTGATATTCCTTTCATTTGTGACCGGAGCTTTCAGTATTAAGACTATACATACCTATTCTAGTGCACTACATCTACATGTGCTGAAAATTCACTGTGTAAAATGGCTATGGTTTTTTATCTCAGCATTTAATTTCAACTTTTGTTTGCCTGCACCAACTTCACTGTGTGAAACATTGTCTAAGATGCTTGCCTTTTCGTTCAAATTTCACTCTTGTTGAACGAAAAATAAAATGTTAAGTTTTTGTTTGTACAAAAAAAAATAGGGCTAAAATGACCAAAAATTAAAACGTTGGGGGTTATTTTTTACTTATGCCTTTTTTATGTTTATGTTGTAGTTTCTTTTGGATGTTATGTTTTATTCATGGATTGAAGCTAACATTATGGATTTCAATTAGTTTTTGTCGGTTGGTTTTATTTTAAAAAATCGAATAATCAATTAATCTCCAAATTTAATTAACTAACTAATTTAACTGAGTTGATTTAACATTGATTGGGTTTGATCAATTAAGTGAATTGTTTGTAAAACAAAGTGAAAATTGGTATTTTAGTTAGTATTTATTTATTACTTTATTTATATGGTCATACTCATGTATTATATAACAAAATATTTATTGGCGTAGGAATCCGTCCATGCAGTGGAAAACTTAATTTAATGGTTGAGATTAATTAGAAATAATAAGTTTTTATGAGAAAAAAATATGTGAATTATTCTTAATTTAAATTTTTTAACTTCAGCTATTCAACTATCAGAAATGTGAAAAACTTCTAAGTTTAACGCAAGGAAAATTCTACAACGTGCGACGAACACCGATGAACACCACTAATGATGAACACCGATAAACACCATTAAATTAATTAATAAAGATTTAAAATTTTAAGGACTCGTCATACAATTAATAATTGTTTTTAAAAATTCAATTAAATTATTTTATATATATATATTAAAATTTTATTTTTTTAATAAGGGTAAATTATATATTTAGTACCTCACCTATTTCCGTATTTTTATTGAACCCTCATTATTTAAATATTATTTCAATTTGACCCTATTCTTTATAAAAAATAATTTAACCCTTAACCCTCAACCTAAAACCCTAAACTATTAAACCTTAAACCCTTAGACTCTTAAACATATACCCTAAACCATATATCATTAAAAATAATTTCACCATCATCGATTCAATTCAATTCAATGAATTGTTGAATTCTCCAAAAAAAAACTCAATTAAATTATTTTTTATATATATTAAAATTAATTAAACTTGAATCTCTTATAATTAATACTATCATCTTATTTAAGACAATGCCCCGATCCTCAAGCTTTAGAATCATCTTATTTAAGGCAATACCCCGATCCTCAAGCTTTAGACACATCCACACGCAAAACCTGGAAGACAACTCACATGACTTTGTTAGCTGTCCAAAGAATGCTGTAGGTGTGGAATTCTTTCGATGGATCAAACCAAAGGTTGTAGCGTTCCTCTCGCTCTCGGTTCGTGCTCCTATTGCCATACATATACAAAAACAAAAATAAAATTCAATACCACCGTCATTCAGCCGCCATGATTCTAATTATGTGCACTAATCAAATTTAATTTATTCAAAGTTCAAACCCACTTCTTAATTCTAAATTTGGAGGAAAAGAATACTAACGACAGCATACACGGGACCGAAGAAAATGAACAAAAATCGAAACAAAAGCAACACTGCAACCCTAAAGCAGGACATAGTTTCGAACACTGAAGTCTCATCCAATTATACGCATTGTGGCACCATATTGCATGCGTATCAAAACTCGCATAACTACCAACTCCATCACCTAGCACCTACATAACCATTCCGCAAAACAAATCACCAAATCCAACATGCTGCCATGCTCTATACAGACAAGCAAGTCATCATAGAATCACACGAAACCACAATGTAAGATCCACCCCAACGTTATTCTCAAACCCCTAATCAACTTTTCATCCCTCGAATCCGGGTTGTACGCTGAAAGAATTGTGTATTGTAATATCTCGCTCGCAACCATATGGCACAAACTTTTTGTCGCCATATCGATTCCCTATAACGATGCAACCTCCACAATTCCCCAAACAGACAACGACGCTCTCTACAATTCAGAATTTTTTAAGAAAAAATTAAACAATGCTCAATGCTAATTTGTCTTCGTTTATCATTTTAACGAACGAACATGAACAAGCTATATTCCTTAACAAACGAACACAAACAAGATATTATATTCGTTTAGTTGTTCACGTCCGTTCATTTATTCGTTTAAAATTAAACAAACGAACAGAAACATACCCTTTATTTGTGTTTGTTCAGTTCGTTTACAAACTTATTTATGAAGACTCACAAAAGCCTAAGTTTCATTTTGGGTTTAATTCAATGAGACTCTGAGGTAAACAAATAGCATTCCCCTGGCCAGTGGCCAGTGGCCAGTGACGGATTAATGTTGTAAGCCCCAAGCACATAATATTACGGGTAAAATACTTAAATTATTACTCAATTTTTTTCCGTGACTTATTTTAATCACTCAACTTTAAAAAAATTTAATTTACTCACCCAACTTTTAACATTGAACTTTTTTCGTCATTCTACCTTTAAATGCTTAACATCATTATGACGTAGATTATTTTTTATTATTTTTATCCTGACAGGAAAATTTTATTACTATTTAATTAGAAATATAATTTAAAATTAAAATTAATTTCCTTCGACATCATAATAAAGAACTCCTTTTTGTTCTCTACAATCATGTCACCGTTGCTAGGGTCTCCGGCCACCGCCGTCTGTCATCAAGAGCGGCCATTAAAGTTCGAATTTTTTCAGAAGACTCGTCTCGACATACTAAGTCTGAATTCAGTGACCACCATATATTAGGGGTTCGAGTGAAGGCCAGTGATGGTGTGTCGGGTTGTGCGTGAGAGTGATTCCGGCGTTGCTTGGGTGTTGCAGAAATGATGGCACTCTGCGTAGGGTTGAGAGATAGTTTTGAAATTTGCAGCAATGACTATTTGGTTTCCATAAATTTTGCAGCAATTAGTTTACGAGATCAAATAGAAATTTTTTTTTGGTAAACTGTGGTTTCTGGTAGTGAATGTTGTTGTGGGTGATGGGAAATGGAGCATGAGACGTGAGTGAGGATGAATGGGAATGTGCAAGAAATGAGGGGGAGTAGGAAATTATTTTAAATTATATTTTTAAATAAATATTAATAAATTCGTATTTTCATAATAAAAAACAATAAAATAATCTACATCATAACGGTGTTAAGTATTAACGGTAGAGTGATGAAAAAAGTTCAATGTTGAAAATTGAGTGAGTAAATTAAATTTTTTTAAAGTTGAGTGACCAAAATAGGTCACGAAACATAGTTGGGTGATGATTTAAGTATTTTACCCTAATTCTATTTTACCTTTTATTCATATAATTTCTTCTTAAGATAATGAATAAATTATGGATTTACGCTCTTACATTCAAACAATTACGTTTTATCCCAACTCTTAATTCTAAATCCGTCTCTATCGCTCGCTGTAATCTCAATTCTCAAAGCTAAGATAAAGTTGTTTTCAAAAGGGTGAATCAATCAACATGCACTTTTGTGATGATCTATCTTCACTGTTGCAAGTTAGATAATAAACCTTTCCGGTCTCCATGATACGTGAAAAAAAGCTTCTCCCAATACGCAAATCCCTTCTTTACTACGTTTCCGGTTTCCGGTAATGAACATCGTAAATTCCACCCCAAAAGAAATTCCCCATTCTGCTGCTTCCAGTCTTTCAGTGGCTGACATCACGTGCGGCTTGCCAGAGATTTGCAGCAACAGCATGCGTAAGCAACCGGTTCGTGATGGGGTGACCGTGACTGCAGAGTCAGAGTTGTGCGTTTTGCATTTGCATTATGTTTATTGTTTCGTACCCTCAAAAGGTGTCGGCCTTTAAGAGGTGCCACCTGTTCTCCATCTCCTCCCAGATCTAAGGTGTTACTCTATTATTTATACTAATAACGTTATAAAAGATCTAATAACGAGTAGTCACAATAAAAAAAAAATATTTATAATAATATATTTTTTTATAATTAAGTCCTTAAAATTCAATTTTTACTTATAATTTAGTCTTTAGATTTATATTTTTTTACGATTATGTCCCCTAAAACTATTTTTTACAATTAGGTCCCTAAAAATTAATTTTTTTTCTATAGGTCGAGTTGGGGTCGGGTTTAGTGTGTTTATTTTTGGGTCGGGTCGGGTCGAGTTTTTTAAAAAAAATATTCGAGTCAGGTACATGTATAGGGTATTTATTTTCGGATCGGGTTCAGGTGGGCCAAAAACCCGACCTGATCCGTGCCCATCTCTACTCGGGTTTGGGTAGTTTAACTAATTTATATTAGAAAATTTAGGTTCAAACAGTTTTGTCTTTGCAGTGTGTTATCAAAGACTACCATATAACTGTATTATCAATATTTAAGTTTGAAATGCTAACAATCAGTTGGTCTAGTGGGATGAGGCACTAGATCTCTTAAGCGATGGCAGGGGTTCGAACAAATTGGGTTGGGAGGGTCGCTCCCATAATAAACTTCTGTAATACCTGATTCAGATTACTCAATCGATGAATTGGATACCGGCAGGGACGGATTTACATGGGAGTGGGGTGAATTTTTTCACCTTTTTCCCCTTATTTAAATTTCTTTAAAAATTAGTTTATTTATGAGTTTGCCCCCACTTTCAAACATTTATAGTTCCCCCAACCCCATCGGGCTCCGTCCCTGGATACCGGGGACTACAAAAATATTTTAGGAGATGACATTGGTAAGACACAGTGCACTCCCAATAAGAGGACGTGAGTACAAATTTTAGAGACGACATTATTGGGAGAGGCAACCTTGTATCTCAAACATAGACAGTAAATCATACATGTTTATTACTAAAAAAATATTTAAGTTTAAAATAAAAAAACTAAAAGATTATGTTCTTTTATAAGAATAACAATAGAAAAAGAAAATGATAAATTAAGGAGAATAAAACACTTTTGTCTGGGTCTCTATCTAAAGATCTGCAAATGGTAAGAGTAGTTGGTCCCCTGAGCAGGCATCTTGACTCTAGGTCTCTAGCATTCCATGTGAAAGTTCTTTAACAGATTTTGTTTTTAAAAAATTGGGTAGATAATTAATTAATCAATATTTTAAAATTTACAAATTTAATCAAAGATTTCGGCTGTTAATGGGGAACACTATCAGGCTAATCAACATGGCAACATGAGATAACAAAAAAAGTTTTAAGCAACCGTGGAAACCCTTTCCAAATGGCCCAGTAGTATTGAAAACATGTTCAGGCATTGTATGCCGTCCAGGTTTATAATATATTTAACTCGGTGAAAGCAACGTTTCCAACAATGCAGTGCATTTAGCGGTTTAGACCCTAAACCCTAAAATTATAAGGTCGGTTTGGTTCTTCCGCCAATTGAATCTTAAATAAGAAAGCTAGCAGACCGACGCTGCAATATGCAATCATTGAAACCACATTATTGGAAGGACCAGCTCCAATTAATCTTTGAAATTTTTTAATTCCAAGCTGTTAATTTGTATAATTTATGTGTATATAGTTGAAGTTTATGAGGCCACGATTTACTTAAACGTGCGGAGCATTACCACTAAGGTGGAGTGTCACAACACAAGAAAGGAATTAAAAAAAAAGCAATTGAAAAACCTTTGTATGTCATAAATTAACCAGGGTAATTATTCCCGTAACTAAAAATTTCCACAAATATTCTAGTTTTAAAGTTAAGAATTTAGTTTAGGGTTTAGGAGATTGAGGTTTAGGTATAGAGGTTAGAATTTAGGAATAGTAGTTAGAATTCATGGTTTAGAGTTAGAAATTAAGTTTTATAAGTTAAAATTTAAAGGATTTATATCTTATACATTGGCGGTAGAAACTGAAAATTTCCATAAGCGTTTTAGTTTTAAGGTTTAGGGTGTAGGGTTTAGGTGCAGAGGTTTAAAATTTAGGGTTTAGATTTTGGGGTTTTGTCTTTAGGGTAATATGGTTATGATTTAGGGTTTAACTTGTAAATCCTAAATTATAACCCTAAACTCTAAATTCTTATTACTATCCCTAAATTCTAAACCCCTACACCTAAACCCCTAAACTCTACGCCATAAACTAAGACCCTAAACCTTAAAACTAAAGCGCTAATGCAACCTTTCAGTTTCCACCACCATTGTATAGAATAATAATTCAAACTTAAATCATCGCATATTACCCTTAAAATTAAATCATAAACCATACATCCTAAACTAAATCTCTAAACCCTAAAACTAACACTAATATGCTTGTGGAAACTTTTAATTTCCACTGCCAGTGTATTGAATATAAATTCAATTAATAAAGGTATTCATCCATTTGACATGCACACACTTTGCAGACATTGTAGTTGAACTCGAGTCTCCTAAAATAAACATCATTCGCTTTTTTACTGGGACCACTTAATTTTTTTTTAATTTTTACCGCTAATATATTGACTATTAATCGAATTAATAAAGGTATCCATGCTTGTTTTCTTTCTTCTTATTAAGAGAAAAACCAACACCATCAATTGATGTTTATCTATTTTAAAATTAATAACTGAACATGTTTATAAATTGTAAGATTTTATCAATGGGTTTGATGATGATGATGGAATTTAATGTATTTAAAATAGATCGGTTGAATGGTTAAGAGTATATTCAGAACAAATATTACATGTAATCACCATAGCTTTCAAAAAAGAAAAAAAAAGAGATCAGTTGATTAAATCGAAATCAGTAAATTGTCCGGTTGAATAATGACATTAAATAAAATATATAATGAATCATAAGAAAAATAAATAAAATTTTATTGAATAAATAAAAATCATTTTAGAATGTTTTATATTTTTATTTAATCATTTTAAACCGACCTATAAAACATATAAATCAAATAAACTGATTTAGAAACCAATAATTTAATAAACTCAATCATCTATATGATTTTTATACTATTGACAAATTTTATTTTTATTCATTTAAATTACTACTAAAACATAACAAGATGCCACTTGGGTGAATTAGGACAACTGCTGACTTTAATTGGTCCTACATAACAAATAATAAAGGGGCTGAATGAGTTTTGGACATTGATTACATCTTGTCCTTTCCATACTTTTACAAGTCTTCCAAAAATAGAAAATTACAATCGACTTAAATGGAATTCGGACAATAAACAAACATGTCTTTCTGAAAGTCTGGATATTTTAAACCTGGCAGTTAGGAATATGATTTGTTGGTGTCAGCCAATCGTACCCTGAAAAACAAAAGCTCCAGCTGATGAACTAAATTATTGACAACAACATGTACAATTTTGTTACCTATTGTTGCAATGGAAATTGGACAAATAAATTTAGCCTGAACCAACCTCGTTTTCCGGCAGCCATCCGGGAAACGATATGCGTCCCCATCGCCACCATTGTCGCCACCTGCAAAACTGGGGGACCATTCTGAATGATTGAGGAGAGAAATTCGGGATCGAATCATGACTGTGGCAATAGTTCTTCGACCTCGATCCTGGCCCCGGAACAACTCATACTTTTCCGAATTCGACTACGGTTAATCGATTCAACCTCGGCCGAAAATACACCGTAGACAGGCCTATGATCGGAGAACTTCGACTCCCCTCGAACATACGATAACTGATGGAGGCCTCTTCCATACCACAATATCCGATCACACCTTCACAAATACAACATAATTAGCTTATTTGCTTATACAATGATTGCCAATATTTCTTTATAAAAGAAAAATGTGACAATAACATGTAATGTAAGTATAAAGTACTAGGTAAACAGGGAGATTACCATGCAGGAGTTCTTCGTTTTTCCTTTGGGTGCCTGTCTTCCACAGCATATCTGTCTGAATTATTAGAATACTTGTATGTTGGAGGGAAATATATTTTTCCTTCTCTCCATCCCTCGAAAACACGGCCTCGCCTCTGCTCGATCCGAAGCTGGAAAACCGGCAGTTTTTTCAGATTCTCATATGAATTAAGAGCAGCATAAATTATATGGGAGAAAGGATATGAACATGCCTGGTCATTCTCTAACAGTGCTTTCCAATTACGCATCTCGACCAGAGCCTTTGCGGAACGGTACGATAGAGCAATTCGATAATTCAAATCCCCGAGCCATATAATACGGCTGCACCGAGACACTGAAAGCTTAGAATTTTATGGTATCTTAAACTAACAAGCATTGAATTGAATCGAATTAAACATATGAAGGCATACTCATGATCTAGAATCGTTTGGGGAGATTTCTCGTCTTTCGTACCACGAACCCTGGGAAACCTCGTCTTTCTAAGGATCTCCATGACATCGGAGTTTCTTCGAAGCTCGTTACCGTCCTTCTGCCCCGAGGTTAAATGACTACAGACGAAGCAAAAGGTAGTTTGATGCAAAGACATGCTAATAGAAATGGAACCCTGGAGGATAAAACACAAGATATTAGTACATGGCTACTTATTCCTAGCTCAACCAAATTCCTCAAATAAGTGTTTCATAGGAAAAATTGTACCTTGTTTCCAAGATAACCCATCAATCCTCTGCCTACACATGACACTTTCATGTTGCGAACATCGTCTCGAATATCAGTTTTAACCCATACTGTTAGAAATATCCCTACCATTTGCTTGCTGGCAACCAAACCGTACCTCGACCGCCGCTTCTGTTTACCGGTTTCCTCCATGGCAAAAGATTCACCATAGGACATTGGAGAATGTTGTGAATTCTCCATGTTCCCTGGTGAATCTGCAGTGCCATTCTCATCATCGGAGTCGGAGGAACCCCATCTGAAGTTAAAGTCATAATCACTCGGTCTATCCCCAATGCCGAATTGGTGCATTGCCATGTCGTTATCCCATCTCGTGCTCGAACTCGAGGATCGAAACGACGGATGGTTAAAGAAAGATGAACTTGTCTGCCTTGTTGATCCTTCAAAGTCAGCATCAAGCTTTACAACCGGATCGGCGCCGCCGGGAAGACTATTCAGGGTCTTTCTAATGAGAGCTAGCCATTTCTTGGCTGGTCCATTGTCTTCAGTGCCCAAAACATTACCAGCATTTAAAGGAACAATTTCTTGAAACCTAAAAACAAATGCCAATTGGATCATTCAAATTTGTCTGAGAAATTCATATATAGAAAAAAAAATCTGGGTTAGTTTGGCTTTAACGTACCCCAGTACATAAATATCAGCCGGATTAGATGTATGAAGCCAATCTTCAAGATTCAAATAACTGGGAGGAGATTTCCCAGCAACATTCCATGTTGCACAAAAGACCCTGTTCCCATATGGAAACAGAAAATTAGAACAAAAAAAGCACTGAAAACCAAATCAAGTCCAGTAAAACTCAAAACATACCTATAATTATGTATGTCATTAAACTGAGAGCTTCCGGGATCGATTTTACTCGGCCGAATTCGATCCGAACCTAAGTCGTCAGCTTTAGTCTTGACACTGAACCATTTCTTGACCAATGTCTTAGGCCATGGAAGCTTCATCAAAGCAATACACAGAATAATCAGACACAACACAACAGGTTACATAAAACGAAACAAGAATCAAAACGAATGGTTTGTCTTTGTAAGAAGAAGAAAAAAACCTTGCTTTTCTTGGAGTTTTCAATCCTCATTGTTTCACAGCTTTCATATAAGCCTAATCCAGAAGTGAAAAAAAAAAACAGGGGTTTTCAGAAAACAAGAGAGGAAGCTGAAAATAATGTGAAAAAAGTGGGTTATTCTTTGTGTTTCCTCTGGAGAATGAAGAAAGGAGGATCGAGGCTAAAAGGTTGCCTTATTTTTAGCTGGAAAAAGAAAGGGAGAATCGAAACTGAAAACCAAAGAGGGAGAGAGAGAAGAAGTGAAGCGTGGAAGTAAGAGTAAGAGATTCTGAGGTAAAAACATGACAACCTAAGACATATAAAAGGGAGAGAGACATAAAGAGAAAGCAGGTTTCTTTCTATCTTTTTTTAAACCTATGAGTTGGCTCTTCATTGAAACCAAAAAAGAAACCTCGTTCAGTGTACTGGGGAAATTGTCGAATTTTATTTACCCTCCCAAAACCCACACCCACATGCCAATCCCTGCTTTCATCTCTTTAAGTTTAGTTTTCTCAAATCATTTTAACCATGCAAAATCTAATACCCAGAGCCGTGTCCAAAACAGAGGCTAAAGAAGCAGTAAAAAAGATAAATTACAGTGCACTAATAACATACGCATAATTTTATGTTAGATGTGCGAACCTTTATACTTAATAAAATTATATAATAATTTGAAAAGTTCAGAGAGCATGAGATTTGACCATTAATATAAAATACAAATAAATTTTTAAAATATATAAAAATTTAAAACAGAGTTTTTTTTTTAATATGCTGGTGCGATGCAAGGGTAGCATCTATTCAACTTTCTGGTGCTCAAACCCGAGTACTAAAGGATGATAAATATCTACCTTTGCCACCAAGACACAAGGAGATGAACAAATTTAAAACAAAGTTAAATATTCATATGAGAATATGAGAATATACCTTGATGTAAACAATCCCAAAAAATTGCATCTTATATGAACATTTAGCCTTGATTAAAATTGCATCAATTTCACTAAATTTTAAAGATCGAGAGTCAAAATGATCCAGAAAAAGGCTCAAAATGACAAAAGGGGTAAACTTTAGGGACTAAATTCTACTCCCTCTGTCCCACTAAAAATGTCACATGTTGATAATTTTTGGGTCAAACTTTTTTAACTTTGACATCTTATAATTTAAAATTTATTATTGATAAAAATATTAAAAAATATATTTTAGAAACCTTGAATCAATTAGTTTTTAAATATATTTTTTATAAATTTTAATTAATTAAAATTTTTAAATAAATTACAGTCAAAGTTAAAAAAAATTGACCAGAAAAAAGTTAAGATTTAGTGGGACGGAGGGAGTATTTTTTATTAAAGATGACGTGGTATTGTAATTAATTGACTAAAAACGGTATTGAAAATGCTCTTATTTGAATGGAATGACAAAGTTAAGATTTAGACATTTATTTAAATAAATTTAAAAATGTTAGAATCTTATTCAATTGTTTTAAACGGTTAAGCTTCAATGTGACCAGGGACAGAGCTAGGATTTTAAATTGGGGGCTAATAGAAATGACAATGAATTAGACATAGATCAGACTTTATAAAGTTTAAGTCCAATTCAATTAATAATCGTACCTCAAAAAAATTCAAGTCTGAATCTAAGTCTGATTATATAAATCCAAGTTCGATCTAATAAAATATCTAAAATCCAAATTTAAATTCGAAAGTTCGAGTACAATTAATTTTTTCTTTTTTTAAAGTAACAACTCAAACAAATATTTTTAAATAAAAAATAATTTTCATCGAACAAATATATTTGAACTAATAGCACAAACAAATGTTACAATCCAATATAAAATAAATTAAAATAACAACTCAAACTTCAACTAAAAAACACTCAACAACAAATAAATCATCCTTACATAAACTATTATTTTCTTATTAGTCCACTAACATAACTATTTTCCAAATCACTATTATAAAATGTCTAATAAATATTACAATCCAAGATGAAACAGATTAAAAATATAATTAACATGTTCAAAAATCAACATTTTACATAGAGAAAAAAGTTTTTAACCATCAAGCTTCCATTGTTGGCCGGTATATCTCATAGTGTAGCAGAAAAATTATCTGACGATCACCACTAGAGATTCGTGTACGAAGAATGAATTGGGTGATTAAGGGTGAAAATTACCCATTTAAAATCTGAAATTTTAAATTTGGAAAAGATAGATATTCAATCACGATTCCACGATGTCGATTCATAAACCGTAATGATAATGGTCTGACCTATACGTAGTTCACTTAGTTGAAACGAGCATAAAAACTCTCTAAACTATTTAGAGAGTTTTTCCAAAAAATATTAATGACCGTTAAATCTCACATTAAATTTAATTAGGATTTTAATATATATATATATAATCTAAATTCAACTTAATTATGATTTCAATATATATCTATATTAATATACATAACCCTAATTCAACATAATTATGATATATATATATATATATAAATCTCAATTCAACTTAATTATGATTTCAATATATATCAATATTAATATAGATAACCCTAATTCAACATAATTAGGATTTCAATATATATGTATATATATATATATTTAAATCTAAGAGTTTTAAATATTTTTATTCGAATTCATATATGGACCGGACTAGGATCGGATATGAATTTGGATCGGATTTGAATAAGATCGTGACAATGTCCACACCCGATCCAACTCCTATTAGGACTCGGGACTTTTTTCAGATTCGGATTCGAACTTTTTTCGATTGGGTTTGGATCGAATTCTTTTTCTTTGCCATCCCTGAGGGCAAAGTATAACTTTCTTCGAAAGTAGGGGCACAATTCACAATTATCCCATTAAATTTGTAAATTTATTATATAAATTAAGGGTAAATTTTTTGGGGAGGGGGCAAAAGTTAATACGCAACCCTAAATTTACTCATTCGATCAAAGTATCACCCCACATTAAGTAAAATTTAGTTATTAAAATACATAATAATACTTGATTTTTTACATACGTTAATAGAGGGAATTTATGTGGCAATGAAGGTTGCATCTCCAAAATATGCAAAATGTTGGGTGTTTTAAACTTTAGAACCCTCAAAACCTTCATCTTTGTCTTTTGACTCAATCTAGACTGATGTCCATTAGAAACAGAGCAAATGTGGTCCTAATTTTGTAAACTTCCCAGTGCCATAGAAGCATGTTTCAAGCATAGATTAAGGCAAAACATAACTTAGTTTACATGTAAATAGGATCTTGTTAGGGCATTAAGGGCCCCTAAAACCTAACCTAACATGCTCCCCATGTCCCACGCGATCTCCTGGGATTCTGTGCACCAAGGCCTTAACAAATGTGAACCCTTTGCTTTACAAACTTCAACCCCACATGCTACATGTGGGAGACCGTGTCTTGTTTTCTTGCCCATTTTTCATTCTTCAAGGCTCTTAAACAATGCTTATTTGGTTAATTAAGTAGCCTCGAAAATATTTACTTTTTAATTAAACCAATGGAGTTGACGGTAAACGCTCCAAAATGGGGACCATGAAAAATACGAGGGCTTCTTCTCAAGGGACGGATGCAAGGTTGTATGTCACGCTACAAACCAGGGACTGAGTCAGGATTGAATGTCAAGAGGGGTCAAATTACTTAATTTTAAAATTATGAGAATTTATTAAGTATTTAAACTCAAAGTTGAGGGACAATGTATAATTTATCTAATATTTAAATTTATTAGAATTTAAATTATTATTAGACCCCAAAAATTGAAGGGATCAAATTAAAATTTAGAGAATTTAATTAACAATATTCAAAAAATATTTTTAAATATAAATTTTTAAAAATTTAAAGGAAAAATTAAAATTTTCAATAAATAAAAAACTTCTTATGAAATTTTCAATTTCTTGAGGACGCCAATGTGCCTTTAGGTCTGGCCTAAGCTCTCGTGTAAGCGATTAGCAAGCTATAATAAAAATATAAAGGGTACGAATTTATAAAACTTTAAAAAGTAAAAAAATATAATATATATATATGAACTATAAAAAATTCAAAAAATTTAAGAGTACAATTGTTCGCTCCACCACTCGGTCCATCTCTGCTGCTTCTTCCAGCATCAAACATTAAGCATAGTTGTCGAAGATTTGGCTGTCCAAGTCATTTTTTGTCGAGCCTTTAAGGCCACTGCGACGTGGCAACCATTAAACATGCTCTTAAAAAAGTTATTTTATTTTCTGAATGATATTTTTTTAAAGAGTTGTCCACCTATTCACTCATTAAACGGGTTAAAACTGGCATTAAATATGCTCTTAAAAAAGTTATTGTTATTTTCAAATGAGTATATTTAAAAATGATTTCAATATTAAGTCATGAATCAATTTAAAATCCAATACTTTTTAAATTATAACAATTATTAAATTTATTTAAGTAGTAAATGCTCTAGTAATTGTAAAATATCAGTTCAATCTAATGTCAGTTTTACATTACTTTTAGAAAGTCTGATGGAGAATTACTTTTAAGAAGTGTTTTTGGAAAAATGTTTATATATTGTTTGATTTAGAACATGAGTATTTGATATCGTCGTTGTCAATGGGTACTTTTAAACGAGGGTAAATATATAATTTACTCAAAAGTGCTTTTAAAAAAATTACAATAAAAATTAAAAATTTTAGCTTTTGAAAAGCACTTTTCAAACTAAGCTGAAAATCATTTTCAGATTGAAAGCTACATATTTTATATTACTTTTAATCCCACAAACACTTTAAAAAAAGTAAGAGTAAACTACTGCAGAAGTCACTTATGTTTATACTAAGTACAGAGTTAGTCCCTTAATTTGAAAAATGACCAGTAAGGGGTCCCCATTTATAGGCAGTTCGATATTTTATTCATCCAAGAAGGGGTCCCCATTTATAGGCAGTTCGATATTTTATTTTTCATACTTTCAACACTAGCAAGCATTTACTTCGTTTGAAACCGAGCTTGCAAAATTTACACATAAAACTACAATTGCAAGTTGCCTTTGACTTATCTACAGATAGCAAGCTTGCTTCCCTGCCTTGTATTTTTTTCCACCAGAAAGGACAATTCCCGGGAAACAAACAAAAGAAAGAAAGAAAAGAAGAAGCTTTAGAGAGATTTGCTGGAAACAAAACAAAGCTGTTTGAATATAGCAATCCCCTGAAAAAAAGAGAAATTTTTCGGCAGAAAATAAAGAGGAAAATAAAAAATTGTAGGAGAAGAAGAAGACCCAAAAATACGAGACTAGCTAGTGACAGGAGAATATAATGTTATCGTAATATTTGAATTATTACTTAAACTACTCAGTTTTTGTCCAATAACTTGATGATCAAGTACTTAACTAAGTTAACAAAGTCACCCACTTCATACTTTACCAAATCAAACATCTTAAACTTGTTTCTACCGTCTTCTGAAAGCATAAAAAGTGAACATGTTAATGAAAAGATCGAAGGCCTCATAGCGGTAGGGAGTAGTGGAGGGGAAAGAAATAAAAAATTATAAATATAGATGATTAAATGTGAAATTATATAAATTATTTTTATTTCAGTGGTTAAAATACAAGTTAAGTAATGGTTTAGGGACTATTTAAGTAATTTATCATTTTTTATTGTGTCAGATCACCCTTCCGTTTAGATTTAACGGCTGAGTGACTAGAAGTTTACGTCCCGAAAACGTTTGGGACCTTACTGGTCATTTTTCAAATTTAGGGACTAAGTCTGTACTTAGTATAAACATAAGTGACTTCTGCAGTAGTTTACCCAAAAAGTAATGGAGAACATACCTAATATTATTTTGAATTGACGTAATGCCAAAAATTACCCATAACATTTTACTGAATAATCATTTTGGTCCATATTCTTTTCTTTTGTTTACTTTTATCTATTTATTTTAGATCAAAGTGGTCTATCGTGAATAGAAACCGTTACTTAACTAACGGTCAACACAAAATGCTGACGTGACATAATCATTTGGCATGGGATGTTAACATGGCACTTTACCACGTCAATAATTTTTTTAAAATATATATTTTAAATATTTGGGCATTTTTTTGACATTATGACTTTTTGAATTTTATGGTTATTGCTTTTTCAAATATTTGTTTACCACCTCATAAGTTGCAGTCCAATATCATAGCAGGCTAGAGTTAAAGCCCACATGGCCTTAAGCACCTACTTTGATCATCTATCCACTAGTAATTACTAATTACTAATATTTTAAATCGCAACTTCTAATGCTCCTACCCCCCCCCCCCCCCCCCCCTAATAATTTTAGCCAACAAACTATTGGATTAATAACATTTGGGTCTATTGTTCAAAAACACATTCTATTTAAATTACGGCCTTGTTTAGGTCGATCCAATTCTATAAGGCTCTTTTTAATTTTGAAATTTGAGTCCGGGTTGGATTCAGGTTTTTTTCGAATTTTTTTTGACATGACCCAACCTACATAATAATATCAATTTTTCTATATACATTTAAGGATAATTGTTGTAACGCTCATTCTCTCTCTATATTTTTAAAAATCTCTTTATTTTGTGTAATAAAACTTGATTTTCTATTTGTATTAAATTTGATTGGGTTTTTATCCTAATATTCGGGGCCGGGTGGAGGCTTTTAATTTTCGAGTCGACCAAAAATTCGACTCGTGCCCATCCCTAGTGCTACTTGAGTTGAGTAGTTCGCGAGCAATTTGAGCTCGAGTCGAATTGACTCGATTCGAACTCGAGACCTTAACAAGTCAAGTCGAGCAAGGCACAACTCAACTCGATAAATTCGCGAGCAGCTCATTAAATTATTATATGATATGTTTGTTTTTGTGTATTTGTAGATTGTTACTTTGAAGTTTAGATTTTAGAATTGTTTCATACACTATTTTGATTTTTTTAATTAGTGTTTATATTAAGTGCTATATATTATTACTAGTTTTTACATATATTAAAAAATAAGGTGAAATTTCTGACGAATTTAACGAGCAACGAGTTGAGTCATGTAATGGTTTTTTTATGGAGCACGAGCCGAGCAAAGAATTGTCGACCTTATCGAGTTGAGTCAAGCATAAATTGAACAGTTTTCATGTCAAATTAAACACGAATCAAATATTTTTCAAATCAAATCAAACACTACTTAACTCGTGATAGACTCACTCGATAATCACAATATATGAGATGCCATTGCTTGCAGCTTTTTCTATAATACGAGTTTGTATTTGTTTGACAACCTCTAGAATGAAAGGGGGTGGCCCGGACTGTGGTGGAGCGGTCATGATGACACAGTTTATGGTGATGGTTAACGTGTCTTTATAATAAATTTAGTATTAAGTACCAATTAATTTTAAAAGACATAATGTCAGATTTTTTAAACAATATTTTTTTGAAATAGATTTTTTAAACAATATTTTAAATTATAATATTATGGATAAAATAAAATAAATTATGATTAATCATTTTTATAATGAATCTCTACCTACTTGATTCAAAATAATCAACTAATGAATCAATAATTATACTAAAAAATAATAACTAATAAGTCCCCTGTGCGCCATGGCTAGAGAACTCCAAGTAGATCCAACAAGGGTCGTCGTTGGTTTTGGGTCTTCTTGTTTTGCTGCAAAAAGGATTATATTAATTTTTTTCTAAATATGCTGGTGTGTTTATAAGTTAGTATCGATTTAATTTTTTTAGCCTTTTAATAAAGTACACACAGTGCTCGAACCAGGGTCACTGAATGAAATACATCATCATTTACTATTGAGACTACTCTACATATTCTTTATTATTATTATTATTATTATTATTATTATTATTATTATTATAAAAAAGTTTCAATGTATTCCTAATAAATCATAGTGAAGAGATGCTGAACATATAAGAAATTAAGTTAAAAGGATGACAAGTCATAATAAAATGGAGCCAAATGAAGCAATGATAGCACATAATAATAATTTAGTTAAAAGAGCCTTTTTTTTAAAGAGACCCAAGCTGGTGGTTATGATTGAGCCATCCTCGCCGTCCCAAACAATCTGCTTGCACCAATTAATATCATTATCACCGCTTATAGCGGCCGTCACCCCACACGTATGCTGCTCTTTGCAATTCAATCCATAATCAGATCACACCAAAATTTACCATATTATTACCGGGGACAAAATCATGATTCGGGATGGGCAAAAACGTAAATATATAAAACTGGATAAATTTATAAATAAATTAATTTTTTTAAAGGGACAAAAGTGAAAAATAAAAATTTTTGGGGGAAAAACATATTTTTTTCTTCATATTTACGTATATATGCATAATTGCATATGATATACGTAGATACATTACACTATATTAAGTTTAGTTAATAGATATAAATTATAATAATTATTATTAATTAGTAAAATTCTAGAACGTGCGACACGCACCGCTGAACATCTCTAACGTAATAAACCGTTGAATGCCATTAATTTTTAGTAATTTTTAAATAATTATTAAAAATTTTAAAGGCTCAACATGCAATTAATCATATTTCAAATAAAATCAGAAAAAATTATTACATGAATTATTCTCACCACCTCATCTATGGTATCACCCAATTAAATAAAACAACATAATTTTTATTTTTTATATAATATTTTTTTATAAATTAAAATTACAAATTATCTTATTCTTTTTCAAACCTCATATATTAATTTTAATACGTTAATAAATAAAATCCTTCAAATGAAAAATACCCAAAAGCCAATTGCTTATGTTCGAACTTCAAACCCTCGTGCGGCGACTTTCCTCAGACATTCCGTGTCCCTACAAACATCGTGAAACCCCCAAAACAATCCCATAATTACTGTATAATCCATAAACAAGATAAATAGCTCTAGATTTCTCCGATAAACAATAAATTAAGCATCTTCAACTCCAATAGGTTAATCCTAGGGTTTTTAACTTATTATGATTAATTATTTTATTTTTGTTTCTTTGTGAGTTAAGTTTTTTGGGTATTTTTTAATGGTTATATTTATTAATATATTAAAATCAATATATGAAGTATGAGGAAGATGATGATGATTTGTAATTATAATTTATAAGAAAATATTATGTTAAAATAAAAATGAAGTTGTTTTATTTAATTAGGTAGGACAATGAATGATGTGGCGAGAATGATTAATGAAATAGTTTCTTCTAATTATTTTTTAAAATATAGTTAATTGTACGTAGAACTTTTGAGTTTTTTAATAATTATTTATAAGTCATTAAAAATTTAATCGTGTTTAACGGTGGGTTAATGGTGCTCAGCGGCGTGCGTCACCTGTTGTAGACTCATCCTATTAATTGACTTGCATTTTTAATACATTTATATTTTTATTATCACTTCTAATATATATATATATATATATATAAATATATATAAAGTTAGTTTTGTTTTTACCATTACTTCAAGTTACATGATATATATTTATGTTTCTTTTAATGTATTTAGGTTAAGTTTTTACTTTATATAGGTTGTCTTATTATAAATGTTTTGAGCAAGCAAGCATGTATGGTTGGTTGGCCAAGCTGCTCATCTTTATTCCCTCATATTCGCTCAGGTCATGAGTTCTAGACCCAAACGAAACAACTAGGGTGCAAAACTACTCGACGACCCGAAATAAAAAAGCAAGTATTTTACTAAAAAATTACCCAACCCGTGGTTTTTCCGGGTAGTTGGGCCGGTCTAGGCCGGAATTTTTTGGTAATCGATTACCTGACCCGACACTTTTAATATATTTACTTTTTAGTTTTAAATTATATTTTTATTTTAGGTTGCTTAATGTTATTAACTAAAACTAAATTTAAACTTTAAAAATATTTCTATGTTTGTATTATGTACTTTTAAGTTTTAAAATTTTCAAATATATTTTTATTAATTTGTTAATACAAGATTCGAAAGAAAAGACGAGATTAATATTTTTAATGTCTTTTTGTGTTTGGATTATGTATTATGAACTTTTAAATTTTATGTGTTTACTATGTAATTTCTTAAAAAATTAAATTTCAAAATAAATAAATAAAAAATATGAACCGGGTATCCGTTACCCAATTTTCTTGGTACTCGGCTAAAGCGGGCCGAGAAACGGGCCGACAAATGTGATACCCGGATAACCGGGTACTCGGTAATGAAGAGCCCTTAGAACACCCCTTCTTTCCCCCTAGAGTCCTCTCCCTACCCCCTCCAGATAGGATTAAGATTAGAATTGGAATTTGTCAAAAAAAATGTTAAGCGTTTTGATTCGAATTGAGATATGGATCAGACTCGAATCAGATCATGATAATATCCATATCCGACCTGATCCCTATTATGACTCAGACCCTTTTTTTAGATTCGAAATCATACTTTCTCCAAATCAAATTTAAATCAATATTTTTCTTCTTCAAATCAAATTCGAATTAAATTATCACCCTTAAACTACTTTATTTGCTTTTTCTAGAACATGAGAAATAGAAACACACTAATCTCGATTTAAGATATCAAAAATATGTTGCAGAAGAGAGAATGGCTGAGAGTGACCTGAACGCCGAACTCTTTGAAGAAATTGGACCGTCTCCAAATTATCCAACTCGACCATGCTCATCGCTTACATGAATTTCAAAATATCTGTTTATTTTTCCAAGTACTTTAACATCATGTTTCCCTCACGGAAAAAAACCTACATAATTTATAAATAAATTATTTGAGTTCGAATATTTAAAAATAATAATAATTCTTTTTTACTAAAAACATTCGAAGAATTGTTCTGTCTTTCTTTTAAACATATCAAAAATAAGATTTGGATGGCACCAACTGCTATAAAAACACAATCTACAAATCAAACACAAAAATTCAATTAAAAATATTAAAGTCGAGCATAGAAAAACACGAGAAACAAAGAACATTTTTGAAACCTCAACCCAGATGTATAAAATCATCGTTTTCCTCGTTTGCCGTTCAAGATAAAAACTCAAAGATCCAATTATTATTGACAAAATAAAAAAATGCCTCAAACGTTTACATATTTTGTCATTTGGTCTTTTATTTTTTTTGGAGCAAACAACCCAATATTTTAATTTGGTTCAAATATGTCTTTATTGGATAAAAACTGTCAGTCAACAATTAATTTTGGCTAAACTTGTCACACGTTAAGATCAGCTGACATGGCATATGCCACGACAGATTTTTTTTAAAAAAATATTTTGTTATATCATTCTTTATGGTGACACGTTACTGACTATCATGGTGAGACGTGGCTAAACTGGATGGTAATACGTGGCAAATATGATGTTGATACGCGATGAATATGTTATTGACACGTCAGCAGATTTTAATACATGATAAGTCTAGTCAACATCAGTCGTTGACTAACAGTTGACATCCAACAGGGGCATATTTGAACCAATTTGAAACGTTGAAAGTTGTTTGCTTCAAAAAAAAAATAAGAGGTCAAATGACAAAACATGCAAACGTTGAGAGCATCTTTTATCATTTTACCAATATTAATTGGATCTTTTGTTTAATATTAACCCTAAACTCAAATTCTAAACTCTAAATTTTAATGTTAAAACATTAATTAGACACTAAAATGAATAAAATATTTTTATTCCAACATCATTTCCCTTATTTTTCAATCATAATATTCCCCTAATATTGCCCCCACAATATGTCTATTTATTATAAATAAACATTTTCATGTTATTGTGGGGTATTTGTCCTTTCCCCATCATTTTTGGTTTTTCATTTCCAATTGGACAGCCCTTGGAAACTAGCACTAGAATCCAGCAAACTAAAGCAACCGAAAACATCTGAGACTGACCGAAAAACAAAATACAGTTTTAGCAGAGGAAGATCATTCGGATGTTGTTGAGACAGCCAAAATCCAAAACCCAATCAATTCTTTTCTGTTTCCCTTTTTCCAGTTTCGAAACGTCAACCAATGCTAATTATCTAAACCCAGAACCATTTATTTATTTATTTATTCTTTGGTAAGCTTTTTCTAAAAAATATTACTTGTGTTCGGGTTGTCATGTTTATTGAACTTAGTTGTTCTTGCATATCGTTTTCTTAGTTTTTTTTTAATAATATTCTATTAATTTAGTGTGCCTTTTCCAGGCAATTTTAGTTGTTGAAATTGAATTATGGTTAAGTTGATAAAACTTGACTAAGTTCGTGTTGACGATTTCTATGCTACACTTTGACTCTGAATCTGCAATTTCTTTTGTTTGATTGATCAGGTTACTTATGGCAGTTTCAGAGACAATGATTGCTTGTTAAGTTTATGTTTTGATTTCTTGATCAGGTTATTTTGATTTCTTTTCATGTTCCTCATCATATGATCAAGTTTTTGTATTTTTCCCTTCATGTCAAAACCGAACCGAATCGAATTCTTTGGTTTTCGTTTGTTGATATCAGGGATTAATCACAAGGAGTGGAGGATTTTGAAGTGTTCATATTGTTTCCCAACATTGAAAGTTGTTAGTTTGCAGTCAACAAGAAAGCCGGTTCCGTGCTGATCCGGCTCCTCGAAGAAGTGGTGGTGTTGAGGACTGAAGTCATGGCAACTGTGAAGCGTTCGGATTCTAAAGGCATGTACTCATGGTGGTGGAACAGCCACATCAGCCCTAAAAATTCTAAATGGCTCCAGGAGAATCTAACAGGTACATGATCATTGCTACGGAATTCGAAATGCATCCATGTTATTGCCATTGTTGCAACTATATGTTTTTTTACAAGAATCAATGATATAATGTGCTGTAAATAGTGGAATCTGAAAAAAAAGTTAACATTACTTAAGATGAACACATAACCATGGATTAGAGACTTGTAAGTTATGCGATCCTGCATCGTTGTGCCACAAAATGTATAATCATCTTTGCTTAGACGCTTTCGATAATCGAACTCAGTTTGAAAGAGCTAAATTGATTAACGAAAGCCAATGTGCTGCTTGAACAGATATGGATGTTAAAGTCAAGCAAATGATCAAGCTCATTGAAGAAGATGCTGATTCCTTTGCTAGGCGAGCAGAGATGTACTACAAGAAACGGCCAGAGTTGATGAAATTGGTAGAAGAGTTTTACCGAGTGTACCGTGCATTGGCTGAAAGATATGATCATGCGACCGGGGTCCTTCGTCAGGCTCATCAAAGCATGGCAGAAGCATTTCCGAATCAAGTTCCCATGGTATTCGCAGATGATGCACCTGGAGGTTCCGCTGCTGAGGTGATCTTCGCTGAAGAATCTGAATCTTCAATTCTCAGAAAGGATCTGAAACAGTTCACTGATTTGTTTGGTTCTGAAGAAGCTCCAAACCATGTGAAATTTGCGGAAGGAAGGCCAAGAGAAGGCCTCAACTTTAATGATATAGATGAGAAAGAACAAAGTCTGCAAAACGATGGGGACTCCGATCTCAGGGTTCGAGTCTCATCCGAGTCTGAACAAACAAGTAAAGCTGAGATGGAAATTATAACCTTGAAGAATACTCTTGCTAGATTAGAAGCTGAAAAAGAAGCTGGCTTACTTGAGTACCAGCAGAGTTTGGACAGATTGTCTGCTCTACAGAGAGAAGTCTCTCGCGCACAAGAAGACTCCCAGGGGCTTAATGAACGAGCAAGTAAAGCTGAAGCTGAAGTTCAGACTTTGAAGGATGCTCTCGCTGAATTAGGGGCTGAAAGGGAAGCTAATCTTGTTCAGTACCAGCAATGCTTGGAGAAGATAAATAATCTTGAGAATAATCTTTCTCAAGCTCTAAAGGAAGCTGCAGAACTGAATGAGCGAGCTAGTGAAGCTGAAGTCAAAGCTCAAGCCTTAAACAAGGACCTTGCCCGTGTAGAAGCCGAAAAGGAGGATTCTATAGCTCAATATAAGCAGTGTTCGGAGATGATAAGCAATTTGGAAGAAAAATTATTGAATGCTGAAGAATGTGCCAGAAGGATGACTGAAAGAGCTGAGAAAGCTGAAACTGAACTTGAAACCTTAAAGCAAGTAGTTGTTGAGCTGACCAAAGATAAGGAAGCAGCTGCTCTTAGGTATCGGCAGTGCTTAGAGTCGATTTCCAGCCTGGAAATGAAGCTTGCTTGTGCCCAGGAGGAGACTCAAAGGCTCAACAGTGAAATAGATGATGGGGCTGCAAAGTTAAAAGGTGCCGAAGAAAGGTGTAGTCTGTTGGACAGAACCAATCAGAGTCTGCATGCTGAATTGGAGTCTATGGTGCAAAAGATGGGGGACCAAAATCAAGAACTAACGGAGAAGCGCGAGGAGTTGGGGAGACTTTGGACCTCCATACAAGAGGAACACTTGAGATTTATGGAGGCTGAAACAGCATTTCAAACTTTGCAGCATTTGCACTCTCAATCTCAGGAAGAACTTAGAGCTATGGCCGCAGAGATTCAGAATAGGGCTCAAATTTTAGAGGATATTGAAACTCGTAAGCGAGGTTTAGAGGATGAACTGCAGAGAGTCAAGGAGGAGAACAAAGGCCTGAATGAACTCAATTTAAGTTCAGCAATGTCCATCAAGAATTTGCAAGATGAGATCTTAAGCTTAAGGGAGACTATAGCAAAACTTGCTGCAGAGGTTGAACTTAGAGTGGATCAAAGAAATGCTCTTCAGCAAGAGATTTACTGTTTGAAAGAGGAACTCAATGAATTTAACAAGAGATACCAGGATATGACAGGGCAGCTGGGGTCAGTTTGCTTAAATCCCGAAAACTTTGCGTCGTCTGTGAAGGAATTGCAGCAAGAGAACACAAAGCTAAAAGATGTCCACATAAGAGATAGTGATGAAAAGCTGGCCCTCCTAGAGAAGTTTAAACTCATGGAGGAACTTAATGAGAAAAATGCCCTTTTGGAGAATTCACTCTCAGATTTGATTATCGAGCTAGAAGGTGTTCGGGCGAGAGTAAAGACCCTGGAAGAATCCTGTGAATCTCTTATGAAAGAGAAATCCATCCTTGTTGTAGAGAAGGACACACTCATTTCTCAGTTACAGATTGCTGCTCAGAATTTGGAGAAGATTTCGGAGAAGAATAACTTTATGGAGAATTCCCTTTTTGATTCAAATGCTGAACTTGAAGAATTGAGGGTAAAATTATCGAGCTTAGAAGATTCATGCATGTTGCTCGGTGACGAGAAGTCTGTCCTGATAACACAGAGAGAAGGTTTGATTTCTCAGTTGGACGTCAGTCAGAAAAGGCTGGAAGATTTAGGCCTGGAGAAGGAGAAAGAATCAACACTTCGCGAAGTGGCTGAGCTACAAAAGGAATCTCAGATCCGTTCTCTACAACAGGAAAGTCTGTGCTGGAAGAAAGAACATGAAGAGGAGCTGCACAAAGCCTTGAATGCTCAGGTAGAAATTTTCATCCTGCAGAAATGTGCACAAGATCTGGAAGAGAAGAACTTATCCCTATTGCTTGAGTGTAGGAAACTCTTGGAAGCCAACAAAGTATCGAAAAAGTTCATCTCAGAATTAGAGACTGGAAATTCTGTAAACCAGACGGTGATAAAATCCGTATGTGATCAAATTAGCATGCTGAGGCTGGGGCTTTATCAGATGATGAGGACTCTTGAGATTGATGCTTCTATTCATGGCAATGATGATAAAAGCAAAGAAGACCAATCAGTTCTTGACTGTGTATTTGGCAGACTTCAGGAGATGCAAAATACGCTTCCGAAGTATCTGGATGAAAATCAACAACTTGTAATTGAGAATTCAGTTCTGATCACACTGCTTAGGCAACTGAAACTAGAGGCAGAAAATCTTGTCACAGAGAAGAATTCATTGCATCGGGAGTTAAGGCTCAAGTCTGAACAGTTTTTCGAGCTGCATAACAGAACTGAAGAACTGAACGAGGGAGGCCAAAGAGAAGAAGTTTTGCATACTAAACTAGGGAGTGTTCATGAGAATCTTAGTGACAATCTGGATAAACTCAAATGCATCAATAATGATCTTGAGGGAAAAGTGAGGGAAATGGAGAGAAAAATTGAAAAATTGGAGAATGCACTTTTGGAAGCAGAACAAATGCTCAGAGCAAGTCAGGAGGAGAGAGGCCGGTTGCATAACGTTGTGGAGGATCTGACGACTCGATATGAGGAGGTCATGCTGTCAGGAGAAGATCGAAAGGATCAAATTCTGAAACTATCCGGAGATTATGACCAGCAAATTACTGAGACTGAAAGCATTCATAATGTTAATCAGAAATTCGAGGCTGAACTGTTGGAATGGAATGAGGAAATTGAAGAAAGGAAACACAGGGAGGAGAGTCCGAGTGTTGAACTAAAAAAGGGAAGAAATGAGGCTGAACTTTGGGAAACTCAGGCTGCTGCATTCTTTTGTGAGCTTCAGACTTCTGCTGTCCGTGAAGCCTTGCTTGAACAGAAGGCTCATGAGATCAGCAATGAATGTCAAATCCTCGAAAGTAGAACTAATTCCAAAGCTATGAGGGTAGAAGAGCTGGAAAACAGTGTTAGAATCTTGGAGCATGAGAATGAAGGACTTGAAGCTCGGTTAGCAGCGTATAATCGAGCTATTGTTTCTCTCCTCGAGAGCGTGACATCTTTGGAGAGTCGAGCTCTCTTACATCCTAAACTTTCCTCAGGTTATAATCAAGAAGTAAAGGTAATGTCTGTTTGTTTTCTTGTGACTTCATGTCTATAACTTTAAATAAACCAAAGCAAGATTGTCTTCTTCGTGCTATTTGGTTGAATATAAAATTTCAGTTCCAATTCAACCACACACTTTTGTGATCTGTATGAGCATATAGTATTACCAAGATGTTTTACTAAAAGCACGTCGGAACTTTGTGAAAGCGTAATCTCGCTCTGTTTCGATCTTAATAGGTTGGATATAAATGGGACCTTTCTTGGCATTGATTATGTTAACAGTGGTATAGATCCTGGATGGTATATCAGCTGTGAATCTCATACAGTTGTCTTGTTTTCCAGGATACTGATTCGGGAGCCGACTTGCATGCCGAAAACTGTCAAGAAATAAGTGAAGATCAAATTGCCTCAGTTCAACATGGGTTTTCTGACTTGCAAGGTATCCATCTGAGAATTAAAGCTATTGAAAAAGCACTGGTGGAAATGGAAATGCTTGCAATGCTGGAAAACATTAATCTCAATTCCAAACTAGAGACTGCTAAAAGACAGATTGAAGAGTTAAGATCCGGAAGCAGTTCACTTCAAGAAAGTTTTCGAGCAAAGAGGCGCGTAAATGCTAGACAAGAAGGGAGGGAAGTTAGCCATGGGCTCGGTAGCAATGTCAAAATGCAGAGACCAACAACTGAAATATCTGAAGAGGAAAATGAGAAAATGACAAAAGACATTATGCTTGATCAGATATCTGAGTGCTCATCATATGGGTTATGCAGGAGAGAAACAGAAGAGGCTGATAATCAGATGCTTGAGGTGTGGGAAACCATCGAGCATGATGGCAGCGCTGACTCGAAAATAGGCAAGGCCCAGAATATGGTAACTGCAGCAACTGACTACAAACAGATTGGTTCAGTGAAGGGACACAGGAGCAAAAATCCCTCTACTGAATCTCTTGTGAAGGAGTTGGTTGTAGATAAAGAGGGCTCCGAGAGATTTACAAAGCTCAACCAAGAAGGAAGCAAGAGGAAGATTTTAGAAAGACTCGGTTCTGATGCACAAAAGTTGGCTAACCTTCACATAACTGTGCAGGATCTAAAGAGGAAGGTGGATATAAGTGAGACAGGGAAAAAGGGGAAAGGAATCGAATATGGTACAGTGAAAGAGCAGCTAGAAGAAGCTGAGGAAGCCATCATGAAGCTAGGTGACGCCAATCGCAAATTGATGACACAAGTTGAAGACGGTTCCTGGTATCCTGATGGAAAATCTGCATTAGAATCTGATAAGAGTGGGAGTGTTACGAAACAGGGAGTACCAGAACAAGCTCAAAGAGGGTTTGAGAAGATCGGGCGCTTGCAGTTGGAGGTGCAGAAAATACAGTTTCTCTTACTGCAGCTTGATAATGGAAAAGACAGCAGGGGACGAACCAGAGTCGCTGAGAGTAAAACACGAGTTTTATTGCGGGACTATCTTTATGGTGGGGTAAGAAACATCCAGAAGACGAAGAAAGCACCCTTTTGTGCATGCCTGCAACCCTCAACTAAAGGAGATTGAGCAATGGCTCATCGTAAGCACTTAATCAGTGTAGCTTACCGGTATTAAGACTAATTGCATTGTCCATAAATATACCTTTCTAGTTTTGTGTTTCACATATTTCTTATCTTAGGCTTTCTTCTTTATTTACAGATCCTGCTGCATATTTCAGGCACAATCTCATTGAAAGAAACTGCACTTCAAAAGTTCACCTTGTACTTTTGTTGTATTGCCCATAAATCTACTTTTATACCTGGATTTTGTTTGACATCAATTTGCCATTGTGTTGATGTGGTCAAGAATGCCAATTCATCTTTGCAGCTTAAATATTGCAACTGAAACCATATGCAGGGAAGAAAAATATTAAGATACGAGGCTTGTGATTTTCAGTCATGACCAAAACCTCCTCCAATGTCTACAAAAGAAATGGCACTTCATTTTTGTAAATGATAAGAATCACAATTTCTTAGGGGTCTACCTACCCCCATTAAACCTTTTCATAACACAATTGACACTCAACTCTCTCTTTCAAATTACTTCGTTGGAGTTCTTTGTTTACTTTGAACCAAGTATTTGGCTATGTTTTCCCGCATGGTTTCACCTATTGGATCAACCTGCTTACAGCATTGCTCTCCATAACCCGAGTCATGGTGACCAGATAAGGCAACATCGGGATGCAACTGATCTCCATTGTCGATGATGATATTATGAAGTAAACAACAAACCAAAATGATACTCGGCAATTTCCGCTTATCTGGTCTCCACATGACTTTGTTAAGAATTCTCCAACTGCCCTTTAACTGCAAGAAAGCCTTCACTGCAAGCAACCTCGCAACTTCATGCCTTGAATTAAAATTAGTAGACTTGGAGGAAGAGATGCCATTACTTTCGTATGGAGTTATGAGCCAAGGAAGCAGAGGATATGCAACGCCGCCAACTATGAATTCTCTCATTTCTAGCCCTTCTGATAAAGTCCTTATACTTCCATTCAAACGATTCCCAGCCTCACAAAGCCTGAAAAATCCTGAACATTTGAGTAATCTAGATACACTCATGCCACCAGGCCAACCTGTTACGATATCGAGAAATCGCATCTCATGGTCAACAACTCCCTGCAAGAACATACTGTAATTGCTCTCTTGGTCACACCAATCATCTGAAGTCTCAACCGCTGGAAGAGTCATGATGATATGTGTTGCATCTATAGCTCCACAACAATTAGGCAAACCAAATAAAGCTTCGAATTTCGATTTAATTTCCTCCATTCTATCGTAATCAGGCCACTTAAGATGGTGCTTGGCACGTTCTTCTAATGCTTCAATGAATCTCCAAGTCACCTGAGAAACTGTAGATTGGCCGACACCGAAGGAAGCTCCAACTGATACCTGAGACTCGCCGGATGCTAACCTTCTGAGGGCAATTGCAACCTGTTTCTCAACACTTAGAAGCCTTCCCTCAATGTTGATGAGCCCCGATGGCGGCCTCGACACAAGGTCTTCTCTCACAAGGGAACAAATGTAATCAAATGTCTTCTTTGCAACCCTGAAGAAATACTTGAACCCTTCCTCCTCATTTGATGGTATAGAAAGACCTGCCATTTGGGACTCACTTCCAATGAGATCAAACCAAAAACATTTCATTTCTCATTGTAAATCCGAAAATTCAAATACCAAAAAGAAAAACTTTACACTATTGCTCAAAATTTTTAATCCCTAAATTTCAGATCTCAGAAGTCAGAACCGCACTTTGTCTGCTTAAAATAAAGGGCATAGCAAAGCGATTATTCAAGCTGAAAACTTTACACAATTAACCATATTAAAGGTGAACAATCTAGCTCTGGGTATGAAGAATCGAAGACCCATTACTTTACTGATCTTAAAGCTATCTGAAACAATGAAATCAAATTGGGAAAAATTACAAGTTGAAAGTTTGAACCTGGAGTTGTAGAGTTCTTGTGCCAGAAACTAACCCACCAATCGGGCTCGTTAACTCTGGGTTCCACTGGAACAACGCAAACGCTTTTGTTTTTCTTCAATTTCTTGGACGATTTCTTCGTTTTCTTGGATTTCTTGAAAGGAGACATCGCATAAGCCAACGAGAAAAACAGAATTACTCCAACTGTCTTCTTTGGTTAGTTTTGAATCGGAGTTAACATCAGCTGGGTTTCACTGTTTCAGCAGATGTTTGATGCACAAGAAAGTGAAAGGAAGATGTGTCGAGCTCAGGGAAAACGTACACTGTATCTCTCACTATGCATCTTTTCATTTAGGGTAAACTACACAAATAGTCATCAAAATTTTAGGATGTTTTTATCTTGATCATCGAATTTTTGGGGAAATTTGGAGAATACTGAACATAGGTTTTAATTTTAGGGAAATAAAGGATGTGGGGGAATATTTGGGAATCTACGGCATTTTTATAGTAACTAGTGAAGTCGGGTCACTACCTTCAGAAGGCGATTTTAAATATTTAATGTTTTTTTTATAGATTCGTCTCTTGCAGCTGACGACTGAAGCATGCATGTAAAAAATACCTTCTGCAGATGGCGAATACAGAGTTACAGTAAAAAATACCGCAAATTTTTTAAATTCCCCAACAACTCTTATTTCCCTAAAATTAAAACCCCATATGCATTTCTCCCAATTTTGCTGAATTTTTGAAACTTGAGATAATCATTGAATTTTTAATTTATTTATTTTCTTTAAAGTCACTTTCGATGTTAACGTGACAATTAAGTTTATTTATTTCCTTTTTCTCCTTTTTGTGGTTGAATTTTTTTCGATCTTTCGATTTTTGTTCGTGTTATGGATATGTATTTATTTCATACAATATTAAGATCGTAGGTTAAGGGGAAATGCTTATTCTGGTACATTCAATTAAAGAAAATATGTAATTTATGTCGATAAGTGACAATAGCACTATTTTATTTAAAGAAATTTAAATAATAAAAACAAATGTTGATCAATTAATATGAGGGAAAACTACACCAGTGACCACCGAAGATATTGGGGATACCTATTTGAACCACCGAACTAAAAAAACGTCAATCACACCACCAAACTTATTAAATTAACCTATTTTGACCACCGCCGTTAAAAAATTAACGGAGGGGTGACGGAAGTGCCACGTGGCAGTTAACAAGACTTTTTTAAAATTACATTTTTAGTTCCTGTTATTTACTTATTAAATCAATTTGATCCTAATTTTATTTTAATTAAATAAAAATTAATCAACCAATCAAATTATGACACGTGTCATCACCCAATTGGATTAATTTAATTTATTTTGTTTAATATTTAATATATTTTTTCCTCCAATCAGGTGGTAACACGTGTCACCACCTGGTTAAAGGAAATTTAAAGAAGAAAATAAAGATGGCATTATGGTGGTTCGAACTTGGGACCAAAAAGATAAAACCCCTAAGCTTTAACCATTGAACCAAACTGCTCTTAGCATTATTATTTGCAACTTTTATATACATATCTTATAAAACCTAAACCACTTTAACTCAAAGCTCAAATCTAAAAACATCCAGAAAAAAAATGAACATCTTCTCCTCCTTCTTCCCTTTTCTTTTACTTTGTTTCTTAACTTCATTGTTCAGCTCTTGTTTTGCTGGCAATGTGACTTATGACCGCCGCTCTCTCATCATCAATGGCCAACGCAAGCTTCTCATTTCCGCTGCCATTTATTACCCCCGCAGCGTTCCTGGGGTCAGTCCCTTTTTTAAACATTCTTCTAAAATGGAAGTGGAACACCCTATTTGGGATTTGATTGCTTCTTCTTTGTTTTTGATTTCCTTTTGCATTTTATTTACCACTATGCTTCAATTTCAACACCAAAGTCATGTGGTCAATGTGATTTGATTTCACAATTATATTCTATATTCTTCTTTTATAGTTTAAGCAGCTTCACTAATTGCCTGTTTCTCAATTTTAATGGTTTCTTTGGAATATACATTGTGGATCTTCATAAGCTTAATCTTTAACTGTTACCTGGCAGATGTAGCCAGGGCTAGTTCAAACAGCTAAGGAAGGAGGGGTTAATGTCATTGAATCTTATGTGTTTTGGAATGGACATGAGCTTTCTCCAGGAAAAGTAAGTTTTCCAAATCTGTTGCAGTGGTCTAGGGGGACGAATGTTGTTCAAAATGTGACCTACTTGAGATTTCTGACATTTGATTGTTAATTTGCAGTACAATTTTGAAGGGCGATACGATCTGGTCAAGTTTGTAAAGATAGTTCAGCAAGCTGGGATGTATATGATTCTTCGAATCGGCCCTTTTGGGCTAGTTCAAAATGAAAATAGAGCTAAACTATAAGATATGTATATAAAAGGTGCATATAATAACACTAAGAGTGGTTTGGTTCAATGGTTAAAGCTGAGGGGTTTTATCTTCTTGGTCCCAAGTTCAAACCATCATATCTTCATTTTCTTCTTTAAATTTCCTCCAATCAGGTGGTGACACGTGTCATAATTTGATTGGTTGATTAATTTTTATTTAATTAAAATAAAATTAGGATCAAATTGATTTAATAAGTAAATAACAGGGACTAAAAATGTAATTTTAAAAAAGTCTTGTTAACTGCCACGTGGCACTTCCGTCACCCCTCAGTTAATTTTTTAACGGCGGTGGTCAAAATAGGTTGATTTAATAAGTTTGGTGGTGTGATTAACGTTTTTTTTAGTTCAGTGGTTCAAATAGGTATCCCCAATATCTTCGGTGGTCACTGGTGTAGTTTTCCCTTAATATAATTTGCTTATAACTTTAAAAATTATATTTTAATACACAAATTATGTAAAAGAAATTTACATAAAATTTTATACTTAAAGAAAATTTTATACTTTAGTTTACATGTGTCTTTTAGTTTTAAAGTTTAAGGTTTAAAGTTTAAGAGTATACGTTAAAAGGTTTAGGGTTTAGTTCTTATGCTTGTGTAAAATTAGTTTTACACCGCCTGTGTATCAAAATTTTGCCTTATATTTAAACTATAAAGTCTAAAACCTAAATTTCTATCCATAAACCCTAAAATTGAGAAGCTTATGCATCAAAGTATTTTCCTAACTATAAATCAATTCTATATAGACAAAACATGATTACATAAATGGAAAAGGTAAATTCCAAGAACAAATGTTGACAAAGTTTTCAAAACCTAATATGAGTTTAAACTAAGAATTACTTAGAAGAAGAAGAAGAAGAATGGTTTCAGCATTACAACATAGATTTTGTCTGTTTTTACATAATTAACACTTATCCCCCCACCCCCAAACAAGGTTTTGGGGTGAATAAGAATTGCTTATAGGCACCGTGGTTTCCTTCAACTATCTGCTGCTCTTAATATAGTGAGTAGTGAAAGGAAGAGATTGATTATGTCCAAATAAAGAGCTATAGCGGCCCAAATATATTCGTCGTAAGAGTAGCGCTTGATTAAGTTGTCAGTGTCGTATACGATATAACCGCAGAATATGACCGCGGCCAAGCACCCATAGATCATCACTGATAATTTACCTAGCGGGAAGAAAATCTGCAAACAGGAAGACAGATACATTCCAACAACGAGAATTCGGTAACTTGTATACAGTAGAGACATACAAGAAAACAACGGCTAATACACACTTGGCAAGATCAAAATACCTGGATCAGACCGAAAACCATGAGAACAATTAGAGCACCAAACAAGAAGGGGCCAAGGAAGTTGAAATCATGGCCTCTCCTTGCAGCCCAGAAGGTGTAGAGGGTGAGAGCCACAACCACCACAGCAGTCAGAATCACAGATTCCAAAATAATTTTTCCTGTTCACAAACAAAATGCACATAAATTTAAGTTAATGCAATACTACAACCAGTAGGAACCAGATAGAAATTAACTGCATTTGCCATCTATATAGTGAATTAAGCTCTTCCTAATATATACTTACAAAGATACAAAATACACATGATATTAGATAAGTCACAAATGCTGAGCTAAACCACTGTAGTATCCAAATCCATAGAAATAGCAATAGCTAGCTTTCTTTTTGCAAATAGGAAAAATAGAAATTAAGAAAGAAAATGACACGGCGGAAACCCGCTGTTTCCGCCGCTTAATCTGCCAACAGCTATTGGTTCTAAGAAGCAATATACAAACAATAATATATCTAACATGAATCACCATGCTAGGCCATTACTATTGAGGAAAATGAGAAAAAAGGCCATAAATGAAAGAAATAGAACAAAAATGCATACAATTAGATGGGAAAAAACCCCCAAGAAAAACCATCCAATCACATTGGAAGCCTTGGCCCTAAAAAACACAACTCCTCCATTCCCATACACCTCTCAATTAACAAAAACTCCATTCTCAAAATTGAATAAGCATTTAACTTAGTATTAACTGTATAATCAGTTTAAGTTCCCTGATCTAATTCAGAAAGAAGCAAAAATCAGAATATGATGGCTGAAAGATAGAGCAATTGCTATAAAATTCAAAAGAATAGTTAATAATCGAAGCTACCCAGAATTCTAAATGGAAAAAAGAGAGATTCAAAATCCATATCTAACCGCTGGTAAAAGCGCAGGTCAATCCAACTGAAAACGCCAGAGAGACGGTGAAAACGCCAAGAAGAAGATAGTTCACAGGATGCCGCTGGTGATAGTAATACAATGGACAAATAACTGCAAACAGCAAATCGGTTTTGTTTAGTCAACCACAAAGTCAGAAAATAAGAAATTAATATGAAAGCAGAAGCACACCAATGAAAGGCGTGATGGTTAGGACTATGTAAAGAGCAAAGCCGGCCCCGGTGCTGACGAAGAAATGAGCGATCGGACGGACAGTAACCACCGTGGAGGCAACCGCGATTGTGGCCAGCAATTGAATGGCGACGATTGAGTAAATTTTCCGGATAAAAGCCCATCTCATCTCCGGCGGCTCGAGCATCATGGGATACAAAGGCCTGGATCCTGACTCCTCGTCATCAATTTTCCGGTACGCCTGATTCCACATCATTCTAAGAAGCTTAGAAATCAATTCAAAGTGAAACTCAAAATCTGGGATTTGAAAGGATTGAAAGTGCTGCAAACTTTAGGGCTGAATTTTTGGGGTTATGAAATTTTCGATTTTGGGGTTGTTTGTAAAAGTCAAGATTTAGGGGGATGCTATAACTTATAAACCCAGAAGTCGCAGCGGATGGATGGTCCTGCTACTGCTGTAAAATCGGTGAAGGTCGAACCCGATGCCGACACGTGTTCAAAGAAGGGGAATGATAAAACGTAGACGGCTAGAAACAAACGACTAACGTGCCTAATATAAACACAACTTTTTCAGTTTTTCTTATACAACTAATTGTCTTCTATTCGAATCAAACTAAGAATTTTTTTAAGATAAAATACACATCCTAATAAGCATACATTTTGAGATAAAAACTCATATAAACAATAAATTAAAATATTTAATCTCAATAGGGTATGTAATTTCAAATATAAAAGGTTTCTCTTTCAATCATTTTGTCATACTCGTTTATAAAATTCACTATCGTGACTTAATCTCAAAGGTTTAGTGTAAAAAATTCATATCACAAAATTACATTCAAATATACAAGGAGATGAAACGTTTTTTTTTCATTCGAAAACTTTAACAATCCTGCACAAAGTTTTATCGTCAATTTTAACCGAATTGCAACTTCTTTAAATCATTAACTAAACATGACATACCGTCAACCATCCGAAAATAGAATGTGCACTGTTTATTTACTCTCTAATCTTCAATATATCAAAACGATAAATCGAAAAACGTGTGAAAGTGGAAGACAAAAATAGTGCCAAATCGGTAGGGGAAAAAACTTGTTAAAATAACAAATAAAAACTGAAAAATAAAGAAAATAAAACTTAGAAAATTCAATCAGCTGCACTAAGACTTCCAATGAAAGCAATACAATAGAAAAAAAGTAAAAGAAAGGATTTTAGATAACCAGTCCATAGAAAATGCATGGGCAACGAAAATGAAAGTTTGAGCTGAGAAAATTAAACGTTAAATATTCAACTAGTTAGACACATAATTTAAGAATATAAATTTTCTAAATGTTTTTATTATTTAATTTTTTGTTGGTGATTTGATTCTTATCAAGGTGTTAATAATTAAATTAATTTATATTAATTTTTTATTTAGACTTTGTTTGGTAAAGAGGAAAGTAAATTGGAATGATGAAAAAAATGAAGGATGTAATTTTTTTTCATTTCATCAGTTTGCTTGATTGGGGGATGAAAAACTAAAAAAAAACTTCTATTGCTTGATACTATAGAAAAGTGGAAAAAATAAGCTATGATTTATTTTAATTTTACAGTAATACAATTCTTACGACGGTGACTTAAAATGAATTTTTTTTTACAATTGATCTACATTATATATGTATGATTTTTTTTCTTTCAATCTTACAATATTACGATTCTTGTTGATTGTCTCTTTCCTTTATGTGGTTTTCTTATTGATGACTGATGAGAATATTTGTATAATGATTTGTAATTTGTTCTTATATTTTGTACCCCTAACTATGCATTAGGGGACAAATTATTTTTTTTAAAAAAAGTGAAAACTATCTAAAAACATTTGATTTTTTCAAAGATAAAAAAACTTTGATAAGCAAGGTTTACACAAATTTTTCAATTTTAGGGTTTAGGGGTTTAGTTATATCATTTAAAATTTAGAGTTTAAAGTTAGAATTTAAATTTTATGATTTAAGATGTTGAGATTAATTATTTTGAATTTTATATTTTATAACTTAAATATGAAGAATTGTGTAAAAAAAATACACAGCTCGTATGAAAGTATAACTCGAAAAAATAGCGGCCTTCATCATTTGGTATTATGGATTGAAAAGGCCCCTTCCTCCTCATCGACATGAGCAGATGAGCCCAAAACATAATAAGATCCAACTCCCTGTGAGCTGACGGGTACAGTGGATATTTAATGGCTTTTTCTAATGGATATTCAGCCACGTAGGACTTTAATCATTTTAAAAATTGATAGATAAAATTATACTCCCGATTTAAAATTCTATTTACCTTTAAGAAATTAAAATTCCTAACCCAAATAACATTTCTAACATTCAAAACAAAAGGAAAACATGAAAGTATATTTAGTGAAGAAGAAGAAGAAATGAATCAGAGGTATATTCAGTGAAAAAAAGAGAAAAAATCGAAATGTTCAAAGAGGCTTTTTAACCCTAAACTATATTTAAAAAAACGTCATATTTTATTTTGAAATTATTATTTATATTTTACCTTCCTTCACTGTCATATACTATAGAGTCACTCACATCACATCACATGTATTCTAGATGGATGTTTTTAACCTCAATTTGAAGCAGAAGCGATAGAAATTTTCCCTACACCACTCAATTGAAACTTGAAAAATAACACCATAATCTTTTATATATATATATATATATATATATATATATATATATATATATATATATATATATATATATATTAAATTGACATAAAATATATATAAATTAGAGGTCAATTTGTATCGTTTTAAAGTTCGATCTGAAAATTAAGATAGAAAAAAGGGAAAGTTGAGATATAAATTATTGGGCGAGTTTGTCACTAAGAACAAGGTTGATGAAGAAGACATCCGTCGTTAACAATAAATAACTGGCTCCAGTTGCTGAAATCCTATTAAAATAAATAAATATTCTATACACAGGAGGTAAAAACTGAAAAGTTTCTACAAGCGCTTTAGTTTTAGAGTATATAGAATTAATTTAGAGTATAATGTTTAGTGGTTTAGGTGTAGGGGTTAGAATTTAAAGATAATTATTTCAATTTAAGATTTATAGTTATAATTTATGGTTTATAGGTTAAAACCTAAATCTTCACCATATTATCCTAAAAACTAAACTCTAACCTATAAACCCTAAATTGTAACCCTAAACCTTAAATTGAAACAACTATCCCTAAATTCTAACCCCTACACCTAAACCCCTAAACCTTATACCCTAAACTAACTTTTTATACCCTAAAACTAATTCGCTTGTGGAAACTTTCAGTGTATAGGATATTAATCCTTAAAAAAACCCAAATTAAAACATTTAGTAAGAAATTGAAATCTATTTCTATTTTAGGGAACAAAAATAAAGAAAGAAAACCTTTAAAAGTCTCTCATGAATGAGAAATTATATTATAGCCTCGATTCGCCACATCATTTATAGTTCCAACTAATAAAAAATATTAATTTCATTAATTTTTTCTACATCATATTTTTATCAAGTGAATCTATAATTAGTAAAAAGTTTTTTAATTTAATTTACAGTATATTTGAGTGAAGATTCACTCGAAAAAAATATAACATAAAAAAAGTTAATAAAATAAATATTTTTTATTGATTGAGACTATAGATGACGTGACAAGTCGGGTCTATGATATAATTTCTCTTCATGATTAAACAAGTCCATCATGGTTCCTATCAAAGAAATTTCAAAATTTCTTCCACCTAAATGTTTCTTGAATCTATGACGAACTCTAAACCCAAAATTTCGCCCCAATCAATAAAATCCTAAACCCAAGCTTTTTTCCAAATCAATGAAATCCTAAGCCCAATTTTTCATCCAAATCAATGAAACCCTAAACCCAATTTTTCCTAATTTGAGTATAATAATAAAAGGTTAAGTTTTATCCCTCAATGCACTGTGGTTTTGAGTTTTCAATTTTTATTGCTTTACTGACGTTTTCAGTTATATTATTATTTTATTATTTATTTATGACACATTATAACTAGTGACTGAGCTGGGTGGGGAGGGGCTTGCTTCCACCCGGAAAAAAATTATTTTTCACTTTTGTCCTTCTATACAAATTGTTTTAAAATTTAATTTAATTTTAAATTTACCCTCCCATTTTCAAATATTTATGTTTTGCCCTTTAACTCCAAATCTTTGCTTTGTCCCTGATCATAACGACGTTAGTAAATTAACGGTGGAATGACCAAATTAAGTCAATGTATAAAGTTTAATGAGCAAATTGAACGTTTTGAAAGTTCAATAATTATAACAGGTAAGAGAGAAAAGTTCGGCGATGATTTATGTAATTTACCATATTTAATTGAAGTGATAGATTTTGTTTTATAAATTTAATTTATTTAAATGAATTAAATTAATAAAAAATGAATTGACTTAAAATTTATTTATGATTAATGTTTATAATTCATTTAATTATAAACAAACTAGATGTATTTTATTTTTATCATATGCTTAATATTGTTGTAATTAATATGTTTATTGATATAAAACTGTTTTTTCTAATTAAGTAATATGATTATAAGGATACGATTATCAATTTATATGAATCAATCAATACTTATATTTTTTTTATTAAGACGTAAGTTAATATTTAAATAAATTTAAAAATATGTATTTGTTGAGAAAGTTTATTAATTTTAAATTTAAATAAACTTAAAAAATTAAGTGTAATTTTTTTTATAAATTTTAAGGTGGGTTGATACAGGTTAACTCTATTATTTTTAATATTTATTAGTGTAAATTTAATAAATAGTAATAAAATCACATATTTTCGATTATGCGTAAGATAAATAAGAACCTTTATAAATTAATAACTTCTCTAAAATAATAATTTTTTGTTCTCGACTTAGGCCTAATGTCTAAATTAATAATTCTGATAAACTAATAAGTTTCTGGAAGACCCTTATATACAGTGGCAGATCCACGTTAAGGGATGGGTGGGCCTGTGCCCACCCTGAACTTTTCAAAGTTCACATTTTTTGCTTCAAATTTTTTAATTCTTATGAATTGATCCTTGATTTTCTTTATTTTTATGACTTGTGCCCACCCTAAAATTTTGATATTTTTATTATTTGTGCCCACTTTCATAAATATTTTGACTTGTTCCCACCATTAAAAAAATTCTGGATCCGCCACTACTTATATAAACTTATGGTCCCTTCAGTATTATAAATTAACATTTTTATAAAATTACAAATATAACTAGGACAACTTAGTAAAATATGATTCTATTGTTGTTTGTTTCTTCTTAAAATACAAATCTAGCTATATTTCATTTCTAATTAGAAATATTTTGATGTTATTTGTATAGTAATTAATTTTCTTATCATACATGAATTTGCATTAAGTTTTAACTAGTACTACGTACTACAATAAACTTTTTTAGGGGTATGTATTATATTTAATTAGTCGCATTGTACATGAACATCATTCAATTAGTCAATACAATATATATGTTTTATTCATGAAGAATAATGTAAGTTCGTTGAATAAAAAAATCTCTTTAAATTAATAAATTATTAGTTTATCAATTAATTAATACCTATTTAAATTAATAAAATTATGTAGTTCCAACATTATTAATTTATAGAGATTTTATTGTATCTTAATTTTTAAATTCAATTACAAATAATATAAGCGAAAAAACAAATGATGTTCATCTTAAAAAAACTCATGTTCAATCGCTTTATTTGCAAAAATGCATCATCAAATTTCGAATGGCATATTTGAAAATTAAGTATATGAAATATCATAGGATTCAATCAAATGATTTGTACATGACCATCTCCACATCTGTCCTTGTCAGATTATTTGTTTCGTAGTATTATTATCAGTCGTACGTTTTCACGAGGATGCACGAACCTTTATGAATGACATCTTGCCCCACATCTCTGAATTGTCTACAAATGGAATCTCCATTATTGACACTATTTTATAGTGTAATTATTAGAGTCTAAAGAACGGCATTTTAATTTAACGTTAAAAATCGGTAAATTTTGAATTTATTTAATAATTTAAAATGTTATATTTTTTTATAATATTTTAGGTTAGTTTTTTTTAACAAGTATCAAGACTTAGGTTTTTTAGGTTAGTGATTTTTTAACAAGTTTCGAAACTTGATAAAACCCACGAAAAAACTAACCTAAATGTTATAAAAAATATAACATTTTAGGTTGCTTAAACAAGTTTTGAAATATGTCGTTTTTAGCCTTAAATAAAGATATTGTACTGTAAACCTACCCGTAATTATGACACGTTTGGTACAAAATATTAACACAAGAAAAAAACTTTAATTAATAGTTATTATATGGGTTTTTAAAATAGTAACTCTTCGAGATAAACAATACATATATTTATTCGTTTAAATATCGATGTTCGAATTCTGACATTGTGAATAGAGAAAATTGATCAACTAAATTTTATAGTGGGTCTTTGCAGTACTTAATTCGAATTAATCAGCCAAAGAATTGGATCGGAGTATTAAATTGCAGCCGCAATACAACGTAACGACCGCATCGTAACGATTTTGGAGATCGCCGCAACACCGTAAATCACAATCACATTTAAAATTTTAGTTACTTTTTAGAGAAAAATCACGCCGCATCGACCACAACCACAATTTAATACTATGAGTTGGATACTAGTGGTTAAACAAAAAAAATATCAAATAAGAGAACCTATTGAGTAATCCCATGATAAAGGATGATGTTGTTCCTTCTAGGTAATTCGAGTTTAAGCGAAATAGTCTAGACGGTGTGTTACCATATAATCACACAAAGTATTCAAAAAAATCAAATAAACTTGATTTATTGCTAATTCATATACTAAAACATGATGGAAAATTAACACACATATTGGACTTGTCATTAATTTCTAACATAATGAGATACGCAACACTTTCTCTATGCAATAATTTTCAAAATAAAGTTTAACATGTTCCAGTTACTTGTATACATAACTTTAATGCCTACTAGTAAATAAGTGAAATATTGATAAGAGATGAGGTGCCTGATAATAGTTGTAACCATTATAATTAAATTCAAATAAATTTATTGATATTATTTTTGGAGATTCAATTTTTTTAGTTTATATAATTCAACAAAAGTTCGGGCCTCTTTTCGTGTCCTAACACTAAAAATAGTTAAATCCTAAGTTTTAACTTCAATTTTCAAACCCTAAACTCTAAACTTTAAATCTTAAATATTATTTATGAAATAACATTCTTTTAAACTCATTTACGAAAGTCCATGTAGAAAAGGAAGTGTATTTTGAAAAGTATTATTAGCATAACATGTATTTTAAACTTTTTCTTTAATAGTCCAAAAGTGATTATAAGATGGTATCTGTTTATAAATATTTTTAACTTTTTGACAATGTACATATACCTTGCAGACATTGCGATTGAATCGGATCTCTTAGGATGAACAACATCTGCTTTTTCACTGCGATTACTTTTTGAATTCCACGGGAATTTTAAACTTGATATGCCCCTAATATTAGAATAATTATGTTTACTTAATTGTTGGAGTTTTATAAAAATTTGATGTTATTATGGATTTATTTTAAATGTTATTTGGCTATTTCACATTTTTAAAATTTATTTTATAGAGGCAGTGAGTTTAGCGGCGTTTTCTAGGAAAAACGCCATTAAAAATCCATAACATATTGTGGCGTTTGCAAGAAAAACGCCTCCATAGAGCAGCCAATGCCGGCGTTTAGAAACAGAAACACCGCTAGTGAAGCATCAGTCCCGACGTTTTAATATACAAACGCCGCTATAGACCATTCACATTTTGTGGCGTTTTAAAATAAAAACGCCACTATAGAATAGCATTACCAGCGTTTTGATATACAAACGCTGCTATAGGGTATTGACTTTTTGCGACGTTTTTATATACAAACGCCACGATAGAACAAAACCTTTAGCGGCGTTTATACGACAAAATCGCCGCTACCTATTGCGACGCTGCTTCTTGCGGCGTTTTTTGGCGGTGTTTTTCTTAACGCCGAGAGTGTTTTGCGGTGCTAAAAAATGCCGCTATAGGGTTATAAAAACGCCGCGAAAAGCTTGTTTTGCTGTAGTGACTTTAAAAATTTTGAGGAAAAAAATGTATAAATTTAATGTATAATAAAAATAATACAACTTTAATCAATAAGTGTTGTGTGCAATGGAAGGCACAAACATTCTTAAAGTGAGGATGCGAGTTCAAATCTAGAAGACAACAATGAGGGATAACTTCTCACCCCAAATATGAACTATAAGATGAACATGCATATTACCAAAAAAATTAATACAACTTTAAATGAATATTGACACCTTTAAAAAAAATTGACATTCATTGTTTTTTTTTAAGTTGAAACTAGACAGCTTTACCGATAAACTATAGAAAAACAAGAACATGACTTTCCGAAGGTTTCACAATATTGAAAAAATAATAAAAAAACAATACATCTAAAAAAAATTAAAAATCTGTTCTAGTTATATTAGACAATTTCTCTTTGTACCAATAAATGATTTTTTTTAGCCGCCGCGAAACGTTACACGAGTATTGCATGCAATGTAATTGACTAGACAGTTGTCACTTGTCAGCTATTGGTTGAATATTATTGATAAAAGCGCAGCCACCTACGTGTTAAATGTTTCTAGGAAAACGAGATAATCGATATAAGTGTGTGGCAGGTTTTTTTTAATTTAATCTTTTGTAGTATTTGTTTTATTATTTATTTTTATGGGATTATTCAAAAGAAATTATGTTTTATGCTAGTGGTTGTCATTTATAACAATATAATAATATTTTTACGTATTAAATCTAGATTTATTTTTGGCATTTTTTTTTGGTGAAAAACCTCTTTTTAATTATTATCTCTAAAAATGGCTCTCAAAAATATTTATTTGGCAAAATGACCCCCTTTCTTGCCAGGTCGACAGAGATCGCATTTTGTATAACGCGAGGTACGATATCGCGTTTTGTAGAACGCGAGTTTTGTCGACGTAGCGTTGCAGTCCGTGTTAACGGTTTAACAGTACCTCGCGTTCTGCAGAACGCGAGGTCCCCGAGAAATTGAAAAGGCGGCTGGAATATATCGCACGGACCTCGCGTCCTACAGAACGCGAGGTCTGTGCAATTCCAACCTGAACCACAAGCAAAAACATGCGTAAGTAGGCCTGTTCGAACCCAATTTCGAGCGTGTAAATGGTATATTTTTTGCGATCATCGAGTTTGGGGTCGTAGTACTGAAAATTGTCTATCGTATGATACCAACATGGTTAATTTCCGTCCATTCTACAATGGTTTAAAATGGCTTCGAAAACCCTATGCTAGCATACTTTTTTTTTGATTGAAGTTGTATTTCAACTAATGTCGATAGGCATGTTCGAGCAGAATTTCATACGTATAAATTTTAAATTTTTAGGTAACATCGAGTTTGGGGTTGTAGTACTGGAAATTCTCTATCGTATGACACTGACACGGTCAATTTTCGTTCATTGTACACTGACTTAAAGTTGCTTTGAGAACACTATGATAACATATTTTTTTGAATGATTGAAAATATAAGATGACGTACTGTATAAATAGAAGTAAACTGACTTTATTGATTAGATTGTCATGTGCGAACTCGCATATACAAATTAAAACTAATTAATTAATACGAGGGGCTGAGCGATTAGGACACTTAGGAGCTGTGTGTCTAGGATTTCTATATATAGTACAATGCTTCTTTTGTCCGGTTTTCTCTCGATGTTCGACCAAATCCTCGGCACAATATATTCTTGTAGAAGGTGGACGTCCTTTGGCTCGTAGTAGTGCTGGATCTGGGCGTATGATCGGTTCAGTGTCCACAGCATTTGGATCAACCTCATTTTCGATTGGAAGAAACTCTTTTTCGTAAACTTTAAGCATCGTTTTGAGTAAGTATACCGGATCAACCATATGTATGTATTCTATTCGTTGGTTAGTGCAAGCAGCAATGGCGTGTGCGCACGGGTATTTGAAAGTTTGGAATATTCCGCACTCGCAGGTTTTTGCCCTCAGATCTACAACGTAAGCTGTTGAGTGGATCGAAAGATCGATATTTACCAAGAGGGGGGGTGAATTGGAAATTTGAAGGATTGTAGTGGAAATTGGCAAATTAAAATTGAAGAACAAGGAATTTAGAGTGGTTCAAGTTCCAAATGAACTCTACATCCACTACCTTAGTCTCACTAAGGATTTGCAACAATTTCACTAAATTGATCTTCCCCTTTTCTAGGACAAGGAGACAACCCTTTACAATATCGATTGATTTTTCTACCCAAAAATCAACTCAACCCTCACACAAGAGAACAAAGGAATTTGTAGGCTAATTAGGTATCTCTCAATACAAATGATAGCCCCAATACAAGCACTCAACCCAATTTTACAAAATATAAATGAAGAACACAAATTGGGATTTTACACAAATTTGGGATTTTTGCTCAAATGCTTGAATTTAATGTTTGGATGTTTGCTTGAAGTTCAATAGTTATTGCTGATGCTTTTGGATGTCCCTTTTATACCTTCTCATTGATTTCTAGCCGTTTGGGTGGTTGGGAACATAAATGGAGCCGTTGGAACCCTCTTTTGCCACCATTAATGCTGTCTGCACCAACCCGTTTCGGAACACGGGAAACCTGTTTCGGAACGGACTAAAATAGAAAGAGCCGTTGGGGTGCATTTAAGAGCCCGTTTCGAAACGCCTTAGGGCCGTTTCGGAATAATTTTGCCACTGTAAAAGGGTCGTTTCGGAACGGTCCTAGCCCGTTTCGAAACGCCTTAACGGTTTTAAGAAAATCAGTTAAAACATACAACGGTCATTTTATTCAAAATAAAACCTAGCCCTTCTTTCGGAACGGGAGTGACCCGTTTTGAAACGGAATGGCTACTGTCAAAGGGTCGTTTCGGAACGGGCTTGATCCGTTTCGAAACACCCCTTATATATTTGAAAATATGAAATATTTGAAATAAATAGACCCTTTTTAAACCCTACCTGAGGAACAGTTTCGAAACGAGTTGTGCCGTTTCGAAACGATCTTAAGTGTTTCGATACACGTTTCGGAACGGTGGTCGACAGTGGTGAAAATGTTTCGAAACGCCTTAGGGCCGTTTCGAAACGGGTGCTTGAAAAACACTGCTTTGGCTTGAAACACTTAGAAAAAGTATTTGAAAATGTATGTTTTTAACTTGGGCATAATACTAAAAATATATGGGGATATTTTAAGGACTTAAAATTCGTTTTGACTTTTTCAATTTAGTCCTTAGGTTTTTAGTTATATCAAAATTAAAATATTTGTTTCACAATCTCCCCCTTTTTGATATAACAAAACCAAAGTTAGAATTTTTGGGAAATTTGAAAGTTTTGAAAATATTCTAACTCCCCCTTAATTTAAGATAGGTTTTTAAAAAATTTGATTTGAAGTTTAAGTTTAAAAACCTTTTAAAATTTTAAAAACGAATTTTAGTGTTGTGGCTCTTAAATATCTTCTCCCCCTTTTTGTCAGATCAAAAAGAACAACATAAACTCATAAAGAAAATAAAAGATTAGTACCAATAAGCAATAATAAGCAACCATAGAATTAATAAAAATATCCAAAGCATAAATTAAAACATTAAGTTCAACATAATTCAAACAATAAAATCCCAAATAAAAAGTCATAAGCATAGGTTCCTAAAAACATGAGAAAACAAAAGATGCAATCTTAATCCTAAAAAGCATAAATGATATGATATGATATGAAGATCCTAAGCCTCGTCATCATCATCCTCATCATCATCATCATCATCATCCTTGGCTTGAGAACGGTGAAACTTCGTCCATTGCCCATAAAGAGTGGAGAAAGAAAGATCCAAGTTGGAATGAGAAGTCTCAAGAGAAAGAAGGCGATCCTCGACATTCTTCAAACGATTTCCCATTGTTTCAAAGCCCGAAGCAATGCTAGTGTCCAAAGCATTCATTCGAGTGTCCAAAGCATTGAACCGCTCGGTGAGGAAAGCCGTGAGGGCTTCATTGTTTGCAACTGGAGCTTGCGGTGGAGGAGCAACGGGAGCAGGATCCGCTTCTCTATCAACTCTTTCCCAAATACCATTCACATATTGGAACCCGGACTTTCAAAGGGATGACTCACCAATCTTGGTCTTGCGAGGGATCGGAGAGTCGTAGGTACAATCAATTCCAAGATGATGAAATAGGGCGCTCAAGACAATGCCATAAGTAAAGGACGTCAACTCATTTGTGTCAATAAGCTTGATATTATTGACTATCTCGGCAAAGATTATCTTAGGCACATTTGGGCGCTCACCCCTACGGAAACACTCTAACCAAAAATGATCTCTTTGACGGATATGGGAATATTTACCGCCGGAAGGGCGAATAAACCAAGAGACCATCAAGTGAAGAACATGATCATGCACATCCAAATTAAGTGCTTTACCGGTGAAAGTGCCAAAGTGACGTTCATCTTCAAGACCCTCATTTTTAAGTTTAAGAGCAGACTCTAAAAGTTTAACATTTATGACAACCTTTTTGCCTAGCAAGGATGACTCAATCCCTATGATCTCGGTTTTGGACTCATCATAAAGAAAGTGAGCATTAGAGTAAAAGATGAGTACCAAATTTTTGTAGCAAACATCCGGAAGGCTCAAGAAATCCATGAGATTCCATTCATCCAAACGAGGAAGATAACGAAAAAGGAATCGCTCGGAATTGAGGAACTCAAGATCAATAACACGTTCCTTACGAACCGCGAAATCCTTGAGATAAGCAAAGCGAGCACGTGCCTCCGAAGTTTTGAAGGATTTCTGAAAAAGCAAAGTGAGATTCGGACGAATGCTCGATTCACCGGATTGAACGGCCTTGCGCTTTTTGTTCGATTGATCCGCCATCTAAAAACATTAAGCAAGTGTTTTAAAATTAAGTGTATGCATTGATAATTATAATCAATCCAATAATAAATCCCACTTAGGTTTTTGAAAACAAAATTAAAATAAAAACAGTTTAAAAAAATACGAGTGAAAAGTTTTATATTCGAATAAAAAATTTTGAGATTTGAAAAAATTTTCACAAGATTTTGAAAACCCACAACAAAAACATATAATTTATACAAAAATAAAATTTTCTAACCTAAGATTCGAACATGAATTGAAAGAAAAGAAAAAAATAGAAAAATTACCTTAGTTTGGGATTTTGGATGATTTTGAAGAAATCCTTGCACAAGAATGATGAGACTTGCTGAGACTTGAGTTGAAGATTAAAACCCCTCACAATTTTTGTGAAAATCAAGGAGTTTTAGAGGGTATTTATAGAGAGGGAGGCGGTTTAGGGTTTTATAGTTTGATATAAAGTGTATTTGTGTCATTAAAAGCCCTAAATAAAGCATTCCGCGATGCTGTTTCGGAACGGTCTAGACCGTTTCGGAACGGGCGGCTAGGGTTTTGACCATTTTAAAACCATAAACAGAACGTTTCGATACGCTATTGACCGTATCGAAACTCCCTTTGACCCGTATCGGAACGCGTTCCGATACACTCCTTGGCAGAATCAAAAACGTTTCGGAACGCTTTTAAGGCGTTTCGAAACGCCCTTCTCTCAGAGCTGGATTTAAGGTATCCGTATCGAAACAGGTTCACCCGTTTCGATACACCTGGGCCTGGAAGTGCAGATGAGGCTCTAAAAATGCAGAAAAATGATCTTTTAAGAGGCCTAACATGCATAAATGTCATGAATGAGCAGGCAAAACATATTTAGGCATAAACATACTCCCCCTAACTATAAGCATGGATGAAATTAGGAGTTTAAACACATCAACATGGCATTTCACAAAATCAAGCATATTTAAGCACAAAAGAGGTCCTAAAAGGTCAAGATAGGCTAGCTAGACCTAACTCTCTCCTAAGGGACCAAAAACGCTCTTTGTCTAAGGGTTTTGTAAAAATGTCCGCTAATTGATTCAAGGTGTCTACATACTCTATAACCACATCTTCCTTAAGGACATGATCTCTAATGAAATGATGCCTTATTTCTATATGTTTGGTTCTAGAGTGTTGGATGGGATTTTTAGTTAAGCATATTGCACTAGTGTTGTCACATTTTAGGGGTATGGTTCCAACTTTAATTCCATAATCTAAGAGTTGTTGTTTCATCCAAAGGACTTGAGCACAACAACTCCCTAAGGATATGTACTCGGCTTCGGTGGTAGATAAGGCTACACTATTTTGTTTCTTAGAGAACCAAGATATGAGCATACTACCTAAGAATTGGCAAGTTCCCGAAGTACTTTTCCTATCAATTTTACAACCCCCATAATCCGCATCCGAGTAAGCATGTAGGTTGAAGGTAGAGTCTCTAGGATACCAAAGGCCTAAACAAGAAGTGTCTCTAAGGTATCTAAAGATTCTCTTAGCGGCTATAAGGTGAGACTCTCTAGGACTAGCTTGAAACCTAGCACACAAGCAAACACTAAACAAGATATCCGGTCTACTTGCGGTAAGGTAAAGCAAAGATCCAATCATAGAACGATAAAGCTTAGAGTCAACACACTTACCTCCTTCATCTTTGTCAAGCTTCGTAGATGAGCTCATAGGAGTGGCTTGAGGCTTTGCATTCTCCAAGCCAAACTTCTTGAGCATATCCTTTATGTATTTTGCTTGGTTGATGAAGGTGCCATCCTTCTTTTGCTTGATTTGGAGTCCCAAAAAGAATGAGAGCTCCCCCATCATGCTCATCTCAAATTCACCTTGCATTAACTTAGCAAACTCTTGACAATGACATTCATTAGTAGAACCAAAAATAATATCATCAACATAAATTTGAACTACTAAGATGTCATTTTTATATATTTTTATAAAGAGTGTAGTGTCCACCTTTCCTTTTTCAAATCCCTTTTCAATCAAAAAGTTTGAAAGCCTTTCATACCAAGCTCTAGGAGCTTGTTTTAAACCATAAAGGGCTTTGGTAAGTTTAAAAACATGATTTGGAAATTTTGTATCTTCAAAACCCGGTGGTTGTTCCACATACACTTCTTCATTTATAAACCCATTTAAAAATGCGCTTTTAACATCCATTTGAAAAAGCTTGAAATTATGATAACATGCATATGCAAGCAACATCCTAATGGCTTCCATTCTAGCTACGGGTGCATAGGTTTCATCAAAATCTATTCCCTCTTCTTGAGTGTAACCTTGTGCTACAAGTCTAGCTTTATTTCTCACAATGTTACCACTCTCATCTAGTTTGTTCCTAAAGACCCATTTAGTTCCTATTGTAGATTGATTACTAGGCCTATCAACTAATGTCCATACATTACTTCTCTCAAATTGATTTAACTCTTCTTGCATGGCCATAATCCAAAAGTCATCTTTCAATGCTTCTTTTATGTTTTTAGGCTCAATGCATGAGATAAATGCAACATGGTTCATTAATTTAAGAGAAGAACGAGTGGTTACCCCCTTGGATGGATCACCCAAGATTTCACCATCTTTGACATAGTTCAACTCCCTTGGGTAGCTCACTTCCTTTTCCTCAATAGCCAAGTCCTTCAAGGCTTCAAGAGGTGGATCTTGTGTGTCTTCTTCCTTTGGTTGAATCTCATCCTCCTTTGAAGTTTGACCTCCATCAAAGGCATTTATGATTCCTACATCATCATCATCACAAGAATCCTTCCTATGAAGGAGGTTATCATCGAATACAACATGAATAGATTCTTCTACTACTAAAGTTCTTTTGTTAAATACTCGATAGGCTTTAGAGGTTAAAGAGTAACCTATAAAAATAGCTTCATCACTTTTTGCATCAAATTTACCTAAGTTGTCTTTTCCATTATTTAAAACAAAACACTTGCACCCAAAAGGGTGAAAATAGCTAATGTTAGGCTTTTTAGATTTTAAAATCTCATAAGGTGTTTTCTTTAAAATTGGCCTAATCATAACTCGATTTACAATATAACAAGCGGTGTTTGTGGCTTCCGCCCAAAAATATTTAGGTAAATTATTTTCACAAAGCATAGTTCTAGCCATTTCTTGTAAAGTTCTATTTTTCCTCTCAACTACCCCATTTTGTTGAGGAGTTCGAGGAGCCGAAAAATTATGGCTAATACCATTTTCATTTAAAAATTCTTCAAACCCTAAATTTTGAAACTCGGTTCCATGATCACTTCTAATGTGTGAAATTCTAAGTTCAAGATCATTTTGGGTTAATTTTGAAAATGTGATGAATTTTTCCAAAGCCTCATCTTTAGTACTTAAAAAGAGAACCCAAGTAAATCTAGAAAAATCATCAACTAGCACAAAAGCATACGATTTACCACCCAAGCTCATAGTCCTAATTGGCCCAAATAAATCCATGTGAATTAATTGTAAGCATCTACTAGTAGAAACATCATTAATGGATTTAAAGGAAGACTTATGTTGTTTACCCTTTGAGCATGCATCACAAATTTTATCATTTGAAAATTTTATTTTGGGCAAACCTCTAACTAGATTTAGAGAGACTAGTTTTTCCAAAACACTAATGCTAGCATGTCCTAGCTTCCTATGCCACAACCATGCATCATTTTCATTTTGAGCAACTAAACATGCATGGGATGTATGAATGTCATCTAAATGCACCATGTATATATTTCCTATGCGATGACCTATGAGCATAATACTATTTGATTTAATGTCTACAATTTTACATCCATTTTTATCAAAAAGAACATTAAATCCTTTATCACACAATTGACTTATGCTCAATAAATTATGTTTAAGACCATCGACATACAAGACATTTTCAATGAGAATGGTAGAGTGATTACCTATGGAGCCAATACCTTTAATGTGGCCTTTGGAGTTGTCACCAAATGTTACTACTCCTCCACTTTTTGGCTTTAAATCCATGAATCGACTCTTGTCTCCGGTCATGTGTCTCGAGCATCCACTATCAAGGTACCATGAGTTTTGACTTTGTGCTTTGGCCTTGAAGCAATGCTCCCCCTACAAACAAAGATATTAAACCTTGGTTTTTGGTACCCAAATCATTTTGGGTCCATGAGTGTTAGCTCCCAAAACCTTGGTTCCCTTAGGGATCCAAGATGACATAGCAATAATATTATTAGATTTTACAAGTTCCTTAGGAACCCATACACTTCTAATTCTTTTAGCTTTACTATGTCTAGGGTAGCTACCTTGTTTGTAGTAATTAGTCCTTTTCTTAGGTTGGTGTGTTCTAGATGATTCTCCTATTTCATGTTTGACACTTCCAACATTTTTTAAGGACTTTTTGAGCTCATTTAGCTCACCTAACACCTTTTGGTGTTCACTATTGCATTGAGATAAAAGATTATTAAGATCAACATTTTCATCTTGAAAGAATTTAAGTTCATCTTTTAATCCTAAAATCTTTTTCTCAAATTTAGAATTAGCTAGAGTGAGTGAGTCATTTTTCTCATTTAGCTCTAAAATGATTTTCTTGTTTTTAATGACCGACTCCTTAAACTTCTCAACTAATTCATCATATACCTCTTGTAACTCATCATATGCATCATTTAACTCTTCATATGAAAAATCTAAAGTAGATGAGTTAGAGGTTACCAAGGAGGAATCTTCCTCAAGTGCCATGAGACAAAGGTTAGCCACTTCTTGTTCGTCATCCTCCGATGACTCCTCATCACTCCAAGTAGCAAGTTTGGCTTTGAGTTTCTTCTTCTTCTCAAAGCTCTTCTTCTTGAGTTGAGGGCACTCCGAACGGATGTGGCCGGGTTGTTTGCACTCATAGCAAATGATGGGATCCTTTCCTTCTTATTTGCTCTTGCTCTTGAAGTCCATTTTTCTTTGGATTTTTCTACCCCGGTTGGACCTCATGAATCGTGAGAACCGTTTGGCTATCATAGCCAATTCTTCAAGTTCGTCCTCATCACTAGATGAGCTCTCATCAAGTTGTGAAGCTTTAGCCTTGAGAGCTATTCCCATCTTCTTCTTCTTTTCAACCTCGAGCTTCTCTACTCTTTTCTCTTCCTTCTTTTTCTCATCTTCCCTTCCTTGCTTCATGATCTCATGAGTAAGGAGAGAACCCACAAGCTCATCAAGCTTTAATGTCTTCAAGTTCTTCGCTTCGATGATAGCGGTTCTCTTCCCATCCCAAGCTTCGGGAAGTGAATAGAGTAGCTTCCGGACAAGCTTGTCTTTCGGTATGATCTCTCCATATCCCTTTAGACCATTGACGATTGTGGAGAATCGATCAAACATCTTCGACACCGTCTCATCGGGCTCCATCTTGAAGTTTTCATAACTAAGATTGAGAAGTCCAATCTTAGTTTCTTTGACATCATTGGTGCCTTCATAGGTGGTCTCAAGAGTGTCCCACACTTCCTTGGCACTTTCAATGGATGAGACCTTTGAGTAGATGTCCGGACCGAAAGCACAAAATAACATGTGGAGAGCTTTATCGTTGACTTGAATTTTCTTCCTCTCCTCTTCACTCATTTCGGCTTTCTTCTTCAACACCATCTTGCCTTCACCATCTTGCTTCAATGGAATGTATGGCCCATCCTCAATGACATCCCATACAAGGTAGTCACTTGACTTGATGAATAGCCTCATTTTGTTCTTCCAAAAGGAGTAGTTGTCACCATTGAAGAAAGGAGGCTTGGTGGTTGATTGTGACTCACACATGCCGGAACCGGAGGTTGAAGCCATCTCTTGATAATTTGATGATCACACTCTTCCAAGGATCTCCTCTTGTGGTTGTTAATCCTCAAAGAGTTAAGCTCTGATACCAATTGTTGAGTGGATCGAAAGATCGATATTTACCAAGAGGGGGGGTGAATTGGAAATTTCAAGGATTGTAGTGGAAATTGGCAAATTAAAATTGAAGAACAAGGAATTTAGAGTGGTTCAAGTTCCAAATGAACTCTACATCCACTACCTTAGTCTCACTAAGGATTTGCAACAATTTCACTAAATTGATCTTCCCCTTTTCTAGGACAAGGAGGCAACCCTTTACAATATCGGTTGATTTTTCTACCCAAAAATCAACTCAACCCTCACACAAGAGAACAAAGGAATTTGTAGGCTAATTAGGTATCTCTCAATACAAATGATAGCCCCAATACAAGCACTCAACCCAATTTTACAAAATATGAATGAAGAACACAAATTGGGATTTTACACAAATTTGGGATTTTTGCTCAAATGCTTGAATTTGATGTTTGGATGTTTGCTTGAAGTTCAATAGTTATTGCTGATGCTTTTGGATGTCCCTTTTATACCTTCTCATTGATTTCTAGCCGTTTGGGTGGTTGGGAACATAAATGGAGCCGTTGGAACTCTCTCTTGCCACCATTAATGCTGTCTGCACCAACCCATTTCGGAACACGGGAAACCTGTTTCGGAACGGACTAAAATAGAAAGAGCCGTTGGGGTGCATTTAAGAGCCCGTTTCGAAACGCCTTAGGGCCGTTTCGGAACGGTTTTGCCACTGTAAAAGGGTCGTTTCGGAACGGTCCTAGCCCGTTTCGAAACGCCGTAACGGTTTTAAGAAAATCAGTTAAAACATACAACGGTCATTTTATTCAAAATAAAACCTAGCCCTTCTTTCGGAACGGGAGTGACCCGTTTCGAAACGGAATGGCTACTGTCAAAGGGTCGTTTCGGAACGGGCTTGATCCGTTTCGAAACACCCCTTATATATTTGAAAATATGAAATATTTGAAATAAATAGACCCTTTTTAAACCCTACCTGAGGAACAGTTTCGAAACGAGTTGTGCCGTTTCGAAACGATCTTAAGTGTTTCGATACACGTTTCAGAACGGTGGTGTAATCACTAATTTTGTCCGGGGTGTTAAACCCGATTTCTTTTATTTTTAATAATGGGATTTAATATGATATTATTATTACTACCTTATTAATCACCTATTAATCCTATTATTATTACTATTATATTACTATCTATTATACTTATTATCTATATTATTATATTATTATCTATTATTCTTGTTACCATTATCGTATATTATTAGTATTACTTATATGATTATCATTAATAGATTTACCGATTATTACTGTTATTATTATTATTATTATTATTATTATTATTATTATTATTATTATTATTATTATTATTATTATTATTATTATTATTATTGTTATCACCAATCAAATCTGAAAAAAAACATTAATAAAATAAAGCCCAAATAAATGATTAAATAAAAGCCCAAGTGTTTATTTTATTTTTACAGTCCATTACACAAATTAAATAAACCCAAAAATATTACATAGCCCGTTTAGGCCCAAAATTAGTAAACCCTAATCTAATCTGATGAAGCCCTAACTCTCTCCTATACCCCTTGTCTTGCAGCCGCCCTCTATTTCTCACCGTTAGATTTGGGAGCCAGATCTAACGGCCCAGATTGCTCCAGGAATGATGAAGCCCTAGCTGCCCCGAGAAACCCTAGCGCCGCAGCATGGGAGCCGTCCGATCAGAGTTGGCATCGAACGGTCAAGATCGGGCGTGTGAGATGCACGCGCGACCCTTCCAGTGCCCCACGCGCGCGTGCATCACAACCGAGCCTTTCCGAGTCCCCATCGACGGCACGGATCAGATCCACGTCCGCCCAGCCCTCTGGTCTCCCTCTCCTCTCCACAGTCACATGCACACCAAAAACAAACAAAATGTCAGGAAAAATGTGTATCAAATTCAGAAATCACAGAGGCAAATAACAGAAATTAGAGGCAACAACGCAAATTCATCAGATGAATACCAACAAAAACTATGGCAGAACCAATGAGATTTTTTTCTTCAATTTCTGTAAATGATGAAATTTGTAATTTCGGGGCTATAAAAACCCGAGTGCAATGTAATAGAGGGAGGATATTCTCAGAGAGAAAAAATTGTAATCAGGAGGATATTCTCAGAGAGAAAAAATTGTAATCAGGAGGATATTCTCAGAGAGAAAAAAATTGTAATCAGGGGGATTTTTCAGAGAGAAAAAATGTAACCAGAGTTTCAATCAATACAAGCAAGAAAGAAGTTCTTTTGAGGTATTACCATCTTTTTTGTTTCGAATCGAAAAAAATAAAAATACAGATAAGGGCATCGTGTTTACCTTGTCTCCTTCTCCGTTTTCTGCATTCCCCGCCGGTGACAAGCTCCGTGGTCTCTTCCGAGACCATGCACGGGTGAACTGGTAGGAGTGGTAACAAATAAGTGGTTTTGGGATCTGTTTTTTAGGGTTTTCTTTGGGTTTCAATCGTTTGGGAAAAGGAAAAACTGGTTTTTTGGTTTTGGTTTCGAAAAAGAAAGGTTTCTTTGGTTTTGGATTTTTGAAGAAATCGAAAAGGCCCCTTTTTAGGGTTTCCGGCGCCGGCAACGGCGACCGGAGCGCCTTGCGGCGCCGGAGAGAAAACATAAAGGGGGAGGCTCTCGGTTTAGGTTAGGGTTTTTAAAAAACGAAAGAGGGTCAAATGAGTTTTCAATCTTTATTTATAACGATTTTTTTATTTTAAAAATGGTTTATTATCACCTTAAACCCCTCCGCGTCACCGTTTTTACGCGCGAGGGGCCTCCGTGTTTTTAAATCCCTTCCCCGGTCCCTCGGTTTTATTAAATGTTTTCAATAACGTCCCGGTTCTTGTTTCAATCGATTTTCGGGTGGGGTAATTGCGTTCTCGGTCCCCGTAATTTCCCGCGTATGTTTAATTGAGTCCCATTTCGTGTTTAATGAGGATGTTCGTCGAATCAATGTTTCCTTGCATTCGATTGTGTTTAATTTTTTGCCTTCAATCATTTGTTTCAGTTATGCATACACATTTCATGCATTACATCATTAAATCATGTGATTAATTGCTCGGGGTCATGTCAGCATTTGTGACTACCGAAGATTCCGCACCCACACTTTACTCGCCACCAAAGGAGGCAGATGGAGAAAAATTTTGCTAAGTTAGAAGTCGACTTGAGAAGGGTCCAAATGGGGGCATATGATGGCCATGGATCATTTTGTGAGTACCACCAGACTGCGGGGCATGAAATTCAGAGTTGCTTAGAATTTAAGCAATTGGTCCAGGAATTGATGGACAATCGGGAGGTTGAATTCCTCGAGGAAGCTTAAAGGGGTGGGATGGACGGCCAATTTAATCAAGAGTTATAATGCATCCAAGTTTGTTTGCTTTCATTTCATTGCATTCTAGTTTTTTTTCCTTGAAGTGATGTGTGGAATCCAGTTTGCTACCCTTTGCCCGAAGGTAGCAAAGATCTTTTTGTAAGGGCCTCAGACTGCATTTTTTTTAGTTTCAATGAAAGGATGCCTTATGTTTCAATTGTCTTTTCATTTTGTGTGTATATTCGTCTATTGAGTCCCCATATATCAATTGCATAAGGGACATTGATTTTGAACCCGATGGTTGACTTCGAGCTGCCTTTGTCTAGCGAAAATCGAAAGCTTTGAAGATGGTGAATATGTGGCTTACACTCCAAGTTAATCTGGTCACCTAATCAAACACACATAGAATTATGACCTTCAGAGGAATAACCGGAAAATTTTCCGTGCTAAAAAAATATCGAGAATACTAAGCCTAATAATGTTCGAAGCCTGGTAATAGGCATTTTCGGATACAAATGTGGAACTTTTGGGGCACTCCGCTGTAGCAAAAGACCAATAAGGTTGCTATGCACCATCCACTTTAGCTACATGAGTGGTGGTAAAATCGTGACAATGCCGAGTAACTCGGGGTATCGTTGTATGCTCCATCTTTATTCTCGAGCCAAAGGAATGTGATGAGTCGACTCCCCCACAGTCATAAAGAATTGATAAAGGCAAAGCCTATTAAAGATAAATCTAATTTTTGGGCACTCCGCTGTAGCAAAAGACCAATAAGGTTGCTATGCACCATCCACTTTAGCTACATGAGTGATGGTAAAATCGTGACAATGCCGAGTAACTCGGGGTATCGTTGTATGCTCCATCTTTATTCTCGAGCCAAAGGAATGTGATTAGTTGACTTCCCAAAATCGTAATGAATTGATAAAGGCGAAGCCTATTGAAGATAAATCTAATTGATTAAAAGCCGAAATAACTTGGAGAGTATGTCACATTTTCAGACATCAGCTTAGCTTTCGAGGTCTCCTAGACACATGATGCTTGAGGCAATCATTGGTAAGCCATAACAGTGTCGTCTGCGCACTTGATATTCAGGGTATTTGATCTAGCTTGATATATCCATGATTTGAAAAGAAAATCTAGTTTTCGAAAACGCATCTTATTTTGAAATTAGAAGATGCAGTCTAAATCTTTTTGTGAACACAAATTAATTTCCCTTTGCTTCAGGGATAAAGTCTAGAATGCAATGCCATGAATACAAATGACAGCTCGTCAGTGGCTATGGTGAAGATTGTAATCAGTTCCTACATGCAATAGTTCAGGGGCTTGAAGTAAATTTTTGTCGAAATGTTTCGATTGCTTCAGAAGATGAAATTGGACCTTGATGAACTTAAGAGAAAAGTTCAGGGACTTGGGGGCATGTGTTTCCCCATTGTTGAGAAGAAATGAAGTCGTCATTTAGCACCCAGTTTGAAAAGGGGGCATTATTTTGATAGCAAGCACTACGAGAAGTGTTATGACCAGTATGACCAGTGAAAGTCAGTGGTTATCTTTCGAGAAAAAATCAAAAGATCGAGATTTGGCAAGGAGGAAAGCCAAAAGAGATTAAGAAGAAGAAGAAGGTCGAGATGGACCAGTCCAAAGAGTGAAAGCGTTCGAGCACTCTTTAATGAACTTAAGAGAAAAGTTCAGGGACTCGGGCGCATGTGCTTCCCCTATTGTTGAGAGAAGAGAAGAAGTTGTCTTGTTGAGTTAAGACGAAGAGAATAATTCAGCACCCAGTTTGAGAAGGGGGCAATGTTTCGAGAACGAGCACTATGAGAAGTGCTATGTCTAGGTTGACCAGCGAAAGTCAACAATTATCTTTCGAGAAGAGATCAAAAGATTGAGATTTGGCCAAGATGAGAAAGCTAAAGGAAATTGAGAAAAAGAAGAGAAGAAGAAGAAGGTCGAGATTGACCAACTCGGAGAGTAGAAGCATCCGAGCATTTTGATGTCGTAATTCATGCATCACTTGTAGTTAGGCATCCCTAGGATTAGGGGCATGCTAACTCACATAATCATATCATTTTTACCTATTTTTGACAGGTATTTTAAAGCTTTCCCCGTAAAAGGAAACCGGCCTATCTATTCAGGCTCTTGGAGAATAGAACCCGCCTATCCGTTCAGGCTCTTGGAGAATGGAACCTACCTATCCAATCAGGCTCTTGGAGAATGGAACCTGCCTATCCAATCAGGCTCTTGGAGAATGGAACATGCCTATCCGATCAGGCTCTTGGAGAATGGAACCCGCCTATCCGGTCAGGCTCTTAAAGAATGGAACACGCCTACACGTTCAGGCTCTTGGAGAAGGGAACCCGCCTGTACGTTCAGGCTCTTAAAGAATGAAACTCGTCTATCCGATCAGGCCCTTGGAGAATGGAACCCGCCTATTCGATCAGACTCTTGAAGAATGAAACCCGCCTATCTGATCAGGCCCTTGGAGAATGGAACCCGCCTATCCGATCAGGCTCTTGAAGAATGAAACCCGCCTACCCGATCAGGCCCTTGGAGAATGGAACCCGCCTATCCGGTCAGGCTCTTAAAGAATGGAACACGCCTATCCGATCAGGCTCTTGGAGAATGGAACCCGCCTATCCGATCAGGCTCTTAAAGAATGAAACTCGTCTATCCGATCAGGCCCTTGGAGAATGGAACCCGCCTATCCGATCAGACTCTTGAAGAATGAAACCCGCCTATCTGATCAGGCCCTTGGAGAATGGAACCCGCCTATCCGATCAGGCTCTTGAAGAATGAAACCCGCCTACCCGATCAGACCCTTGGAGAATGGAACCCGCCTATCCGGTCAGGCTCTTAAAGAATGGAACACGCCTATCCGATCAGGCTCTTGGAGAATGGAACCCGCCTATCCGATTAGGCTCTTGAAGAATGAAACTCGCCTATCCGATCAGGCCCTTGGAAAATGGAACCCGCCTATCCGATCAGGCTCTTGAAGAATGAAACTCGCCTACCCGATCAGGCCCTTGGAGAATGGAACCCGCCTATCCGGTCAGGCTCTTAAAGAAGGGAACCCGCCTACACGTTCAGGCTCTTGGAGAAGGGAACCCGCCTGTACGCTCAGGCTCTCAGAGAATAGAACCCGCCTATCCGTTCGGGCATTTTCCCGTACCGACTTTCGGACCGCCAGAAGTTCAAGTGCATGGTGACTCGGAATCCAAACAGGGAAGTCGGACAAAATTTGTGCTTATGGTCTTTGCTTTATCCTTGTTCTACAAGTATAAGCAAAGGGGGGCAACTGTAATCACTAATTTTGTCCGGGGTGTTAAACCCGATTTCTTTTATTTTTAATAATGGGATTTAATATGATATTATTATTACTACCTTATTAATCACCTATTAATCCTATTATTATTACTATTATATTACTATCTATTATACTTATTATCTATATTATTATATTATTATCTATTATTCTTGTTACCATTATCGTATATTATTAGTATTACTTATATTATTATCATTAATAGATTTACCGATTATTACTGTTATTATTATTATTATTATCACCAATCAAATCTGAAAAAAAAACATTAATAAAATAAAGCCCAAATAAATGATTAAATAAAAGCCCAAGTGTTTATTTTATTTTTACAGTCCATTACACAAATTAAATAAACCCAAAAATATTACATGGCCCGTTTAGGCCCAAAATTAGTAAACCCTAATCTAATCTGATGAAGCCCTAACTCTCTCCTATACCCCTTGTCTTGCAGCCGCCCTCTATTTCTCACCGTTAGATCTGGGAGCCAGATCTAACGGCCCAGATTGCTCCAGGAATGATGAAGCCCTAGCTGCCCCCGAGAAACACTAGCGCCGCAGCATGGGAGCCGTCCGATCAGAGTTGGCATCGAACGGTCAAGATCGGGCGTGTGAGATGCACGCGCGACCCTTCCAGTGCCCCACGCGCGCATGCATCACAACCGAGCCTTTCCGAGTCCCCATCGACGGCACGGATCAGATCCACGTCCGCCCAGCCCTCTGGTCCCCCTCTCCTCTCCACAGTCACATGCACACCAAAAACAAACAAAATGTCAGGAAAAATGTGTATCAAATTCAGAAATCACAGAGGCAAATAACAGAAATCAGAGGCAACAACGCAAATTCATCAGATGAATACCAACAAAAACTATGGCAGAACCAATGAGATTTTTTTCTTCAATTTCTGTAAATGATGAAATTTGTAATTTCGGGGCTATAAAAACCCGAGTGCAATGTAATAGAGGGAGGATATTCTCAGAGAGAAAAAATTGTAATCAGGAGGATATTCTCAGAGAGAAAAAATTGTAATCAGGAGGATATTCTCAGAGAGAAAAAATTGTAATCAGGAGGATATTCTCAGAGAGAAAAAAATTGTAATCAGGGGGATTTTTCAGAGAGAAAAAATGTAACCAGAGTTTCAATCAATACTAGCAAGAAAGAAGTTCTTTTGAGGTATTACCATCTTTTTTGTTTCGAATCGAAAAAAATAAAAATACAGATAAGGGAATCGTGTTTACCTTGTCTCCTTCTCCGTTTTCTGCATTCCCCGCCGGTGACAAGCTCCGTGGTCTATTCCGAGACCATGCACGGGTGAACCGGTAGGAGTGGTAACAAATAAGTGGTTTTGGGATCTGTTTTTTAGGGTTTTCTTTGGGTTTCAATCGTTTGGGAAAAGGAAAAACAGGTTTTTTGGTTTTGGTTTCGAAAAAGAAAGGTTTCTTTGGTTTTGGATTTTTGAAGAAATCGAAAAGGCCCCTTTTTAGGGTTTCCGGCGCCGGCAACGGCGACCGGAGCGCCTTGCGGCGCCGGAGAGAAAACATAAAGGGGGAGGCTCTCGGTTTAGGTTAGGGTTTTTAAAAAACGAAAGAGGGTCAAATGAGTTTTCAATCTTTATTTATAACGATTTTTTTATTTTAAAAATGGTTTATTATCACCTTAAACCCCTCCGCGTCACCGTTTTTACGCGTGAGGGGCCTCCGTGTTTTTAAATCCCTTCCCCGGTCCCTCGGTTTTATTAAATGTTTTCAATAACGTCCCGGTTCTTGCTTCAATCGATTTTCGGGTGGGGTAATTGCGTTCTCGGTCCCCGTAATTTCTCGTGTATGTTTAATTGAGTCCCATTTCGTGTTTTAATTATGGTTTTTTATGGGTTTATCACAGTATTGGTCCCTGCCAGATTGCCTTTATTGATTTAGCATTTTACTATGTTGTTTTTATTCATGCATTTTATCTTCTTTAATATATGTTTGTATCGAATATATGTCATTTTGCATGTTGTTGTGTTCATTTAATGTGTATATGATGTTTTTTTAATGTGTACGCATTTTGTCTTTTCATGTGGTTCGAATATACTTTTCGTGACATACATTTTAATTATCATTGCATGTGATTTTTTTTAGTATTTTAATTTGTATGTTAATGAATTTTAATTATAAAACGGAGATACCTATTAATTTGCGTATTCGGGTCGACATGCCTAGCTTATTGGATGTCCCGCGAATATTCGGATTAATTCGAATCGTCTAAAGGTAAATTCGTAAATAAAAAGTACAAGACCATAGCATCATATTTTATCTGCTTGCATCATGCATAAAGGTGACGTACGGGATTCGAACCCTAAACTAACACGGCAGTCAGTCTTATATGATGTCGGTTTAGTCTGTGGTCCGGTGTACCGTCATCCTTTTTAATTAAATGTTTAATTAAGTCGAAACCACCAGTTTGAAAAAGCTCGCATTATTAAAGTTCGATTTTCAATCAAGAACCCCCTAATTAAAGTCTTCTTAAATTTTGACTAATTCCATCAATTAAAGGCAACAATTGTTTTGGTACCGATTTCCGGGCGTGATGGGGACGCTAACCCTACCCCACACGTAACCAACTCCCGAACCCTTTCAAACGAATCTCTGGTTTTGTTTTTACGGTGTCTGGCCTACCATAGTGGCCGGTGGCGACTCCAAACCGAGAAAAACAGATTTCTTTTAAAGGTTGTTTTCCCGAAACCCGAACCAATTTTTAAATTCCCCCTTTTTAAATCAAATCGAACATTTTTTTCAAAAGTAACGGGAACTTGATTTGTGGGACGAAAAAAAACCCCGTTACAGGTGGTCGACAGTGGTGAAAATGTTTCGAAACGCCTTAGGGCCGTTTCGAAACGGGTGCTTGAAAAACACTGCTTTGGCTTGAAACACTTAGAAAAAGTATTTGAAAATGTATGTTTTTAACTTGGGCATAATACTAAAAATATATGGGGATATTTTAAGGACTTAAAATTCGTTTTGACTTTTTCAATTTAGTCCTTAGGTTTTTAGTTATATCAAAATTAAAATATTTGTTTCACATAAGCGTTGTGCTGAATGCCTTCTATCCGCCTGGAAAATTCCGCAACACGAAACAAGTGTCCTTCTCGCGAGAAGAGAGTTGCTTGCACCTGTCTTGATTGGGCCAATTGAATATGCAGTCTTGAGCGGAAATCTGGATGGACTTGGTGTCCACCTGTCATGTACTCAGCTGCTTGCCTGCCCAAGGTCGCAAAAAGGGTAGCTAAACGATAATAGGTGGCTTTGACAATGGAAGTGATAGGCAACTGCCGAACTCCCTTCAGTGATGAGTTGACTGCCTCAGCCAAGTTCGTTGTCATGTGACCAAAACGTTTACCCTCGTCATACGATCGAAGCCATTTTTCCTTTGGGATATTTTCAAGGTATTCAGCGCCCTTTTTGTTTCTCGCTCTCAGTTCCTCGAGCAGTTCAGCCACCTCTTGTTTGTAGTGCGAGTTGCCTACGGGATGACAGTTGAATAGTTATGGGCGAAAAACACATGAAAAAAGGACGTAAATTGAAGCGAGTAACAAGTAATATAGTAAATGAAAATGACATAAATGACGTACCCATATCGAGCACCATTTGACGTTCATCACGATTCTTGTATTTCAGCAGGTAGTTTGCGGCTATGTGCCGCAAGCAAAAACGGTGGTGAATGTATGGAGGCTTCCAATAATTACCCAAATTTTGTATCGCCCACAGCAGCGCTGTGCCTCTGTCAGAAATAACACACACCCCTTCATCCCTTCTTCTTCGTATTACAGGATCAAGGACATATTTTCGTAGGTTCGTAAGGAAGAACGTCCAAGACTCCATATCCTCCTTCGGGACGATTGCGAATGCAACAGGAACGCATTTGCGATTGCCGTCCTGTGCTATAGCTAGAAGTAGGATCTGTGTATATTTTCCGTACAACCATGTGTCGTCGATTTGGACCATCGGTTTGCAGTGCTTGAATGTGTTGATGCACTGGGGGAAAGTCCAAAATAACCGGTGGAATTGACAAACACCTCGGACGACACGATCATTTTCGTATGCCAGAACCGTATCAAGTTTGACAACCATTCTGGGGATGTGTTTCTGCAGGAGATTAAGCCACGGGCGCAACTCTATGTAAGATTCCTCCCATCGGCCATACAATTCCTCTTTGGCCTTTTTCCTTGCATACCATGCTTTCGAATAACCTGGACGGAAGCCGGTGACAGCTAGAGCTGCAGCCTGACATGTGGGGACCGACACAGTGGGATTTGTTTTCACCAGTGTGGAAAAGATGTCCGCGAGGTACTTTGCATCCAGGTTCTTGTGATCCTGGTTGAGGCTAGAAACGGTGCATGTATGGGGCCCCTCAAGTTTTGTTATTTTCCAACGGTTGCCTGCCCTCTTCAACTTTGATATACAAATTTTCCATTTATAGCCTTGATCCTTTTGGACGCAATGAGCCTTGTAGTATTTGGCTTGGGTTTTCTTAACCGTCGTCTCAACATTATGACGAAGGTTGTACTGCTTAACTGCCGCCACCGCAATTTCCTTCGTCGCGAACGCCATACCAATTCTTAGTTCACCATCAGAACGGTGGACTCGGCCATCTATTGTGTCGTCATGGAGAAAATCAGGGACGTCCATTGCATCCATATCAACCGTTGTGAAGTGGGATGGTGGCTGGAACATAGAAATCGGTCTTGCGTCTACAGGAAAGTTGGTCGCAGTCGGTTCTTCGTCCAAATCTGGTGGTGGAACGGCAGTGTCTTCTGGTAACTCTGTCAAGTCTTCTGGTTCGGGATAGAATGGCCCCAGCTCGTCTTCGTCTGGCCCGGGGTTCTCTAATCGGTTTTTTGTCAGAAGCATCCTCCGGGAGCTGGAATAGTAGAGCTTCTGGAATCACTACCCTTTGAGGCGAGGATTGGGGTCGAGGAGCGAGAGACCTCTCACGAGATCGCTCAGGAACCTCATTTCCAAGACCAAAATCAAGATCACCATAAGAAGAATGTATTCCCATTGTTGGTTGAACGTACTCCGTGCTAGGGACATACGTTGAGTGTCGTCCATATGATGAATCATGGTCGTGCATAGCGTAAGAAGACGACGCTCCCTCACCCCCAAAAGAAGAATGTCTCCCCATAGATGGTTGACCGTAGTCGGTGCCAGAGACATACATTGAGTGCCGGCCATATGATGCTTCATGGTCGTGCGTAACGTAAGGAGCCGACGTTCCCTCCCCCCCCAAAACTATAAGGATTGTATGGATTGTATGGATCGTATGGACTGTACGATGCATTTGTTGGTGCATCGAATTCATCGTTTGGAGGTTGGTTCAGGTCGAACCCGATACTAGCTACGCATGACTGCCTTGGAGGAGCAGATGACGATGCACCAACTTCGTTGTCTCGACAAAGTAGGCCAAAATCACGTCGTAGACCTACGGTCGGGCTATCAACGTTGGCATTCGGATCGAAGTCGAAATTCGCCCGGCCCCAGCTTGGAATTTCGACAACTGGATGAGACTCGGAGAACGATACATACAGCTCGAGGGCCCCCCCGATTGAATACTCGAAGTGGGCTTCCATCATCATTTGCACATCAGCATTTGCCGCAATTTGGCATACAGTGTACTGTAAAGGGTCTATAGATATTGGCACCCGATACTTCACGTCGGACAAACGATGATTATTGAAATGAGGAACTTTTGCCTCCAGTTCCTTGACCAACTTCTTGAACGATAATCTCCTCGGAAGCTTTATCGTTACCGGATCTTCGCAGTAAAAAAGGACGTCGAGTTCGGTACCCTCGAATATCTGCCCATCGTAGTAAACCTTCGTAGTAACGCCTCGTCCGGCCATTTGAATATTTTGAAAGACTTTTGAAATGTTGATACTTAAAAAATTCTAGGAATTGATTGCCAATTGAAACTTATATTTTCGTTTGATGGTTCTTCTTCATATATAGGCAAAATTAGTGGCCCTTGCAATCCAGGAGAATCTGGTTGTGTAAGGCAAATAATGGTTCACAGAGGTTACTTTGCTTGTCCATTACCTAAAACCGATAAGCAGGTAAGGGATAGATTTGATGGGAGGCAGGAATGGCGTGTGTGTGCCTGGGAGGCAGTCCCCTAAGTTTCTGTAGAACTAATGTTTTGATATAATAATTGAAAAATGTTTTGGACTGATTTAAAAAGTATTTAAAACATTTCCAAAGTCCAAACAACTTGAAATAATATTTAAGGAATTTTTCATAAAGGTTTTTCATGTTTTCAAAGGCCAATTTTCACAAAACTGACCAAGTGTTTCGAAACACCTTAGGGGTGTTTCGAAACAGGTGCCTCCAGTGGCCAAAACGTTTCGATACTCTTATCGAAACGGGGCCAGCGTTTCGAAACAGGCTAGGCCGTTTCGATACGCCCACGTGGCACTGACCACAACGGTCATAAACCCCAACGGCTCTTTCCCAACTAACTTTTAAATGCAGGTCGTTTCGATACGGGCTAAGGGCATTCCGATACGCGTTCCGAAACGGCAAGGGGGTGTTCCGAAACGGGTACCCTGACAGACTGCAACGGCTCTTTCTATATTGAGGGTGTTCCGAAACGGCTTCAAGCGTTTCGAAACGGGGAGCTGCAGAACTGCATTTATGGAGGGAATTAAAGGCTCCAACGACTCTATTTCAACCCCAACGGTCCTAAACGGCTATAAACTTAATTGGGAGTATAAAAGGGACCTCCAAGCATCAAGAGAAGACTAATGCTTCAATTGTCAATCAACAAATGATCAAGAAATTGTCTTAGTGCTTAAAGTGTCATTTCTTGTATAGACAAACACTATTGAGCCAAAATTGTCAAATTTGCTCAAGTGTTTTAGGTTTTGGGTGAGTGCTTAAGTGTGCAAACAAACACCTATTAAAGGGTTTAAGTTTGCTTTCATTTGTCTCTTTGTAAAAGAGGGTTTTGATCAAGGCTTGGGTAGAAGCTTGATCGGTTGTAAGGGTTTCCTCCTAATCCTAGAAAAGGGGACGAATCAATTAGTGGATTGATTGTGAAATCCTTAGTGGGGAGCTAAGGTAGTGGATGTAGGTGCTTGTTAGAAGGCCGAACCACTATAAATCATTGTGTCTTTAATCTTTCTAGCTTCCTAAACCCTTCCACCCAAATATCCACCTCTCCACCACTTGGTGAGCTAAATTGGTTGATCGAATCGAGCCCCACACAACCCAACAATTGGTATCAGAGCTTGGCTCAATCAAAGGGGATTAACATCCTATTGAGAAGATTCGGCAAGCTCGATCACTATTTCATCAACCGGCTCAAATGGCGCAATCCATAGACAAACCGCCCTTCTTCGACGGAACCCACTATGCCCATTGGAAGACAAAGATGAAGTTCTTCATCAAATCAAGAGATTACAAGCTATGTGATGTAGTTGAAGATGGTCCGTTCGTGCCTAAAAGAAGTAAAGCGGAGTGGAGTGCCGACGATCGCAAGAAGATGGAGCTAATTGCAAAGCCTTGCACATCTTGTTTTGTGCATTTGGCCCAACCATCTATGAGAAGATGTCTTCTTGTGAGAGTGCCAAGGAGGTATGGGACAAGCTTGAAGTCACATGCGAGGGGACAAATGAAGTCAAGGAGACCAAGATTGGGCTCCTAACCTTGGAGTATGAGAACTTCAAAATGGATCCGGAAGAGAACATCGAGAAGATGTTTGATAGATTCTCCACCATCACCAACGGTCTTAAAGGTTTTGGAGAAGCCATCCCGGAAGAAAAGCTTGTTCGAAAGCTCATCTACTCACTTCCCGAGTCTTGGGACTCAAAGAGGACCGCCATCATCGAAGCCAAAAATTTGAAGACCTTGAAGCTTGATGAATTAATGAGGTCACTTCTTACTCATCAAATCATGAAGAAGAACAAGGAGGATGAGAAGAAGAGGGAAGAAATAAGAGCTATGGGAGAGAAGAAAATCAAAGGGCTTGGCATCAATGCTAGTGCCATGGCTCTCAAATCCTCCACTTGCCATCATGTCTACACAAGTGAGGAGGAGGATGAAGATGAAGAGATAGTTCATCTCTTCAAGAAGTGTGCCCCTTTCATGAAGAAAGCTTTGAGAGAGCTTGAACGAGAACCTAAAAGAAAGGAGAGGGCAAGCACTTCAAGCCATAAGAAGAAGGCACAATTGGCTACTTGGAGTGATGAAGACTCCACCGATGATGAACAAGCCAACCTTTGCCTTATGGCCATCGAAGAAGATTCAAGGGTAACTTCTAATTCATCTACTTCATGTTCTTATTCCTTTGATGAATTACAAGATGCCTATGATGATTTGGTTTTAGATTTTAAAAGCCACATTTTGAAAAACAATAAATTGATTTCAAAGTTAAAAATTCAAAATGATTTGCTTTCTAAAACCAAACTTGAACTTGAAGCAAAACTTGAAGAGTTTGAACTAAAATGTCTTGATTTACAAAAATTGCTTCAAAAAGTTCAAGGAGAAAAAGATTTGATTTCCAAAGAGCTTGAAAAGAAAAACAATTTTGGAAAATCAAATTTTTATGTTAGACAATCTAGTGCCCCTATATTTATAAATGGTAAATGGTTTAGAAGTGTTTGGGTCCCAAAAGGACTTAATACTTCAACTAAAAAGGATGAAATTGAAAAATGGATTCCTAAGGGGACTAAATTTTGTGCAACTAACGTTTATGGATCCAAAGCAATTTGGATACCAAAAATTACTTGATTGTCTATTGTAGGTGTGATGGAGATGTTCAACAAGTCAAACATTGAGGGGGAGCTCCATACACACAAGGAAGAACACTTGAAGAAGGAAGGCTTCACATCCTCCCTTGAGTTCAAGTGTGGTAAAAATCTAGTTGCTTTAGTGTTTATTTGTTTTATCTTCTATTTATGTCAACTAGATGATCATATATGTTGTGACTAACATTTCAATGATGCTTTGAGTAAGGGGGAGCCATTTTAAAACCAAATTCTTACTTTTATCAAAATTTTTACCTCTATTGTTATTTTTGAACTTCATGTTTTAAATTCTTTTTGATATAACAAAAAGGGGGAGAAATGGTTTGAAAAATTGAATTTTCAAATGAATAAGGGGGAGCCTTATGTGAATTAAAATTTTAATCTCTTATTCACTTTTTAAAGTTAAAGGGGGAGAATTCCAAACAATTTTTCAAGTGGTTTTATTATATCAAAAAGGGGGAGATTGTAGAACTAATGTTTTGATATAATAATTGAAAAATGTTTTGGACTGATTTAAAAAGTATTTAAAACATTTCCAAAGTCCAAACAACTTGAAATAATATTTAAGGAATTTTTCATAAAGGTTTTTCATGTTTTCAAAGGCCAATTTTCACAAAACTGACCAAGTGTTTCGAAACACCTTAGGGGCGTTTCGAAACAGGTGCCTCCAGTGGCCAAAACGTTTCGATACTCGTATCGAAACGGGGCCAGCGTTTCGAAACAGGCTAGGTCGTTTCGATACGCCCACGTGGCACTGACCACAACGGTCATAAACCCCAACGGCTCTTTCCCAACTAACTTTTAAATGCAGGTCGTTTCAATACGGGCTAAGGGCGTTCCGATACGCGTTCCGAAACGGCAAGGGGGTGTTCCGAAACGGGTACCCTGACAGACTGCAACGGCTCTTTCTATATTGAGGGTGTTCCGAAACGGCTTCGAGCGTTTCGAAACGGGGAGCTGCAGAACTGCATTTATGGAGGGAATTAAAGGCTCCAACGACTCTATTTCAACCCCAACGGTCCTAAACGGCTATAAACTTAATTGGGAGCATAAAAGGGACCTCCAAGCATCAAGAGAAGACTAATGCTTCAATTGTCAATCAACAAATGATCAAGAAATTGTCTTAGTACTTAAAGTGTCATTTCTTGTATAGACAAACACTAGTGAGCCAAAATTGTCAAATTTGCTCAAGTGTTTTAGGTTTTGGGTGAGTGCTTAAGTGTGCAAACAAACACCTATTAGAGGGTTTAAGTTTGCTTTCATTTGTCTCTTTGTAAAAGAGGGTTTTGATCAAGGCTTGGGTAGAAGCTTGATCGGTTGTAAGGGTTTCCTCCTAATCCTAGAAAAGGGGACGAATCAATTAGTGGATTGATTGTGAAATCCTTAGTGGGGAGCTAAGGTAGTGGATGTAGGTGCTTGTTAGAAGGCCGAACCACTATAAATCATTGTGTCTTTAATCTTTCTAGCTTTCTAAACCCTTCCACCCAAATATCCACCTCTCCACCACTTGGTGAGCTAAATTGGTTGATCGAATCGAGCCCCACACAACCCAACAGTTTCGACAAGTAAGGGATAGATTTGATGGGAGGCAGGGTAAACCAGTACATCGCGTTCTATAGAACGCGATATAAGTACCTCGCTTTCTATAAAGAGCGATATATGTTACCTCGCGTTCTATAGAACGCGATGTTATAAAGATATCGCGTTCTATAGAGCGCGATGTCACTTTAAATGCTTTGTTTCAGACATTCCGTCAGAAGTTATAATAACCGTACTATTTACTATTTGTTTGTTTGTGTAATTGAGAACATGTTCGAGAATTTGAGACAATTGTAGTCTTCTAATTGAATACTACTACTGGTGCCTGTAATGTAATTGAGTACTAGTAGTTTTACATAACTTGAAGTCCGTTTAACATTCATAAAGGATGAAATAAGACGTCATATAACATAATTGGAAGATCATTTCATAAGTTAATGGTTAATCTGAATCATCGTAGTCAGTGGACACGTCTGAACTTAGGTTTAGTTCTTCGATCATCTGTTGTTTTCTTTGTCTACGCCTGTACATAAAAAGTTGCAGCTCCTCCACAGCCGCATCAACATCCGGTGAAGATGGTGCGTGTTCAGTGTTCGGAGCAGGTTCTACGGGTGCAGACGTACTACCTTCGCCGGCGTTGACAAACTTAACATTGAAATCGACGTCTCTAGCTCCGACGGCATTGAGCCGGTCATACATGTTACGAACGTCTGTTTCGTTCGTAAGCTTCATAACGTAGTGCGTTTCATTAGCTGGCGGTGTTGGGATACGACATTTCATGACCGCAATTTGTTTGTCGGTGTGTTTACTAACCTTGATTGTTGTCAACTGTATTAAATCTTTCAGTGACATTTTGCCGATGATTGTTGACTCAAAATAAGTATCGAGAAAATAAAATGTTACCTTAAATTTTGCCATAAGGTGAGCAAGGATCGGGTGTTTAGAGAGAATTTGGAATGAGTAAATGATGGTGGAATTCGTGAGTATTTATAGGAAAGGAAAAACACCACATAAATAAATTTAAGTCGAATTTTCAACATGTATTCTTTAATAAGTAAATTCAGACAACTACATAAATTATCTATAAAATTCGAAACAATAAATTCAGTAGCTCCGGCGAGCAAATTTGATCGGAGGTCCCGACTAAAAGAAGCAGAGAGCGAAATCCAGATGTAAATGTTGACTGCCACGCCACATCTGAAATGAGTAAATGGTAGCAGCTTTGATCCACATTAACAAATGTAATCGGCACCCGCCGCATCTGAAAATGTCGATCTGAATCCGCCCCCGCTTCCTAAAAGTCCTTTCTTTTCAAAACTGTAGCCGGGGATCCTCTCGACGGCGGCTACAGAAGCAGCCATTGAAGCCACTACTGCAGCATACAACCTCCAAAATATTGCGATATGTCGGTAAATATTAAGGTATGTACCCCCAATGAACACAAATCTTTAAGTGAACTCCAACTATCATAAAGGAACAATATTTCGGACATAAAAATTGCAACGGAAAAAAACTCAGCATTACACGAACTCATATTCAACTGACCTAAACTAAACTTAACTGCTTACAAAAATCCATCTCCCTGCATATATATATATATATATATATATATATATATATATATATATACAAACATCTCATAGACCTCGCGTTCTGTACAACGCGATGTAAGAGTAACCTCGCGTCCTACAGAACGCGAGGTTGCCACGTCATCACATTCACCTCTATAAATAGCAAACTCTTGGAGTGACAAGGAGCACCGAGATAGATTTTTTTCTGTATTCACGTACGCAGTTTTCGCTTGAAGCTACTAATGACAACATAGCGCATATTTTGGAAGTTTTGTTTTAATTTAACTTCCAAAATATTGCGCCATGTCGTTATTTTTAGTTACTACCGAGATAGATTTTTAGTTTTGCTTTAAAAACTCTAATATTATTGTTCTTAATATTATTGTTGTTATTATTATTATTAATATTATTATTATTTTAATTATATTTTATATTTTTATTTTTATTGTTATTGTAAATAAAATTTGTTATTATTGTATATTAAATGAGGTTCCCGCTTTAAAAACTCAAATTTAAAAAACCCCACGACCTCGCGTTCTGTAGAACGCGATGTCTTTAGAACCTCGCGTTCTATAGAACGCGATGTCGTTTCTGACCGTTCAGTTCACGCGTCTGATCACTGACGCGCCTTTTCAGTGAACCTCGCGTTCTATAGGACGCGAGGTACATGAATATCGCGTTCTATAGAACGCGAGGTTCATTAACCTCGCATCCCAAGCGCCGCGAGGTCCTCTATAAATTGGAGGTTTTTTCCTAAAAACCTCCACAGAACGCGATTTCTATACAAATTTTACAAAAATTTGTCAGCAACTTTTATATATCGTTCGATCACATGGAGCCCTTGCTACGGAACCAAACGAGTCACTGCAGTGAATATTGGAGAAACAATCCAGAGGTATTATTTTTTTCCCTACTAATTTCTAAAAAAAATTATTTAATTAATTTTTTTTATTTTACTAACTATTTTATTTTACTAACTATTTTTTTTATTTTTTTCAGGGATACGAACGTAACTTACAATGTTACGTTAACCGTATCACCGTCGCACCCGTTTCTACTGTTATGCGATTGATTGAGCGGGCTGGTTTTGGGCACATAGCTCACTATATAGGGGGTGAAGGTTAGACCGTCGTTGATCAGCGCGCTGATAGAACGGTGGCGACCCGAGACACATACATTCCATCTTCCATTTGGCGAGGCAACAATTACGTTGCAGGATGTTGCCTACATTCTCGGGTTGCCTATAAATGGCAGCGTTATTACTGGTGTAGCGATGGCACATTGGCCACTCCTATTTGCTGAACAAATTGGAGTGATGCCCCCTGATAGAGTGTGAGACGGATGGAAAATTTCTCTATCGTACTTGGAGGACAACTTTGGAACCCCTCCCCCCGCTGCGGATGATGTTACACTTGAGGTGTTTTTTTATTATATTTAATATGCTTTTATTACATTTATTATTAAATTAAAATTATTTATTTGCACATTAGGGTTTAGGGAATTTTTTATGATGAATAGGGACAATATTTAGGATCTTTTTAATAAATATTTAGGATGAATTATAAATATGTAGGATAAATTTTTAGGATGAATTCAGTAACTATTTAGGATACTTTATTAAATATTTAGGTTGCCTACATTAAATATTTAGGATACTTACAATTTTATTATTTAGGATGAACTTACAATTTTTTTAATTAGGATGCCTTTATTAATTTATATTTTCACAGCGGTATGCGCGAGCCCACATCTTGCGCATTATTGGCGGGATATTAATGCCCGACAAAACTCGCAACAAAATGCACGTTATGTGGCTTCATCATCTCACAAATTTAGACGAGTCTGGACGAAAATCTTGGGGGTCAGCTGTCTTGGCGTTTCTTATCAGAGACCTCTGCAGAAACGTTGACGCCTCCAAAGCATCGCAGGGAGGATGCTGTTTATTCCTCCAGGCTTGGGTTTGGCTTCGGATCCCTGCTTTGGCACCACAGCTTAGGATTCCCAGTCCTCTGTCATTTTCGCTTCTACGGAGGTACTGCATAATCTACTATATTTTTTTATTAAATTATTTTATTTAACGATCTTTTTCATTATTTAAAGGTGGACCACTACACTATCCCACGCCGGCCTGCCGGACTCCCAAAAAGCATACAGATATAGATTCGATGCCTTGACGGAGGACGAGGTAATTCAACAATTATTTTGGTTTTTTCCATACTATTTTTTCCAATAATATTTCATATAGAAATTTTACTAACTTTTTTCATTCTTTTTAGTTCGTGTGGACGCCCTACGATTCAGAGCAGATTCGCCTCATTACTCCAGCAGATATTGTGCAAGAGCGAGACCTCTGGATTTCCGTAGTTCCGCTGCTGAACTACGAAATTTGCGTGTGGCATTCTGCGGATCGGGTACTCCGACAGTTCGGGTACATCCAAGATGTTCCACGCCCTCTGCAAAATATGGACGAGTTTCACAATCTTACGCGTCAGGGGAAGACGGAGACTGACTGGGCCGAGCACCACGCTATCTGGATAGCACTTTGGGGTCAACGATTTCTCAGACGCCCACAGTTTCTCCAACCAATTATAGAAGGGGGTCCTTCGGTCACTTTCAATTATGGCCAGTGGTATAGGGACAATGGGATGCCACATATCCTTACTCCGGCCGAGCTCCAAGCCGGGCTTCCCCAACAACCCCAAAACCGCCCACGCGGGAGCCGGCGAGCGAGCCAGACCCAGAGGCAGACCCAGAGGCAGTCGACGCAGCGCGGTCCTAGACCACGATATGACACTCTAGGGGCATCATCTTCTGCCCCACCATTGCATAGCGGTCCATCGACTTTCGAGCAGACGATGCCTCCACCCCAGTTTGGCTCCACTGGTGCCTATCGCCCCCAGACGCCCACGACTGACCTTCTACTTATCGATTATCCACCTCAGTATGAGTTTCCGATGGTGGAGAATACGTCGATGGGTAGTTTGTTTTACTCCCCGCCTGGTCAGGATGATAGGGATCAGGGACCACCATACGCGCACGATGGTCAGGATGATAGGGACCAGGGACCACCACAGGATGGACGGAGGAGGAATCCGGATCGTGAGCGTCATCCACCCGACTGCGGAACGGGTGGACATAGGCATTATTAGTTTTTTTTGTTGTTTTCTACTTATGTTTTTAATATTTATGTAAAACACTTTTAAATTTTATAATGTCGTATTCTATTTTTGTTTATGAATTATAATTTTGTTTGCATATTATAATTAAACTTTATAATGTTTATTTAATTTTTGTTTTTAATAAATTTAATAGGATTAAAAAACCGAAAATCGACATTAGTTGAAATACAACTTCAATCAAAAAAAGTATGCTAGCATAAGGTTTTCGAAGCCATTTTAAACCATTGTAGAATGGACGGAAATTAACCATGTTGGTATCATACGATAGACAATTTTCAATACTACAACCCCAAACTCGATGATCGCTAAAAATATACCATTTACACGCTCGAAATTGGGTTCGAACAGGCCTACTTACGCATGTTTTTGCTTGTGGTTCAGGCTGGAATTGCACAGACCTCGCGTTCTGTACGACACGAGGTCCGTGCGATATATTCCAGCCGCCTTTTCAATTTCTCGGGGACCTCGCGTTCTGCAGAACGCGAGGTACTGTTAAACCGTTAACACGGACTGCAACGCCACGTCGACAAAAATCGCATTCTGCAGAACGCGATATCGTACCTCGCGTTATACAAAACGCGATGTCTGTCGACCTGGCAAGAAAGGGGGTCATTTTGCCAAACAAAAGTTTTTGGGAGCCATTTTTAAAGATAATAATTAAAAAGGGGGTTTTCACCCAAAAATGCCTTTATTTTTGTTAATATAATGTTTGGCATTTTAATAAGCCTACAGATTGTTTAACTCTTGGACTTAATTTTTCCTCTTGAATATATATATATATATATATATATATATATATATATATATATATATATATATATATATATATATATATATATATATATATAACTTTTGTGGACAGTTTAATATCTAAATTTAACAATTGTTCTCACCATTTGTTTTTATAGAGGTTTAATATAACAAATTGAGAATTATTGTTTAATCTCAAATTTTAGAGTGAATAAAAAAATTATCGCCTTTAGAAAGATTATCAGACACCAAAGTGATACAATAAAATGATTTTTTTCTTTTATTTTTTAGTCTCCATTTTCATGCTACAAATACTGGAAAAATAAATTTTAAGTATTACCTTAAATTTTAAACTTTAAACTTTAAAAAATACACTATACAATACTTAATTTCTTACACACTAATCATAAACTCCAACCTTAAAATTTAAACTCTAAACTTAATTTTTAATATGGAGGCATAAGTAAGAGCTCAATAACGGGACAGAAAATTTCTATTCGATACAATAAACAAACTTCTTTTTAAGCATAATATCACTTTGTTATCAAAGGTTAAATTAAAAAAAGGTTAATTTACCTAAAATAAGTCTTTACAAATCTTAATTTAAATTAATCGATTTATACGATGAAAACAAATGGTTAAAAAAATTTAGGTAGCAATTTTAAAATGTTATCGCAAATCGGTACGCTAAAACTTTTGATAACAGTGACAACTGAGTTTTGGTAACCCCATAATACTTACGAGCTTTTCCGCAAACAAATTCCACAGTATAAATAAGGAGTTATCATGGTAAATCATTGCATATTCTATCAAAATCTTCTCTCTTTTTTTTCTTTTTTTTTTTTTCTGGTTCGAATTATTCCATCCAGTTTGGTAACCCAGGAGCATGGCACAACTATCTGAAACCAAACCAGCAGTGCCTGTTTTTCTCCCCGGAAAATATAAGCCAACAAGCAAATCGGTGGATTCATCAACTTCAAGCCAATCTCCGGCGCCTAAACCGTTGCTGATATTCACACCTTCGGAGAAAGGCACCTACCCTGTCATCTTGTTCTTCCCTGGCTTCTATCTCCGCAACTACTTCTATACCGACCTCTTCCGCCACATATCTTCCCATGGATTCATTATCGTCGCTCCTCAGGTACCAATATTTCTTCTCTATATGATACACTCACTAGGGTTGACAATGGGCGGGACTGGATGAGTTTTTGGCCGCCTGATCTGCTCCGATTTAAAAAAATTTAAGCTCGACCTCGTCCCGATTTAAATTTAAATATTAATTTATTTAGTTTCATCATGACCCGATATATCAACTCATTAACCTGACCTGAAAATTTTAAAATATACTAATCTATTTCGACAATAAAACTTAGATCAAACCAAGCAATCATCAAAGTTACAAAATATGAGTTTTCAAGTTTTTTATTTATTTATAAAATCCACTATTTTTTTTAAATTTAAAGAAAAAACACAATTACAATACATTCAAGAAAAAAAATAAAATTTAGCAGGTTTTTAATTTTTTTTTGTCTTTGTCCAAACGAGGCGCATAAAGAAAAAAAGAGTGGTACATGATCCAAACCGTCAAGTAAAAAGTACCGCTATTCAGGACTGATTTTATCGGCAGACAACCAACAACCGAGTGGGGATATAATTTTTTAAGTGACCAACGACAAAATCATAAATAAAAAACTAGCGCAGACAGATGAACCAAATCACAAAACAAAAACAAAGACATGTTACAAGGACAAAAAAAACATGTCACAAGAACAAAGAAATGGATTCTTATTAAAATAAAAAAAATAAGAAAACTAATAGATCCGGTAGTCGACAATCAATACTAAGATTAATTGTCGACCACCGATCAAAGGGATAGATCAAAGTAGAAAACGGCTAGGGTTGAAACAATTTTGACAGTAGAGAGCCGCTAGAATTAAAGGGATATTTTGACTTATTAAAATAGTTTTCAAGTCATTTTAAACCTATATAAAATAAAATAAAATAAAACCAATTAAATTAGCCACATGAAAAAATACATATTTAAAAGAATAAATTTAGACCATTGATCATATTAAAACTTAAACAATATCTAATAAAAATTTACGATAAGTACACAAAAAAATAACTTAAAAACCTAAAATTGTTATATACAGTGATATTTTCATAAATATGATAATATATATAGTTAAAGATATACCGAGTAAGACAGATAATTCCTATCTTATACCTAAACTCGTCCCGCCTGAGTCAATACTTTTTAAAACCCGCCCCACTCGAACTCAAAATTCAAAAAGAAAAATCCCGATCGAATCTGGTAATTTTGTCATCGTACATTCTTTCTCTTGTTTAACGCCACTGTTCTTGATTTGGTTTTTCAGCTGTACACTACCGTGCCTCCTACTGGAATGTGTGAGGTTGAATCTGCGGCAAAAGTGGCAGATTGGTTACAATCGGGCCTGCAATCTCTACTCCCAGAAAACGTTGAAGCAAACCTGGAGAATCTTGCGCTTTCAGGCCACAGCAGGGGCGGGAAAACAGCGTTTGCACTAGCACTCGGATATGGGGATCCTACCCAAAGCTTTTCTGCCCTGGTTGGCATTGACCCGGTTGCTGGGAACAGATTTGGCGCAACTACTCCCAAAATCCTAACCTACGAACCAAACTCTTTCAATTTATCGATCCCGGTCACCGTAATCGGGACAGGCTTAGGCGCCGAGTCTAAGGGAATTATGATGCCGTGCGCTTGTGCACCTAAAAAGTTTAACCACGAGGAGTTTTTCAACGAGTGCAAGCTCCCACGAGCTCATTTCAATGCCAAAGACTATGGCCATATGGATGTGTTAGACGACGATCCATCGGGATTTATCGGGAGACTTGCCGATTCTATGTGCGTGAACGGGAAAGGTCCCCGAGATCCCATGAGGAGATGCGTTGGTGGTATCGTCGTCGCGTTTCTCAATTACTACTATTTCCAAGAGAAAGTGGATTTCGATACCATAGTGAATGAGCCTTCGGTTGCTCCTGTGGTGCTTGATCAAGTTCAGTTTGATACTACAAATGCAATTAACCTAAAATATTAAACTAGGCAGAACCTGGTACATTACATATCGGCAATCATTTGGATACTTTATAAGTAGGCTGCCTAATTTGTTTGTATGTAATGTATCTGTTTGGGTTTATAATGCTTTTATGCTATCAATGAATAAAGTATGGTCTCATGTATGAGAATATAAACATTCTTCCTTTTGATATCCTTTTCTACGCCTCGAGGCTAAAAAATTAAGATTAAAGTCTAGAGTTAATATTTACGAGATTAAAGATATGATATATATTTTAGAGTTTAAAGTTTAGAATTTAATTTTTTAATATCAAAACATAGCAAAGAGCACCGGAAAAAGACGTTGAATTTTTGTTCCATGTATGAATCATTTGCACATTTCTCCCCTTTACACGTTTTCATCAGTGTAAGAACGGGGGAGTCGCCAC